>WBNH01012085.1:53130-332275 GCA_013401255.1 Urocolius indicus | reverse complement strand
AGAGTTGAGGGGGGGGTAGGGAGGGGACTCTAAGCTCTGAGAGCCATTGTGTAAGTCATCAGAGAATCATCAGCAGTTACTGGCAATCTGCAAGTAAAAGCTATCACAGGCGAGGAAGGCAAAGCAACTTCTCAGGGAGAAATACAGAAATCTTTTCCCGGTTCCTAGCATTTCTCATTCTGCTGCCTTTTGCCATTGCCAGCCACAGCAATCCATCCTCCAGCTGTCCCCAGCTCCCGAAGCAGACAGGCCTCCTGTGCTGTGCCAGACACCCGGTTTAAAAGCTACGCAGGATAGGTTTATCCATTTAGCTGGTCAGGTTGAAAGTGTTTTGTAGCTGTGCTGAGAGGCAGCTCTTGTCTAATTCAGAAGGCTTTCCAGAGAGTGATGATGCTTTGGAGCTTGTTGGTGCTAATGTTCTAGTTTGTGATACACTGAGTGCCCTCCACTGGAGAAAACAGATCACACATTAAAGGCATGAACAAGTGATCCTGTCATTGCTATGCAGACTTTCTTCCTTCAGAAAAGAGAATTAAAGACACAGTATTGCCTTGCCCACCATCATCCTTTCCCACACCCCTTTGCCTTCCCCAGATTATTAACCATTTCTGCTGTGGATTTGCTGGCAGACAGCGTAAAGCACCAAACAAAACACCTGTTCTGGGACACTTGGCCACCTCTTCTTTTTTCTGATCCATCTGACCTGTCTGTTTTTCTCCAGCAAATTCTGAACTGTTTTTATTTCCCTGTAATGGCAGGGTGAGAAGAGGGAAAGGAATGTTTGCAGATGAAAAGCGACAATTGTGTTTAAGGTTCTAGGAGGGAGCAGGAAAGGTACAAACTGATCATCCATGCAGAAGGCATTTAATTGCATGCTTCAAATCCAAGTGTAAACATATTGGAAACAGCTTGGGTTTTCTTTTTTCATCTAAGTGCCTTTTTGTCAGAAAAATACTGGGTTTGATAACGCAGGAGTGAAGCTGCAGAGTTAGTGACATTTTTGATTTTTCCTCCTTAACTCCTCTTCTCCCCCATTCAGCAGCGGTGGCTTCATACAGCCAACAGCCCTGGTCTGGATTTCAACAGACTTCAGTCCCAGACTCTGCACTGGGATGCAGGGGATGCCACTTCACAGCATCTGGCCTCTTGCTACTTGCCTGGCTAGCTTACTAGGGCTCCAATTAATTCTCACCTGGTTCAATAGAAAGATGTCAAAGGGATCTTGAGCAAGTGCAGCATGACACAGAGCTCCTTTGAGGTAGTTCTGGTCAGCCCTATTAACCAGAAGCCTCAGTGAAACCCCACACACATAAGTACAATTATTTGGTTTCAAAGCAAACTCAGGCTCCTCAGAGGGCAGCACTGTACTGTTCCCTGGCATTTGTAACCTGGGTTCCTAAAGCTTATGCATTGGTGCTGTGTGTGTATTTACTCTCTCCTCTCCACATGCCACACAAATACCAGGTATTTGGAAAACAATCTTTGAGTTCAAATACCAAAATGGTGGAAGCACTTTTTATGAAGCCTGCCATGATCTATCCACTGAGGGTTATTTATTTCTTAAAATACTTCAAAAGTGTTTCCCGTGTTAACTAAAGAGCACCCTGCTCAGCATTTCTCTCACCTCTTTCCAGGTGTCTGTATCCTCATCATTCCAACTCCACAACAAAGATGAACACTTCGTGACACTCAAGGTCAGCTTGAGCTCTTTTATTTTAGTTCCTTATTCCTGGCTCTGAGAAAAAGACCACTGCTTGCCCGTGCAATCCATCCCAAACGAAGCCATCTCTGCCCAGCCCTAGTAGTTGCCCCTCTGGAGGATCTCCACAAAGGTTGGGACACAGAATGGGGAAAGGAGCCAATTAAAAAACCCCAAAACTTAAATCCACAACACAATTATAGAAACCATCTTTTTATTCCCTATATCTGCATCCAGACTGCAACATCTCAAAGCTTCTGAATAATAACAAAAAAAGGGCTATATTTGTCTTGTTAGGATAATTCATCACTATCTATGGACTAGAAACTGATTTCCATAATTACAATATCATAATTGATCAATGTTTTTCTTCTAAACTGACCATCAACACACACATCCCCCTCCAACAAGGTTCAGAACTTCATCATCATAAATGATGTTGAAGGCATTTTTTTCCCAATGTCTCTATTAACTCCATCTGCAGCCCAGTATCACTTTAGCTGGAATTCATATTTATTCATGATATCATTTCCTAATAAAGGTAAAAGCTAAAGTGTGCAGTTATTACACCTTGTACTGATAATTCTCCAGGAAAAGTCCATTTGAAACTCTGCCAGATCTGAGAGTGAACTGAGGAGACTGATTTTTTTTTTCAGGGGATGTCTTTTCCTGGATCCTTTGATCCCATGAGAGCTGAAGCAGCATTGTCATAAGCTGTCCTACTGCCACATACTTATTGAGACTCAAAATCCCCACATGCTTACAAAAAGTTTTAAATCATTTTGTTTTCAGCAAAATCCTGTGCTGTAGGAATGGAAAATGTCACAGATTCCAAAGTAGAGGATTTTAGTACCTGAGCTAAAACCAAAAGAGTTTTCACTCAGTGACTCAAATCCCACTCCCACCTTATTTGTTTCACATTTCTTATAAAACAGAAAACAAAAACATTTTGCCCTTTGCCAAAAAAAGAAGAAATAAGAAAGTTTCAGTCTGATGAAGTGAATCTAAAAGGTAAAAACCTCATGGAAGAAAGGAGGATGAAAATGTCTGTGAAAAATCCCCACAGGTTTTGTTCTGTTTCTCTGGTGACGTGAAGATCCCTATGCCCAGCTCAGACAAACCTGACATGTTCTAAGTGCTCAGTTGAACCTCATCTAACTGGCAAAGCCTCCTGCCACCTGACCAAGAGTGACCTAGATAAAATTAGCCCCACTAGTAAGTTTGTGTGTTATGGTATCTGTAACTTCTCTTCCAGGACGATGGATCTGTACATGTCTAATTAAATTTCTGATCAATATTAATAGATGTGATGACTTTATAGATATGTATATGTCAAGTGTATATCTATATACACACACACACTAGAAATTTAGCCTTGAGCCTTTCAGCCTACCAATTTGTTCCCATTCACAAATACTTAATTTACATCAATAACTAAAAATTACAGATGATGAAATTTTCATGCTACGTCCACTTTGCAAAATGCACCAACACCCCTCACAACCTGCCTAGAAGGAAGGGAAGGACTATCTCTACTTACTTGTGGTATCAGATGTTCAGTTAGTGGCGATTTACAGGCCTGGGTAATTTCTAGTAGCATCAGGGGTAGGACTACTGCTGGAAAGCAGTGAGGTGATGCTCTTTGGCCAATTCCTTACCTTCTGCCTACACAGACCTCTAAGGTTTGCACTGTGGCTGCACAGCCTGTTCAAAACACTCCTTAGTGAGAAACACATGAGAAAATCAGCACACCTAATAGGTGCTTGGGCCTGTCCAAGGTATTGCCAGATCTGTGTTTACAAAGCTCATGACTCAGGCAGCAAATAGCACTTTCTATTTCCCCTTGGTCTACTCAGCCATTAGGTTGCATTTGAGTTGTATTTTCAAGGCTTTACAGAATCTTTCAGACTTCTTGGATAGATTTAGATGTTTCAGGCACAAAAAGAACAATTACAGGCATCCAGACAGAATATAAAACAAGAATCCTCCTCCAAATATTTCCACAATAGACCCATAATTTCTGTGCTGATGTTCATTTCATAAAGATGAGTGGCCTTTGTTTGACATTCACAGACAGAAGAGCCACCCAATACCTCTGCGAGTTGCTGCTGTGTGTAACAATTGGCACTACTGAAGACTTTTCAGTGTCAGAGCTTTTGGGAAGAGTCTGGATTAGCACCAGCTCTCCTTCAGTGGCTTCCTGTGGCTAACTTCAATCTTACATCAGTCGCAACGTTCACACATAAGTCTTTGGTCCCAACATCTCTGTTTTTAATGGGTGCTTAAGTAACAGCAGCTCCTGCAATGGTCAGCCAAAGACAGCTTTGCAGCTTCAAACTGTGAGAATTCTTGCTTTTTAGTGTAACTACAAGGGTTGATATGGCTCAGAGGGCAGAATCAGATTGTCTCTGCTGAAGTGATCCCAGCTTCAGACTCTGCATCTCACCCAAGATGGCAGAAAACACTCCAGATGCTGCCCAGCTCTTTTCCAACCCTTTTCACAAGCACGTCATCTCCCCCAAGGTGCATGTCCTCTCCTCCTTAATTAAGGTTTCATTTAAATTCTTCTCAGACATCTAACAACTATTTTTATTTATAAACTTATTTGCTTAGTGACAAGTGTCTATTCTCAGCTCTAATTGCCTTTAAAGCATCTGACAGCCTTAGCAAACCCAATCTAAAAATAACCAGGCAGCCCTACAATACAGATATTGCATATCCTAAGATTAACTGGAACATGACGCCTCCTCAAATGTAAGCCTTGCTTTTCTAGCCAAATAGCAACTCCTTGGTTGATACCTCTAATGAATAGTTTGCAGGGAGAAAATGAGGCTGAGGGGAGACCTTTTTTCCTCTCTACAACTCCCTGACAGGAGGTTGTGGTGAGGTGGAGGTTGGTCTCTTCTCCCAAGTTACAAGCGACAGGACAAGAGGAAACAGACTCAGATTGTGCCAGTGGAGGTTTAGATTGGCTATCTGGAAACATTTCTTTACTGAAAGGGTTGTCAAGCTCTGGAACAGGCTGCCCTAGGAAGAGGTGATTCTCTCCATCCCTGGAGATACTTAAAAGCCACGTAAATGTGGCTCTCAGGGACATGGTTTAATTGGTGGACACGGCAGTGGTGGGTTAACGGTTGGACATGACGATTTTCAAGGTCTTTTCCAACCTAGACAATTCTATGATTCACCAGAATTTACTCAAGATGTTTACTCCTGTCAACGTTTTAGAGACTGAAATGATAAAAGTGGCTGCAACCACAACAGTTCAGCCACCCTCCACGTTAGTTAAGTGTGTGGTTCACAGCCCAAAGTGGAAAACAAAACTGCTGACAATGTTGTTCTGGAGCAGGAGAAGCCCACCTGTAATTCCCCATGTGCTACTGAGTCAGACTGATTGATTTATTAGTTAAAAGAACAAGCAGTAACAGATGATTCCAGCTGGACAATGATCCAACACAGTCATGATCATGCACTCCATGAACAGACTGAGTCACAAGCCATGTCCATGTTGTTGGGAAGTGCACCTTCAAGCAAATTTCGTCCCAGCTCCACTATTCAGGGTGAGCAGGTGCCCATTATCAGGCAGGGTTTGTTACAACTGCCCATTCATTAAAGTGAATCTCACTCCACACTGTGAGCCCAAGGAGTCTGTGCAATAGAGGATCTTCTCATGGGTTCATCGTTGCTTCCAAACATGCAAAGTACTTCACAAGCTAAGTTGTTTGTATTCGCCACCACTGAGGGTAGAGGGAAGCCTTTGTTGATGCTCTCAGTACACAACACTGCACACAGCCCCTTCACATCAGGTCTTTGCATAGGCACTTAGGATTTTGTTCTTCTCCTACAACATCACGTTTTACCCTCTTTGGCCTCAGCTCCATGTTCCTCCCCCAGTCACTCTTTCCAACTACTTAGTGTTATTGCCAGTGGAAGTTATTGACACTTCCAATTATCCTTGTTTATCTTTCAAGTAAAGATCTTCAAAGTCACTGTGTTCAGAATGAGCTTGCAAATTCCATAGGCTAAAAACATGGACCCATTCTCCCAGCTAATGTGGCACATTCTGAATGAAGCAGATGTGTCCGTGTTCGATGTGTACTGGAGAATGTACGTACACAGAGAAACAGGAGGCTTTAGGTATGTAAATGGATGGATGTATTTCACGAGCTAGCTTGCACATCAAGTTTTGCTTAACGTGCACTTTGCACAATGCTGCTGAAATGAGGAGGCCTGCAGACATCTGTGTGAAGTTAATTGGCAAGCCTTTCAAAACATGACTTCCTTCAATGCATTTTACAGGCAAAACAGTAATTAGGGGGGGGCACAACTTTGTGATTATTAAGGTGTCTGTATTGAGTTTTGAAATGTTGCTGCAAATGAGTTCCAGTTAAGAAAAAAAATAGAGAACTGAGACCCTGCCTACCTAAATTGTTTTAGGAGTCTTCCCTGGAAACCTAAGCACTGGGGATTGGTCCGGGTGCAGGAGGACGGGGACAGAGAGGGGGTGTGTGTATGTGCATGGATTTCAGTTCTCCAAAGTCATCAGCTCTTTCACACTTGAGTGACAGCAGGAGCAAAATCCATCTAAGATCTGCTTCTGCAGTTTCTGACCCATAAAGACTCTAAAATATTCTGGAGTTTTCTGCTATGAAGGGTTGTCATCATCCTTTAAAGATGACCCCTGGCCTTTTTGATGACAGAGCCATCCCTGTAAGAGGTATCCTAGCACAGTAAAACTGATTTATAAACTATGTCCCTTGCCCATGTTTCCCGACCAGTAAAGCTTTTTCAGAATACACTGGTTAATAAAAGCACACAAGAATTGACCACACTTTGCTCCTCTCCTTATATAGCAGTCAGCATAACAGGTCAGTACTTGGGCATATCTTTCATGAATGCATTTTAATTCGTAGTGAACATTTTGGTAGGGATAACAGTCTTCAGCAGAGCCACGTGAACCAGTCACCAATAACAACTGAAATCACAGGATTAAACGCTACAAAGTCAGGGTGGGTTTTTAGGGAAATGAGAACATGTTTCTTCATATCATCTTGAACACATGATTGCTTTACTTTTGTTAACATTCAGCTCCAGTGGAATGATTTGGAGATAAGGCCTGCTTTGAGTCAATTTATCTGGGCTGTATTCACTTGCTTCCTTTTAATCTGGTCTCATTCACCAAGGCTGAAACAGATACACAACTCACAAATCAAACGCTGCAAAGAAAGCCAGCATGCATCTTTGTTTCAAGGGCTACTGAACTCAGACCTCCTGTTTGCCTTCCCTCCTTCTCTCCCCACTGATAGCAAACTATGAATAAATTAGCAATTGGAGTGTAATGGCTGAAGCATCTTCATTAATATACTGTCACCCTGTGCAGAGCTACACTTTCTGACATTGAGGCTCTAATGTCCTGTGAATTATTGATGCAGACGTATATGTTCAAGTTCTTGTCTTCAACTCTTCACATGCTAAGTGTTTAATTGTCAGGTATTCATGACCACTGCCATTTTGCTGGTACATTAAAAACCAGCATATGACAAAACCCTGTCTGGATTCCTGAATGTGTTGCTACACTTTTAAGGTATTGTCAATTTTAATGCAGTGTAGACAAGCAGCTGTAAACATGGTTACGCAGTTAACAGAGAACTTAGCAGCTAAGCAAAGATGCAGAGGCAACATGACTTTCTCCCCATTTGACAGATTGAAGAACTGAAGCTTCCAAGGATTCACATGCCCAAAGTCTCAGAAGATATCTGTGCTTTAAACTCAACAGGCCCTTTTTCAGATGCCATCCATGGCTTACCCATAACTACCCTTCTTGCAGTCCAAACTCACACAGCAACCAAAGCAAAGACATCCGTGCAGGATATAGTCAACTTCTCTAATCCTGGACTATATTAAGTACCCATGAGCCACAGACAGAAGGAAGTGCACAACAACAGAGGAAGAAGCAACAAATACAAGTCACAACAGAGGAAATAGCAACTAGATGGTAGGAAGGATGTTTTCATCATGGGTCACCTATTAGAATGAGTTACTCAGAAATGATGTGGAATCTCAGCCCTTGGAAATACTCAAAACCAGACTGGACATAGGTTGAAGTAACATGGTCTGGTTGATTTACAACAGGATGGGGTGGATGAGAGATGTCTAGAAGACTCTTCCAGCATCAAGTACTCTACAAAAGGAAACTAAGCACTTGGAACTCTTAGGATGAATTAGGTACATACCTTGGTGCTTTTGTACAATTCTATCAGACATCGGCCAGTGTGTTCAGCAAGTAAAGAGCTCTGGAAATCAGGACTAGAGTTCCTCATACAATTCTCTCATATGAAAAGTTTTCAAACATGAAGCACCCATGACTGGAACCTGAAAGAGAAAAAGCTCAGCAGTCAGTAGCACACATGAAATAACTAGAATTATTAGAATGATAATAGAATTAAAATAGTGTTAAAGATTTAATAATATAATTAAAATATTTAACTATTTTTACATTTTCAGGAGGACAAAAAAAAAAAAAGAGTTTCAAGTGGAAAAAAAAAAGTGACCATTCTTACAACAAATAACACACAAAATCCTGTTTCAAATAAGGGATTCGCCTGGGAAAATACCATTCTGCAGGCTTTGGAAATGTAAGTTTCATGTTCTTCCCTATTTAATACAACTAACCAGTGACATTTATGGCCACAGGAACTCACTGTGATTAGCAATGCCTTCAAATTAATAAGGAACAAACCAATCCAAGTGTTTTGAAAGGAGGTTAAACTTTCTAACACCCTTCAGAGGTGTCCATCAACCTCTCATTGATGGGTGCTGCAAGGAATGTTTCCTACTGAATAATGTCAGTGAAAATTATCCTTATCTATTACATTGTGTCCTAAGAAGTTACCACCACTGGCTTCTAAAAAAGAGGATACAGAAATGATTTGATCATTTATGTTAGGCATTGGGAAGATACAATTTGGAACCCCTTTGGAGCACATCATTTACAGAGGCTGTAATTTCCATCTTCAATATTCTTCCAATAAGACTCCTACCATAAGATCTTATAAATTAACAAGCTTAACCTACGGACCTTATACACCAAACAAATCCTACAAGCAAAAGCTTCTCTGAAATTTCCTTATGAAAAACTTAGGTTTTTTTGGACACTGAAGTCATTATGAACAAAGACATGAAAAAAATAGCTGAGAAAGTTCCCACAGGAGAAAGAAAATCCCAAGTGCACCAAGAGGAAAATTTTGCCTTGCCACTCCTCATTATTACAGCTATTATCAGTGAGGTTAAAGCCTTGTCCAGAGTGCACTCTCCAGAGGCTGAGCATCCTTAAAACAGATTGACATCAAGGGTACTCATCGCCTCACAAAAATCAAGTCTTACTTCCTCAGAGTAGTAACCAACGAAGCCTCTTGTGCAAGGATGGATTACACTTGAAATAAACAACCCAACACATTGTATAGGAGAGATACTTAAAGATAATTTACAATGCTACAGCAATATAAGGAATCTTACTGCAAAGTCCTCTCAGTGTTTCCAGAAAAAGAATCAAAACAAAACCCCAAGTTTGATGCACAGAATCATTAATCTGCCTTTCTGGATGCTGCTATCGTGTATGAAATGCACTTGAAGACAACTCAGGCCAAATTCTGACTTGAGTTATCTAGGAGTAAATCCAGAGTGGCTCATGACAAACCCTGTCTCTCCATGTCTTCAAAAAAAGCAGTGGAAAACCTCCCTCTGTTCAGAAATAACTCCCTCTGTTTCGGCACAGGCTTTCCTGCCTTCCTCACTCTCATCGCTAAGGGCACTGGCGTGAATAAGCTCATCTGCTCCTGCTGCTTATTCCCCACCTGGAGCTACAAATTCTGTGGGTGTGCCATTATAACCATTGCCCCCATGGCAGCAAATGTTTTCTGGTAAAGCCTTCTTAGAGATCTATAACTGCACAAAACAAGCATTTATGTGGAGCTTGCAGCAAGACTGCTGATTGATTTGACCCTAGCAATTTTTCCTGTGTTAGGCAAGTTAGGGCTGGGACAGCTGCCTGGACACAGGACTCATTTAAAACATCAACAGCTGCTGGCAGGTTTTCACTAGGTGTTTGATTTTTACTCCACATGCTCTTCTGTTCGAAGGCCCATGCTCAACAAAATCTTCATCAAACCCCTCCAGGACAGACGCTGCAGCAACTCTTTCTGAGGGCAGATCCTGCATCCCTCTCCTCTCCACTAGTGCAGGCTTTATCATTACCTAGGATAACACACTGAGGGTTTATCCCTCCCTCCCTCGAGAATGAGCCTTATAATTCCTGCAACAGAACTAGCTACAGATCAGACAATTTGGTTTGAAGCTAAATATATTCCATATGACACAAGGAATTCATGTAAAATGGGCACGTATGGATATACATTATATGACATCTGATCTAGGTTGACCTGCTTCTGCAGGGAGGTTGGACTGGATGATCTCTAAAGGTCCCTTCTAACCCCTACCATTGTATGATTCTTGACAGAAGAATAAAGAGCAAATTATCAAAAGCATCTGCCAAGTACAGAGTGGAAATCCAAACCAAGTAAAATGCTAAAAAGTGCAGAAAACAGAGAGGAGGCCGTTTGAAAAACAAAACATACTAGCCAGAAAAGGGAGTCAAAGAGGCAACAATGCTCACCTCAGTTATCTACACGGTTGTCAGAGGAAATGCTCTGTTATTCAAAAATGCTGGGTAATTGTCTGTACAATTTCATCCTCCAGGACTGAGACTGCACTAACCCAACAAAGCCTTGATTGTAGAGAAATGTATTGTAGTTGAAAAACACTGTCCCCTTTAGTATTCTGCTGTGTATACTCATTTTGAGTAAAAGCAAGCAATCACACAGTCTAAGAGACTGTCACTGATGAACCCTGAAATAGCCATTTAGCAGAAACCACAAGCAAAAGCAAAAATAAAGGCCATTCATTTAATTTTGAGATTTACCTCACTCCTTGCATTGTACTAAATAACCTACTAGGGTGACAATTAATTGAAGTAGATGCACATTCTGCCAACTAGGAAAAAAAAAACCCTCACCTTTTATTTGTCTCTAACCTTTCTTATTTTCATGACAATGTCTGCATTTTCTCACTTTAAAACACAAACAAGTCAATGGCAGCATGGCTGGAAGGCTCAGATGATTATGGGATAATTTGTGTTTGCAAGAGCAAACAAAATCAATTGCAATTGTTTAGGAACCAAGCACATTAAATGGTGGTGAAAAGACATTTGCTGGACTTTCACAACATGGCTTTTTAAAATCCCAATGACGATAAGGGATAGACTGACAAAACCCCTTAGGAACTGCTCTAGAAATGTACGTTCTGTCCTATCCACAGCAGTTTTTGTCTGCAGATGAAACAAAAGCAGATTTGAACCATACTTAAAACCCAACAACAAAAACCCAATCCCTCCTGAAAAAACAAGACAGACAGAGAGAGAGAGAGAAATTGATTGGTTCAGGAAGTCAATTGAATTCTCTGTTATCACAGATTAAATACAGAATTACTCAATTAACTTCAGATTAATTATGCCTTTCAGGTAAACATGATGACTGTCATCCTGGCTAACACAAAGCACTGAATCATGAGATATTGAATCAACTGCTTCTCACTCTGGCAACGAGACCTCATTAGTGATCTAAAAAGCCCATCTCATTTCCAATGCCATATATACCACACATCCTCTGTTGACTGGACACACACAATTCCCAGCTCCTCTTCTGTCCTGTAGAGTTCCCTGATTTCTTTTTCGAAGAGCTGCTTGTTTTTAGAGGGTGGTGAGGAGATCAACCATTGTTCAGGTTTGAGTTACATACCACGTTAATTCTCCAGGGATGACTATTCTGTGAGTCTCCCAAGATGAAAACGCAGCTCTGGATGCTGGTCATCCTCCCATAATACATATCTATGTATACATTATGCACACATTATATTATCTATATAGATTATATAGATAATGAAGGAATTTCATTATCCCTGAGGAAGAGCAAAACAAAACAAATCTCGGGGTCTTTCATGGTTTAATTATTTATGGTGATGCTCGATAGTCTCATTACTGGGTCATGCATGACCTCTGGGTAATGTCTTCACCCTTCCAGATTAATCATTTATTGTGACACTAATAATTTTGATAATTACTGCTTCTTTGGTTCCACAGAAATGTGTATTTTTTGCTGAGGGAAATGGTTGATTTTAACACAAGCAATTGTCCTTTAGAAGCAGACACTATCATTATACTCAAGAGGCCAATTATTCATTCCTTATTCATTTTTTTTTATCCTAGTTACAGCTTTATAAGACCAGGGCAAGTTGTGAAGGGTTATCTTTACTGAGCTTCTTTAGAAAGCTTGCACAAAATGCCTGAGAGTGTTTTAACACGTAAAAAATGTGTCAGACTGTCTTAAAACATGTGCATTGTCAGAAATTCCCCATTTTTAAGGAACAGATTCCGATTCTAACTAGATAAATTAGTATCTTTTCTTATTTATCTTCAGAACTCCTCCATAATAGAGAAGTACTTGCTATTTAAGGATTACAGAACATCAGTTTCCTGGAAATTACACTCTTGTGGGAGGAAAGGAAAAAACAACCCAAGCAAAGATTCAAACTGAGAAAAGTCAGTGTCATATAGATCAAACTCTGCATTGTTTCTGCACAGAAACACTCAGCGGTAGTACACACTTGGGTAAATACTATAGGAATTAAACACTTACCTAAATCATGCAGCATGAGTTTGGACTTGAACCTGAAAGAACAAACTGAAGCAGAGTCTATTTTTTTTCCCTCCCTGACTGTATTTGTCACCTGAAAACTTTTCCTCAGCAATTTTCAGCTCACACAACTGCTGCCCCTACATCTCACATCAGCAAAGGATTTGATATGCTTGGCTACACCCTCCCAATAGCAGACACATCTCCCAAGGGTGCCACATCACTTAAGTACTGGGCACATTCATCAGAGAGCTGACAAAGAGGGACACTCTCTGAATTATTTTCAAAGATGACTTTCAGCATCTGCTCATCCCATTTTGCATCTTGGATTCTTCACTCTCAGAAGCAAACTGCATTTGGTGGGTTTCAAGTGCAACAGGGATGAGTTCTGTCATCCTCTGAATGTGATACTGTAGGGCTGTTTTGCTTGTTCTCTGCAGGGCTGAACTTCTTGGTGATTTCTGTCAGGCATGGCAAATACCTGATGCATGAAGCAACAGTGCTCAAGATCATTCCAAGAGTGAAGGGGGCTAGCTGCCCACTGTGGCAGCTGGCAAAACTCCTGATAGATATTAAAGGACACAGCTGAAAGTGAGGGGCAGGGAAATTGTAGCTGGCTTCTTCCCATCTCTGTTCAAGGAGGTACCTTTCTGTAGTTGGACTGCCTGCATCTCCAGCTACCACTGGTGTCTCTAAAACAATCTCACTCATGGCTTTCAATGCTAGTTCCCATCCTTGCAGCTGCTTGTCAGGTTCCAGAAGCCCGTCATTTGGGATTAAATCCTCATATAGCATGAGACTGATTCATGATTGTACTTGGCAAAAAAATGCCTTGAGAGGGAAAAAAAGGAAGATCTCACTATAGGAAATTACATGGTCCGTAACTGTTTGAGTCAACATTTGATAGTGATTACGAATACCCTAAAAATGCTGCTCTACATTAATCTGAGAAAAAAACTCACCCCACAAACTCCATCCAGGAAATAAAGGCCAAGAGAACACACCACAAAACCCCATCATCCAGCAGACACCGTGGGATGAACCTGGAAATTTGGTTTCTGTTTCTGGCTACATCTTGACAAGTTACCTCCCTGTCTGTTCTCACCTTTCTTCCTCCTAGGACAAAGCTTTCCTCTTCCAACTAGTTAGGTATGATTTATGCTGTGCTGGCATTGAAGAAATTAAACCACAAATTGTGCTCAGAGAACCTCAAGAGGTTTCTCTCAAAAGAAAGTGGCACGTAACACCTATGGTTGTGGCTGGCCTCTGTGATGCTGACTTACCAATAAAGTCCTTGAATTTAAGCAGAGCAAACATAGTATCATGCTGAGAAATACTTAACTCTTCTTCAGTAAGTGTGTGTTCATCTGATACAGAATCACATAAGAATCTAAGAAAGTTCTTCCACAATGAGCAAAATCTGATAAGCAAATAATGTCTTCTCACATTTATAATGCTTTCTATTTATCAAGAGTGAAATACTTGCAAAAAAGGCTGCTTTAGGCTGTTATTTAAACATAGATTGCAGCTGACAAAATGCAGTGCATAAGAAAGTATCTGCTGTTCACATGTTTATTTACCTGAGAGGTTGGAAGTGCCCCTCACAACTGTGCTGGGTTTTACAGGTTTTTAATGAAATCCAAGATAGAACACCCTGTCTTTATACCCATCATCTAGGCAACGTACTCAAAGAACCTCTCAGGAGCTGCTTCTGTCTGTGTCCTATCCACAGTGCTATGCATTCAGTAGAAATTGTTTCAGGGACCTGCTTTTTTTCTCCCCTTGAGGGGTGGTGGGGGTGAGCATGGCAGTGTTTACACAGCAGGCCAAAACACAGGGACTAAAATAAACCAGTTGTCAAAATTAATTGGTGTCTTGAAAAAGACTAAAATGCAATAGCAAAATCTTAAAAGGAAAAAGAACACGACCAACAGCAAAGCTCTTTCCCTCCCGAGTAATAAACCAGGGTCTCTCATCTGCCTGGCTTTCGCAAGGCAAATGTGATGGCAGGGATGGACTTCAAAGCATCGGTTATTTCCAGGGTTTCCTGGCTCCTGAACATTTAAAATGACAGCATACATCTTGGATGGCAGAAGATCCAGGAGCAAAGGGAAGTAACTGAGGAATAATCAGGTGGATGAGACAGGAACCCCTGTGGTTTGGAGCTCTGGAGAATCAGAACAACCTCCTCTGTGATGTGGTCCATGTTATCTCCAAACTGTACCACAACTGGTTTGGCAAACTTTGCTTCGGCTTTTTTATCTCCTAAAGGATGAAGAATCTCTTTTGAACTTTCAAATTTGGTCTCCAATCAATCCCCTGAAACTCCAAGGCCATGCCTGGCATCTCTTCACATAACCATTCTGCTCAAGTGTACTGTTTCCTGGGGGATTAATAACAAATAGAGCTCATGGAACAGACAGATCATCCTAGTAGCTAGAAGAGAGAGACGGAAATGGGTATCTGGATTCCAGCTTCATGAAAGATTAGGAACACTTGTCAAATAGAGTCCTTGTTTATTTCTGGCTTAACTATACTAAAGAGAGACGCATGTATTTCAAACGTGCTTTTTATTTGAAAGGACACTGATAAAATCATCTCCAAGTCCATCTCCTTGCTGCAGCCACTAGCACAAAACTTAGTTGAAAGTGACATCCCGCACGGGCACCTTTGAGGCATCTCACAGTGAAGTAAATACATTACAATAATCAGATCACGCTGTAATTTACTCTACACACATCATCTGCCTCCCTGTAGGTTTCAAAACTGTAATAACAGACCACTTGAGTTCAGAGAAATCAGCTGTTTGTCAAAAGGTTCTGCACATTGCTTTAATTTCGGCCTCAATTCAGCAAAGCATCCAGAATCTGCTTACCTTTAACATATGGTTAAACCCCACTGAAGCCATTCAGGCAGCTTAAGTGCCGTGCTGAAGAGGACTGGAAGTAAGTGTGTTTGAAAGAGGAAATGTTAGGTATACTAAGTCTAGCTTTCTGCAAGGCAGAGCTGTTCAGTCTCCAGTTATTATAGCCACAGACAATTCCTTCTTGCACTATTACATCGAGGAAATCGGATTTTTGTGGAAAATTATTTACTTTCTAGAGCTCTGGGAAGCCTCTGTTTGTTGGTAAAACAGAAATACGTTACAAGAGACAATACACTGTTGAAGGTCAGCATTCTCCTCCCATCCCATGCAACTGCATCTGTTCTCTTATGGCCTGGCTGAGTCATGCACAAAATCACCAGAGCACAGCTGCTTGGGCCACATCAGTCACAAACCAGTTCCTGTTAGAACTCAAAGCAATGGAGACATGTCAGCACAAGATTGTGTCTAGATTAATTAGCTCTGCTGAGAGGCAGGGGCTAAGTAGCCTGTGCACTGCCCTACTGCCACAATACTGCTTTTAGACAAAGCAGCCTGCTCTGACCTGCTTCACACAATGTGCACGCAACCTAGAAGATGTGGTCCCCAGCAGAGACTGAAGCTAACATGGTAAGGAAACTGTCTGAGGGGGTTCACACAGTGTCCTTTTCAGTGCTAACAGGACGATTGCTACATCTCAATCAGTAGGACAAACAGGAAAGAAATGTCCTTGCAATAATTAATGCAGTGGATAATAACAGCATTGATTTGAGCAGGAAATATTAATCCAGGCCACTGGAATTTCAGTCATTTATAGCATCCCCTCATCTCTCACCCTCACCTCTGCCATCTCCCCTCAACTGCTCGTGCCACTTAGAGGGGGTGTTCTTTGCAAGTCTCAGAGCTGCTGTGCTGGACAGATGAAAGGTTCATTTGCATGCCTGTAGCAGCTGTAGTGGAATTAATATTGGTCTCATTATCTTAGCTTAGGATGTACAAGCCACTGCTTTTGCAATGCATACTGATGCAATAAAGAGAAGAGAAGAAGGAAAAGCAAGCTGGCTGTTTTCAGCATAAATGATATGGTAAAAGAGAGGAGGAAAGCCTAGAAAGGAGAGAGTTAACCTGGAGTAATACCCTGAAAACTAATAGCACCTAATGCAATTTATTAGAAGAAATCTGTTGAAGTATGCAGCCTATGCCACAGTAGTTTTAATTAAAAGGTGGAAGAGAAGTGAAATCATTTATCCAAATCACCTTCCTTACAGTTAGGGCCCAGTTTTGAAATATCCATTTCCATACATCTGCAGCAGGGGCATTACCAACTACAAGATTTAAAAATTCAAGAGACTGTTAAGGAAAAGATTGATTGGGTCCTGCTGTTTAATGAGCCAGCAGGATTCATTTAGGTCAGCTGTTTCAAACTCCTGTCCTACAATTACACAGGGGAAAAAGAAAAGATCAGTGTCTTGGGGTGGGGGGATGTTAATATACATCAAGTAAATTGAACATTAAAACAATCCCCAGTGAATATCTTGGAACTACCAAAGGAAAGAAAAGAGAATGGGAAGTTTCAATGGGCTTCAGTAGTAAGACCATGATGATGTTACTTCATAAACCACCTACTGGTGTTGTGTGCACAGACACCCTCAAACACAGAGACCTGCAGTCAGGGCTGAAGTAATACTTCTGTTTCATTGGTGTTAATGCTTTATGCAGAGGGACACCTCGAAAAAAAACCCTCCAAGTGAGACTTTGCTAACTTGGAAGGAATCCAGGCTTTCCCTGTTCAGTGCCTACCTCTTGAGATCACCTGGTACAAAAATGCAAGGCCTGATTCACAGCCTGTTCAAGTCAGTCCATCTCCTCATCGATTTCATCGAATCCAGACCAATCCCATCAGTATGCTGTGAAACATCTAACAAAATAGGATTTAAAGCTGACTACACAATGAAGAAATGTACCAATTGTTTAATGATTGAGGAGGGAAATGTCAGATGAATTATTTGCCAAATGATGCTGGTCCATCTGCTGCAGAGTTTTGAGTGTAAAGACAGGAAGAAATTAATTCTATTAAGCTCATATGCAGAAACATTCTAAGTTATGAACCTCAGCTCTTTTCATAAATAAGTCCAGCATCATTATCTCCATTATCCAAGTATAAAAACTGAAGCATTAATGGAAGGATAGTCACAAACCCTAACTTTAGAGATATAAGGTGTTTAAATTAAGAAGCAAGTCTAACACAGTGTAGCCAGTGAAAGGAATGACAGGCTGCTCCAGAAGCAATTCAAAATTCATGCCTTTCACAGAGGCTGTGAGTTGCAGGAAAGGTTCCTATCTCCAGGTGAGAGTGCCTGAAACACAAGTGCTCCTCCACCCCCCTTTTCCCAATTACTTTCAAGTCACCTAGCAGGACACTGGTAGAACCATCAAAATTCGAGTTTGTTGAGTCCC
The DNA here is from genome assembly GCA_013401255.1 of Urocolius indicus. Taxonomy (NCBI): domain Eukaryota; kingdom Metazoa; phylum Chordata; class Aves; order Coliiformes; family Coliidae; genus Urocolius; species Urocolius indicus. The sequence goes on along the minus strand of WBNH01012085.1, from coordinate 314,511 downwards.
AGAGCTCTGTCCCTCCACAGAGCTGAACTGGATGTTCACCAGACACTGCTTTTTCATGCAACTTCAGTTAGCTTAATTCCAAATTCCACTGGTATGATAGATCAAAGTGTGTTTGAATTTCATACCATTCAGATTTAGTAACATTGGAATTGCACCACTTACTACTTTTTTCCTCACTGTCCTTTTTGCCTCTGTGTGAATGGTTTGTTCCTCCTCCAATCTGATTTTAAAGAATAACAAGCACACACCTTTTCCACCATGTTCTCACACCAGTTTCCCCAAAGCTCTGACTCATCATATGTTATCTTCAAATCCTGTAATCTATTCGGATTTCTCAAAGTCAGAAAATTACTTCCAGTGAAGCCATTCAGTCCTCAAGACGCTACATTTGGAGGGGTTTAGAGTGATTGCACCCCTGTGAATGAAACTGAGGATTTGTAACTGTTCTAATATTAGGGAGGAAAACAATGGACAGTCAGTAGTGCAACATATTGAAAGTAACTGAAAGGCAAAATGTGAACATGTAACCTTCTTCTTAGTCTGGGAATGACAATTTTATCTTAAGCAACACTCTGCCCTGATTTGCTATTGACTTCAGTTATAATAATGTTTGACCTCAGGCATTTCATACAGGCAGAGACTTCATCATCTCTCTGCAAAATCAGCGTTTAGAGATCTTTAGATTCAGAGAAGGGGTTTCTGCAGCCAAATATTCTTTATTGTATTTCATAAACATCAACGGTTCTATATAAAAACAAAGGATCTAAAGTAGTAACTCAGCCTGTTATAACCTACCTACACTTGCTGCTCATTTTTTCCCCTTTCACTCCAGAGACAATCCTTCTTTATAGCCAATGAAAAATTCACGAAATGTACAAAAGAAGAGACTGAAAGCCACCCAGTAAAGAATGATTAGGAAACCCCAGGATTTAGTCTAGGATTGAGTAGGTCACTGGGTAGGTCTCCTTCTGCCGAGGCAGGGAAGTATAAATCACTCTAAAGTGATTCCAAATAGCAGATTTTCAGGTCGCAGGAGAGGGTTAGGGCAGCTTAAGTTCCATTTGTAGGGGAAACTTTGCTGATAGGAATTGCTGAGATGGATGCATTGAAAGACAACAAATCAACTTGATCATCTCTCTTTCAATGCTGCTATTGTCTCTTTTATGGACATTCTCTCTGAGGCCTCTAGCAAAGAAATGCAAGAGGTGTCCAACTCTGAGCAAAGACTGCAGAGCTGGTTTCTGTGAGGCACCAGTTGTCTATGAATGAATTTGAAATTACATAAATAGGGGAAAATTTCAAAGGTCGAGTAAGAGGTCATCATGTCATTAAATCCAAAAGGATTTAGGACAGCATTTCCCTACCAGCAGGCAGTTTCCATACCAATTTTGTAACATATACATTTTTCCACAGCAAATCCTGTGTCTGTGTTTTCTGTTAGGTGTCAGCAGATTCAACAGTGCACTGAACATGCTGCTTAGCTGCAAGTAAGCTGGATTCTCTAAGTCTGCTCATTTGCCTAATGCTAAGAATGCTTTGGGTTTTGGTTAAGTCTATCCCAAGCATCTTTTCAAAAACTGGTGCAACTAATGAACGTTAAAAACGATAAAATTGTTCCTAATTGTACAGCTATGGCCAGAAGGCTCCAAACTTGTTTTGAATGCAAAAGTGACAATTGTTATCAGAAGAAATACATTCCATTTGTTGAACTATTTCAGAAAAAGGCTGATTCCAGAATGTACAGATTTAATCAAATGGCATGAAGGAGACTGAAAAGATTCCCACTGATGTCACTTGCCATTGCATTAAATCACAAGCAAGGATGAACTCTTAAGTACTCAAGCTAAATATTAGAGGTCTCTAAGTTTCTTCTGCTGGTAATACTGTAGTCCCATATCTGTCAGTACATCTTTTTAATGCACACACAAATATTAGTGTACTAGCAGTGCTGCTCAAATGGGAAAACCACACCCAGGATGTGTCAGTAAATATCTGTAGACACCATCTGCCACTGAGCTCTCCTCATATATCCATCTGCTGATACATTTTCTTCTTCTCTGCACCTGTCTGTCCAAGTCAGATACACTGAGAATCCAAAGGCTGAAAAGGTTGTGGGTCAGCATCTGTTTTCTTTTAGAAAGGTATTCATCTCCTTTTGGAAAGCAAAGATTTTAAACAAAGTTTTAAACAATCTGTATCATATGTGGAAGCAGGATGGGTCAGACCAGCTGCATAAAATGAGAACGTATTTCTGGGCCCTTTATACACAGTTGAAATTAAGTATCTACAGTGAGTTGGACTGAACTGCCAGTGTTATTGCATTGAGAAGGATTTGGGTTTGGTTTGTTTATTGTTTGAACACAGAAGACAATGAGGAAGAACATGAGGTAAAGAAAGGAAGAGCAGCAAGGAAGGAGGTAAGGGAGAAAAAGAAAAGATATGCTGTCTGATCTTGAAATATTGAATCCAAGAGATGTAGCACCACTGACAAAATATTGCTTTTGTCAACTCAGCTCACATCATCTGAGGAACTCGTGTAGCAATGCCAACAGATAAAGTTTTGTTGGCATATGCTGTAGTTCTACAGGGAGAATCTGCCAACATAGTTTTGCAGAAATAATTATAAAAGCAAAGATGTGTTTTTGCTACCCTTCAGCTCCTGAACCTCAGAGCTCACTCAGGTTGTCCCTACTCCTTTCTCTGTTACCTCAAACATAATCCTGGAACAAGGAAAGAGAACTCTGACATTGAAGTTTAGTGTTCTCTTCTGATCACTGGCTGCAAATTAGGTTTAGCAACAATGCCCAGGAATTACATGGGAATAAAATACATCTCAAGCACCTCCCAAGCTTCAGTAATAATTCAGCATCATTAAAGCCATTTACAGATGAGTAATCTGAAGCACAAGGAAATCAAGTTCCTTTCCAACAACGCTTGTCCACAATGGATTCTGTAGGCAATGGCATACAGAAAAACACTACCTTCATTTCAGAATGACAGCTAATGCATAATTAATACTGTTCCTTGTTACTGCTTGCTTCCCACCCCCAGGTGTATTTAAATAGATTCAAGACAGAGACTGGAAGAGAGAAACAGCAGTTGTGAAATGCTCCTGCATCAGTTAGCGAGGTGGGACATGCCTTTCTGATTAAAAAGCTTGATCACTTCAAGCCATCAGCAAAACTTCTGCAACCCAGCATCCACCACACCAGGCAGTGTTCATGTTAGAGGAATCCTGCAGCATCCCCAAAAGATGGGGAGAAGCGAGTTGCCATTGTACAGCATCTTAGTGTCCAAGTCTCACTGTCACAGCAAAGGATCCCTGAGGAAATGCATGAGTTGTGCACTGTTTGAATCAGACAGCTATGATCTACTTCAGCAAGATTGACTGTGAAAGTTGGCTGTTGGCTCAGGGGCTTCTAAAAAACCCAGGTTACATGTGAGAGAAGAATTGCAAATTAAGGTAACCTGGCCTGATTTTAATTGTGTGATTAAATTAGTGACAAAGAACAAATTATATTTAGAAACAAATCCTGGCACTCCATTTAACAAGGTGTAGTCCTCAAAACCTCATCAGAGACAATGATTGCCACAGTTTGATTTAAAAATCACACAGATTTACATATCAGTACAGTGAATTTCAGCAGTTGCAAGATCTGAATGTGGTGCTAATTGTAGGAGTAGAAAGCTGGTGTACTGCAGGTAAACCCTGTTCAGTTTTCATAGTACAGCATATAGAACAGACTAGTAGAGCTCTCTTGTTTCTGAGCTAATCCTGTTGGTGGTAATAGGATTAGCATCAAGACCAGATGAAAAGTAATTTGTGGTGCATTTCTTCCAGATACAAAACTGTGGATAACAGTGACTGGAACAAAAACAGGAAAGGTGAATTAATGCCTGTAGTTATGAAGTGATGCAACCTTCCAGTATGCATTCTAGTCCTAGTACCTTTAGAGAAGACAGAGTACAGGGAAGAAACAGATGCTGTCATTGTCATACTGCGAGGGCAGATGCACACTGAAGTTCGCCCTAAGAAATGCCTGTTTTTTTTTAAACAAGAAAAAAGAACTTTGTTAAAGTAGTTCTGGACTGTCATGCTGGAGATAATGATATCTTTGCTAGTGACTGTCTTCAGGCTGCTTAAAAACCACCACATCTTGAAATGACATTTCCATTTCAGTATGTATAATAGCCATGTCACTCTTGCTTCCAGTACACTCTCTAAAACTCTCCTGTCCTGTTCTATGAAAAGTTGTTGTCCAGGAGACTTGATTGATGTATTTCCAAGAAACTAAAATCACAAAGGACAGAAATGACAATTTTCAGATACTTCAATTTTTGCCGAGAGAACTTTAGGGTTTGGTAGTTTTTTTTTTTTTTTTTTTACAAAACCTAAATTTCTCCTGTGGGCTTGGTATTGATTTCATTGTCATTCCATTATTTTCACATGGTAAACACGACTGACTGCAGAAAACTGACACTGGGTTTTAATGATGAAATATGGCAGGACCAAAACACAAAGAGTTTTCAGACTGATTGCAAAGGCACAGTGAGTTTCTCCTGAGCTTTACAGATACCCAGCAATCTTGACACCACTTTCATGACACACAGCCAATAGCAACAAAAGCAAGATGTCCCTGAAGCTCAGATATACAGCAACATGAAGCTGGATGGGTATTTTACTAGAAAGATCAGACTCCACATCTTCTCCTCTATATCATAACAGGAATCCACGGGTCCAATTCCCTACTCAATGAGATGGGAATAGCTTCCCTTAGTAAAACAGATTTATAGATTTCCACTAGTGGAGAAATTCTACCTCTGTAATACATTCCTAAGTGTAGAGGTGATCCTGTAATTACCTTTATGTGTAGTAAATAAGGAAGTAGAGCTGAGCAGTGCCAGACTTATGTCTTCTGTATGAGATCCTAATGCATCTGGTTTAGATTCTGGAGTTCTAGATGAAGAGCCACAATTATAAATGTAGAGAGATAAAAGTTGATCTCCATGTGCTACATTTTTACTAATACAAATTAAAGAGAGAAGGAGGATGGAGCTGGAAGGGGTGTTTCTTTTGTATCATCCACATTTTAACATAAAATATCCTCTCGGTTTTGTTACAAACAAGGTACAGGGTACAGAAAGAAGCAATCATTTTGATTCTTTCTTTAATTTAATCTCTCATTTCACACCACAATGCCTTAGGAGGGTGAGCCAGCCAGACACACTGTCAATAAATGGAAATCGAGTTCAAGCTATCTCTTAGAGAATTTGAGTTCATATACAAATCCTGTAAATTGGAACAACAATCTCAAGTTATTACCCACATTTTCACTAAAGAAGTAATAAATAATACTTGGTGTTTCCAGCATGTTCCTCACTGAATGAGCTCCATGATACATTAAATGAGTTTTAATTAATTAAGCCTTCCATGGGCAGAATATTACAAATATTTTATGACTTAAATCAGACTGAGCATTGCTAATTGCATTAAAGAACCTCATAAAGCACCTATATGAAATCCAAGCCCATGGTGTTAAGGACTGTATGTGTAGTGATAACTGACAGACAGCTAAAGAACCACAAACTTCAATGTAGACGGAAAAAAAGATAACACATTGCTCTTATTTCTAGATGGAGAATCAAGATGCCACAGAGGGCACAAAAAAAAAAAGAGAACAATAGAAAGGGAATATTAACACAATAAGTATAAACCTGAATTGCTAACCCAGCCTTTAGGGTTGTAGTAACTTCCATTCTCAAAAGCGCTTGAGCAAACACCAGGTTGAATAAATGCTAAGTGCTTGCCAATCCAAAAAATTGGGCCATGTATTTCAAGCTTCCTATCTAAGCTGCTATTTTTCCATCTTCTCCACCTAAATGTCACGTCAGGAGCAAGGCAGTCTGTCTATCAGGAAGTTTTCTTGAGTGACAGACAATGACTTTTCAACATCACCTGCCCTTACAGAGCATGGCACTTAGTTTCAGGCCTTTCAATAGTATGAAATGACTCAAAGGTGGCATCTGCAAGTAAGGCATGACCCACTTCAAATGTACTTACCACACAAAAGGAATCAGAATCGTTTAAGATTGGAAAAAGAGAAACAGCCAACACATAACAGCAAGTGGTTTAATTGATAGAAACATTGCTGAAGCCTGGTCATTCATCTCCTATATATTCCTTTCAAAAAATGCTACTAATTTTGTTTAAAAGCACAAGCTCTGTGAGATGCTGGCTTCTCATGCACTGAGACTTTCTGATTCAAAGATATACTTTATTCTCTGGAGGGATGCCACACGTGTTCATTTTTCAGTTATTAATTTTTGCTAACAGTTCAATCTCTGCAAGATCAAAGGGAGTTTTGCTATTTAGGTCAGACATATTTTTCCTAAAATGAACCAAATGAAAGTTTATGCACAGTGCTATTGAAAAATAATAATTAAAAAAAAATAAAGTCTTTCAAGATATTTCCATGCTCTGTAAGGAAAAAATAAGCAGGAAAAGAACTGTTTGAATGTTTGTTGCAATAAGAACCATCCCGGTAAGGCATAACCCAAAAGCAATATAGACACAGCTCCATGGATTTTAGGTTGAATCTGCTCTATTAAAACAATCAAGTGTCAGTTTATACTTGCTGTCTTATTGAGAAGGAAAAAAATACTATTTGATAAATGTTGGCTTAGTTCCCCTTCACACCTCTAGTCACACACAGAATCAGAGAATCTTAAGGGTTGGAAGGGACCTTGAGAGATCATTCAGTGCAACCCCCCTCTGCCTAATTTTGCCAATCAGCTTGTGGGATCTACAAAGTGGAATGTTGCACAACAAAGCCCTTGGATGAGGAAGCTTCATAAATCCACCAATATCTTTCCACTTCTCTTCTGTACCATCTACCCAGAACACTCATTCAACTTTTTGCATACTGGAGAAGCCTGAGAAAGTAGATATCTTATACAAGTACATGTTTTCCAGTTTTAAACACAGTCCCTGTCGATATGCAGTTAACATTTAACCACGTTTTTTTCTTCAATATTTTACAAGCAGTAGCTTTACTAATTATTCACTCAGAAGCTAGGCTAGGTGGTCTTTCTGATCTTGTAATGCTGTCAATTTGTTATGTTGTAAAATTAATTAAGGGGAGCTCAATGTTGCAGACTTTAAGGCCAAAAATGGGCATGCATTTTTTTTTCCCAATAATTCTATATTTTGCATACACATCAAAAAAAAAAGAAAAGGAAAATAGAAACATTATTAAATCCCATATTTCATAATAGTGGAGAATACATTGGTCTCATTTTGGGGGTGTAGAGTCACCTAAAAATTGCTAGGCGCACTTTTTCTCTTCAAAAGAGCAGCAGAAGTGAGAGTTGGCATAGCACAGAAAGCAATTTGGTAGATTATCATAGCACTAAATTGTACCTCCAGAAAAGCATATGTGGACGTTCCAAAAATAATCTGACAGTTTATCAAAAGTGGCAGGCACTGCCCTGGGTCATCAGCATAATGGCTTGGAAGATATAAACCATAGATCACTGATACAAGTGGATGGCCACACTGGAAAGCAAAGGGGAAAGGAAGAGATGGGGGTGGAGGGGGAAGGAAGAGAAAGAGGGACAGCACTAATTAGCATGCCACACTGATGAGGACTAGGATGATGTTGGTATAGAATACTAATGCAGCTAAGATCCAAGAAGGATCGATTTGAAGCATCCTTCCCCTTAAAGTCTTCCCAGACAGTGAGACTGCTGTCAACATGCCTGTTACCAAAGATTACATTCTAGCATATAGAAGCATGAACAGAAAGATCAGGCCCTTTTCCCCCTTCTATTTATTCTCCTGCTTCTCAACCATCTAACTCTCTTCTGATTATTCTTCTTCACTGAGCAACAACCACAACAAATTTTCCTGCTTTGCATTATTTTAATTAAGTGCAATTCTCCCTATTGTCACTGCAGAAGGAAAATGATAATGGGAGTTAACAGCACTAGAAAAGGAAGATCTTCATTTTTGGGGGGATAAACATCAACAGCCAAGTGATTGTGCTCAGTAAACAGTAATGCAGAAATGCTCTTAGGAATGGAAAAGGATCCAGATGTAATGAAAATATTTAATCTCCAGCCCCTGATGATAGCATCACAGTCATTACTTACACTAAGCTTAAGACAAGGCAAAGTGCTCTAAATATCACCAGTTCATGTTCCAACACAGAGAGTTCAGAAGTTTTTTTTCTCTCCCTTGCAGTGGAGTTGTACTTTGTTTGCTGGCTGAGGAGAATTCTGGGAGGGATGGTGAAAATCTGTGCCTGGCCTGCTTTTCATCGGGAAAACGTAGAGCCTCTGACAGGTATCATGAAAGCTGCATTGGGTGTGTGTATATATATATATTTATATATATATAAAACCATGCAACAATTGACTTGCCCAAGGCCACAAATTCTGCAGGAAAGCCAGAAATTGCTGCCAACCCTCCAGTGTCTTTTGCCATTGCCACAAGGTCCCTCTCCTTATAAAGCCAAATTCAGTTAATTAAAGCAAAGAGAGGAATCTTTCCTTTAAGGAGAACAGCAAGACAGATGACAATGTTGTGATGCAGAAAGATCTTTCCATGGATGCTGGCAATCAGGTTGGTTTCCTGTAAGGAGACAGCAGTTCATTTTTGGCATCAAATTTAGTATTAAGCCTACATCTATTTACATTTTTGAACAGCAAAAGGCAGCTCCTTTCAGTAGCAAGGGGTATTAACACTGATTTAGGCACTCCTTTAACTACCTGGGGTGAGTGAGGGTGCATTACAAAAGATGAGACAAAACAACTGGGCAGCTGGCACCAGCAGGAACAGAATTCACCAGGCCTAACCTAAACCTGTTCTCCTTTTTCTGGTTGGAGCTTCCAGATGATACCTATGAGGCAGTGTGTGAAGGGGTTCATGGTACTATGTGAGGTGTTTTAAAGAATTGGATTGACTTTGGAGCTGGAGTCTCGGGAGATTTGAAAAGAGTTTAATTTAGTCACTAAATTCCTGCATAGATAATTGTTGAACAACTGACCATTATTATCATGTTCTAACAATGTACTTGCACCATGCAAAGCAACACCTCTTAGGTTGAATAAGCCCAGAGCCTTCAAGTTGTAACCAAATCCCTGTAAATAACTGCTTTTGTACCACTCTCTTACCTGCTTACTCATTATAACATCCCAGCCCAAACAGTGCAATATTAACTAATCCAGTACTAGGTGTACAAAGATGAGACCCTCTTCATTTCATTCTCCATCACAGAATCACTAATGGCTAAAAGTGCTATGGGGGGAAAAAAGCCACGGTGAAGCTGAGCACTGGCTGAAGGCAGAGCTCTTACAGCTCAGGGCTCAGTAGTGGCTACTGTGGCTTTAAGATGTTTGGCACAGGGACAGGGTACAGCCTGCTGAGCCAAATCTCACACAAGCTCCTTTTATTTAGTTTGCTACTTGCTGAGGGGGGGAAGGAGAGCAACTGTGGCAGAAACAACGTGTGACATGAACACAAAACAAATGCCTGCATTTCAACTAAATTCCCTAAATTCAGAGAACTTTATTGCAGAATATAGAAAGAGTGAAAGCAAAGGACAAGAAGGGTTTGTGTCCTCTGCAGACAGGGTAAGAGAAACTAATAGATCAGCTCCAGCATTTTCAGCAGCAATTTTTGTACTGAATCCAGTCCAGAGTTCACTTCCATAAACGTGTATCCAGAGTAAATCTATTGGCAGGGCAATTGTGTCAAAGCAGTAGCAGACCCAAAGAAACAAACAGCCAAGTCTGCATTAGTGAACAGCACATACACTGACAAAACAGGAACAAATAATGCAAACTCTTCTTTTACCTCCTAAAAGTTCTAAAGATTATCTCATTCTGGAAGAGTTTCTAGAATTCACATGCCTAATGTGTTTGAAATTTCCAACCAGGTTGCTACAGAAACTTTTGGCACACACTTTGGTGTAAAATACCACTTAAGACAAGTATTACTATTACTAAAAACTTACTAAGTTATTTACAGTATGGAAGTGCTTCAGGTTGTGAACAGTTCAGAAAACAAAACTGAGTGCAGCAAAGTGCCATGTTCCAATGTTTCTCCACAATTGATGAAAAGCTTCATTTTCAAGTTTGGATGCAGTAATGTATCAGGGAAAGGAAGCTTTGATTTACACAGAGCCACTTACAGCACTGAACATGAAAAGGAAATTGGAGGAGCTTGGGATTTTCAGAGCCAGATGACCTGAGTTTGGGAAGCTGCCTTGAGACACTTCAATAGATCATCTCCTCAGTACAATATGATGAAGTTGAAGGTCACTCAACTTCAGCAGGAGATGAATTCTCTGCAGTGTCCTGGCAGTGTTGGGTATCAGTGCATCAGAGAAAAGCTATCAGAATTGCACTTATCATATCCAACCACCGTAACAAGATTCATCTCAACTAGTAAACATGCTTGGTATGCCAGCTACAGAGGGCAGAGTTGTTTCTGAGCAGCTAATTTTCACCATAGCTATTCTTGTCCATCATAGATTCTAATCAGCTATTAACCAGAGCTAGGCAACACCCACTACTATCCTAATGCAAATGAGGCTCAAGGATGCTCTCCCTTTGCAAAAGAAACAAACAGAAGGTAAGGGATGCACTCAAGGTCGTCTAGTGATGCAGTGACAGTCACGAATGACACAGGAGTTTTTTGCGTGAAGCATTTGGACTATACTGCTACAAGTTTCTTAGCAGTTCGAACACCTTAAACGTAAGGAGGTTATTCTCCCGGTGGAGGTTTTCTTGCAACAGCTTCTAGCTGGTTTCATCTCAGTATCCCTAAAACAAAAGAAATCCCATAGAACAGCTGATGTACAAAACATTGCTGCTTCTTTGTGCTGTTCCTCATGTGTACAAGTACTCATTTCTGAACAGCTGCTTTTTCACACTCCTATCTCAGAGGAAAACAAGTGTCTGGTGGCACTTGCTTCCATTCTGTTAAATAGAAAATACTCCTCGACAGCTTCACCTTTCTTGCTGTTGCATTTCTTCAAAAGACAGATAAGCATTTTAGTGCATGCTCTGTTCACGAAAGAAGTTTCCATACTAGTTCCAGCATTGTGTTAGATTCCTTTATGCAAGGTTCTTAGCCTCTCCTGTTCTTACTGCCCTCTGTACTTGCCGGAACACACGCTCACTACAGCTGTTTCCTAGCACAAGTGATTTTCCTACTACCCCAAAAAAGTATATGATGACCTTGAACATCAAAAGGTTTTAGAAGATAATAAATGCTGGCTTCCTTCTGCTTGCCTTAGTGAATTTTGAGGGATTACATTCCTCAAGAACAAGAAGCCTATTTTTTAAAGGCTAAATCTCATTTGATGACATGATGCCTGCACACAGTGGTTTAGGAACCCACACATAGACCTCATTAGAGTAGCTGAGAGGATCCAGTCCTATGGATCAGCTGCTTAAGAAATGATGAAAGATGTAATTCTGGCTTCTCCAATCTTCTCACCTTTGACCAGAAATTGATCAATTGCTACACCCTCTTATAAGCTGCCCTGACATGGCAAGAGAGTTCATCACCAGTTTCTCTCCTTACATTCTTCATTCATTGAAAATAAAAAATGAAGAGCAAAAGCAGCATCTTCCTGAAGTTGGAGCTGCCTAGATTTGTAGATCACACTGGCTTGACTGCATGCACATCCAGAATAAGCTTATGTGTCACATAAATCTTTTGCGTGATGTTATGTTTCAGCAGAACCTATAGCCAGGATCTGTGAAGCTTTGATATTTCAATGTCGTATCAGCTTTTAAGACTCATACTGAGCCTATCAGAGGTGTTCATCCCTTCAAAACCCTTTTATAAATACTGCTGTTTTAAAATGAAGGGTAGAAAGCTATGATTCTGGAAAGATGAGTTGGGCAGTTCACAGAGATTCCAAGCTTTCAGCTTTCTCTACAGCTTTGACACAGTAGATGGAAGGATTGCATCGGAAAGGATTGATCGTGTTTGGAAACAGCCTTGGGTAAAGGGCACTGATGTTACAAGAAGTTGCAGCCCTTGCACACACTGCCTCTTCGTTCAAGATTTCAATTCTCCTGTTATACTAAGCATAAAAAATTAAAAATGGCTTTAGTGAACTAGAAGGAAGTCACCTCTGGCACTGGCTTAAGGAAAGCGGTCAGGCAAGCATTTAACAACACTCCCATGTTACACACAGCCTGAAGAGGTCAGTGCTCAGCACTAATCTGAGCAATAGATTTCAGCCTAAACAACCTCTGACAGATTTTTTCCTTTCCCCCTCAATGATTAATTGCTTTTTATCTTACATAGAAGTTTGGTATTCACACTATACTCATGGCAGAGACATTCAGTGTTAAATTACGTGAACAACTAAAACACACCCTTACAATTGTTCTGAGCTTTCCCCGTGCCTCTCTCATTTGAGGACTCTTATTTCCTATACTGTAAGACAGACTGAACTTTTGTTCTCTATTCAGTTTCTCCACAGTTATTCATGATTTTACAGATCTTGGTCATGCCCTGTAAGTCATCTCTTTCTCAGATGAAGAGTCCTTGTCTGTTTAACACCACCTGAATAGAAACCATGCCATGTCTTTCATGACCCCATTGTCTTGTCGCAGTCTGCAGTTTATTACGTGGTGTGGATTTGGCTGTGACCAAGTCACAACAGGCTCCACATGCCTCAGTCCTCATTGTAAAAATATGATTTTTTTCTTATCTTTCAAGAACATTGCAAGAATTCTGGCAAGGCAATGATACTGCAATAATCCATCTGACAACTTAAAGGGCAATTGACGTTGTGCGCTGCCTGACCACTGAAAATCAAACTCACAAGCTATCCTGAGTGGAGCACAAGGTCCTTCCCTCACCTGCTTGGATTTTATAAGACTATTTTACACTGCTATTTTATCGAACACAAAAGAACATAGAACAGAGGCAAAAGTGACACCGTTTCAATGGCAGCTCCAGCTTTTCCCTTACATAACTTTCTCAAAGATTTTAAGTTTTAAAAACTATCAAGGTGTTCAAAACTGTTGGAGAGCAAAAGGTATTGATGTAATGTCAGGGAAGTGAACCGTACATTCCTTTAATCTCCAAAAATGGTGATCGTTACAAACTTGTCACCTTATTACAAAACCAAATCAATGATGCTATGGGCTTTTTTTTTTTTTTTGGCTTTTACAGCATAATCTGTGCTGAGGAAGAATTACACTGATTGCTTTGCCAATGCTTAAAAAATCCCAATACAGAGTTGGACAGAGCTCTTCATGTGAAGGAACTCCCAGGCCTCCTCTCCGAAGTCTTTAAGACACACAAATCTGGTAGTTAAATTCTCTGACAAGAATTGGCAAGGACAAGATTAAAAAGCAACTCTGAAACAAAAGAGTTCTTTTAGGGCTTGATATAAAGCAAACAAGAATCTTTCCAGTGAATTCCATGAAAATCTGTTTAATTTCAGCTTTCAGATATTAGCTCTGTTATGCTCATTTCTATGATCTGCATGAGTTGAGCAAAAAAATGTCTCAAGTACTAAGCCTGAAGCATCATTTTGCCACTGTAGAAATGTCCTTCAGTATAGATCTAATTCAGTTAATACCAAACAAGACTTCTCTGAAACTCCAAGGCCAATGTAGTGTGTTCAAACAGTTCTACCAATTACAAGCAGCAAACCCCACAAAATGCACCACCAGAAGCAAAGCTCTGATAGCAAGACTTGCTCTGGATACATATGACCTGAATCCAAAGTTAGAGCTTAGTTTCTGCTTATCAGCAATCACACTTGTTTAAAAAAAAACACTGTGGAGAAAACACACATAGGAATATCTCCTGGCCAAATCATAGAGAACAAACAATAGAATGTCAGAGCAAGGACATGTGAACATTGATTTAAAAGATTAGGTCTTCCCTCAGGTGATATTCTAACCCATCATCTTCGTTTTACACCTGTGAAGATCCATAGGAACGAGCATACTCTTCAGTTAGTCTCAAGTGACAGAGGATCATTTCCCATGGGCAGTTTTAAGTTTATTGACTCAATTTTCAATTTCTAATTGGAAAATGAAAAGTATTTCTCAACAATCTCCCCTTTCTGGGTTCTGTAGGTCAGATTCCACACTTTAAAAACCCAACAGATGTACAGCAAAGATGACAAAACTCTGGTTTCATGTTCTGGTGTTTGGAAGAAACACCACTAAGCTTCTGCAACAGTTCCCATCACAGCACACTTATCCTTTAGGTATCTACTGAGATCCCTGGGCTTGACATCAATAACACCAGTCAGAAAGTATCGTAATTATTGCTGTAATTTAATGATTTTAATAAGCTGCAAAAATGAAAGCTAGGTTAACTATTCATATGGATCTGACAGATTTCATTAAAACCACCCAGCACCTCGGTGCTGAAAGGTCTGATTTGACACCTTTTATCTTCAGGTCAAAATGCAGCACTTTTTTCCAAAGGCAATCATGTTGCAGTTACAATATCTGTTATCTCCATAACAAAGAAAGATTTTAAGAAGATAAAGGAGAAAATACTGTCTGACAAATTAGGTTTAAAAGTCATTATTATCTCTACCATTGCTTACGTTGTTTCTGCCTCTGCTGCTATCACTTTGTCATCAAGCCTGTGCAATGCAGCCCCCATGCTCTGCTGGGTACTGTGCAGTAAGCAAAGAAAATTAACCAAAAATTCAACTATTACCCTCTTTATCAGTAAAAAAAAAAAAAAAATGTATAGAGTGATTGAAACAAGATGAAATTAATTATCAAAGAACAGTGAAGAAGAACAACAAGTTACTTTAAAAGAATCGAGGCAAAATCCCCAGGATGTTTCAAGAGGCTACAGGATTTGACAGGAGAAAGTTTGCAGCTCTCTTTTGCATTATGTACATTGAGAAGCCACAGACACACACTTGGATGTGAGTTGCCTGATACCTTTCCAGTATAAGGAAGGAGTAAGCCAGAAGATCATCCTGCATTCCAGGACATTGGTTTACTTGTCTACTCTGTGTTCTCCTTTTCTTCTTCACTCATTCAATATGCAAGAAGTTTGCTGGCAAAGCTGCTTGTTGGTATTCACTGAGACAACATAACTCGGCTTTAGCAGAAAAGTACAAGATGAATTTCAGAAAGGGAAACACAGTAAATACTCCTAACACATGCCATTAACATCAAGAGGTTTTATTGGGAGACATTCTTTTTCCCAGCCCTACCAGCAATTCCTTTTCCTTCCAGTGACAGTGACACACACCAGGCAAGATTTTTCCTACAGGCTACTCCAGAAATATTTTGAGCTACTCACTGAATATTAGGATAGTAGAAGAATACCATAAGGGAAATTAGCAGCCAAATAAAGATAATGGCAAAAAATTAGTACCATGAAAGAGGATTAGCAATACTGAGCTTAATAGGATCACATATCACCTAAGCCAGAAACCGTCAGCAAACACGGTCAGCAAACAACATTCTCCCTTCCTCCTTTCCCCAAGGCAGATGTCATAGCTCCATTCAGCCATACCCTGGGCATCTCTTCATAATAAATGTGGCCATTTGAGGCTTCTAGGAAATAATGATTTACGCTAATTACTCTAATGAGGATTCTGATTTGCTCTCCCTCAACTTCCCTCTTGCTAGATTTCTTTTCCCTTTAATATAAAAATACAATGTTGGGAGACCTAAGTCTAATGAGTTTCATGGTGTCAGTCCAGTTTCTCTTGGAGCAACCTCCATAACCAACAAACCCAAGCACTAATTAGGCCTCTTGTTGCAACTGTCTGCAGTAAAGGCAGAGACAGAAGGGATATTAACCTACCTCCTTTAGTAGTGTAATCTTAAAGTGATTCCTGCAGATTTAAACTGAATTACAGTTGCAAAGGGCTGGGAAGGGGGAAAAAAAAGTATTCAGAGTCCTTCTCTCAGGTTGAGGACACATAAAACCTTCTGAGGTTTGACACATCCCTGACCAGTGCAGTTACAGCTTCAGTGAAGGTCATTCTATTGTTTTGACACAGGTGAGAATATGAGAAGACATTCCCCACCTCTGCATTAATGAGGCTTTGTAGTAAAATAGGAACTAGCCCACAAACAATGCAGGAGGAAACCTTGCTGGCCTCAAGAAAGGATTTTTCTAAGTTTCTGTTGTCTCCAAGAATGTTTCCCATCCTAAAATTTCAACAGAGGAATGGTGCAGATAAGGTAAGGGATAAATCAATTGGGCAGAAGTCATCAGAATCTGTGAACCTGAGGATGCTGAAGACATTCTTACTTGTATTTAGCTGTTTTCTCATGCTGGGTCCCTGAAACAAAATCCAAAATCTCCAGCAGGAGTTGTACAGAGAGATCAGAGCCAGTTGCTCAGCTATCCTCTAGCTTTTTCACTCTAGGAATACAGAGTGGATGTGAATTGAAGTGCAGCAGAATTCAGGCCAAAGGGCAGAAAAGAGCATCTGATGTCTTCTCTCATACAAAGCCCCCTGAAGTCAATAAGGATTTTGTAACAATACTGAAGGTGTAATAGAGCAGTAAATGCCAGGAAGAAAATAGTAGTAAGCAGCTGATACAAGAGCAGCTGTAGATGTTAGTTCATGGCAGTATCAAGAAGAAGAAAATATCCTGCTCAAGAGAGACTGCATTTTGAATCTTCCTTTGAAGAGGCAGATAAAGCTCAGGACATTTCTGTCTATCGTGCAATAGGGTGGAAAGACTTGGAATGTGAACATCCGCCTTGTTTTCTTCTCTTATGGCTCTGCACGGTTTAAAATCTACCAGTTTATAATCTCCTTTCAGAAGATTTAGTTGGATGTGTATGGCTGAATGTAGAAGAGGGTGCAATGGGTACAGGAAGAGCAGGAAGGAAAGTAAAATCTTTAAATTGCCAGCTATCATCAGAGTAACCAAAACCTAAGGCTGATGAGGACTTGAGGTCAGGATTTGTTTCAAATCTGTGTTGGGAGCAACTGCACACTTGTGGGGATTGGCAGTGAGAGAAAGAGCCTTTTACCCTTTAGGAGATCAGTTCAAATCCAGGTCATTAGTGGCTTTAAACAATAACAGAGATAGACTGGAAACAGATTTTCCCTCCTAATCTAAAAGGAAAGTGCAGTTCTGTGTGTCGAGACCCCAGCTCCCCTCCTCCAATTCTGCACTGAGAGCTCCCTCTCCTGTTATGTCTCAACTCCTGGTTCCAAACAACTTTTCAGTAAATGAAATAATTTCCATAGTGTTGAGAGGCATTTTTGAGCACTCCACGTGAGACAGCAAGATGTGCACTCATTCCAACAGTCTGTAACAAATGCATCTTTGCTGAAACATGTTTGGAGGAGAAGTCCAGCCTCATCACTATCTGAACTCAACCAGATAACAGCTTCTGGGGGAGAAAAGAGTGATGAGGTCAAATATAAAGAAATGATATAAGGGGGAATGGGGGGGAAAAACTTCTCAGAGCCCAATCAGAGATATTTTTGAAGGGCTGTGATTTCTATGCAGGTGCACAGAACTTCTCAAAGCTCAGCTCCAACAGGTGTCATTAGCTGGGCACCCAGCAATGGAAGGGGAGATTTTTTTCAATGACATGCCTGACAAGTCACAAGTAACTAGCTTTTTAAATGTGATTTCATTCCCTAAACACACATCCTGCTAGGTGTTACCAGAGAAACAATGAAATGTATATTGCTTTGTTTTGACAAGTGTTGAGTAAATCCTGCCATGCTGTATTTGGTAGTGTTTTATAGAACATATAGGTTAACCAAAAAACACAGACTCAAGACAGTTGAAACCCCAAATAGTCCCCAAAAAGCACATACTCCCTCTGTTTTGTATGCTGGTTAAACATTACCTACCAGTAAAATTGGACACGGTAACTACAACTGAAATATTTCTACACAAAAGCTGAAAGTACAAAATATTCATTAAGTTTTTGCATTTCAGTGTGAATCTCCCAATCTGTCTGTCTCACCATTCAAATGTCAATCAAATGCACCCAAAATAAGGGATAAAAGCACAAAGGTTCCACTGAATGCTCCCTGGAAGCAAGGAAATATAACCTGCAATAAATTCATCCAATAGCCCACTTTGCCATTCATCAGTTCCCGGCTGGATGAATTCTGTTCACCCTTTCTTCTTAAACTGTAAGCAACTTGCTCAGAAAATAATGGAAAATTGAGTAATTCCTACCATAGCAGGTGATAAATATGATAAACCTAACAGTAATGAAATGGCATGGGATTTTACTTAATGAGAAGCACAAATTACCTGCCCTGAGTGACTTCTATAAGTGAGGTTGTGGGGCTAGAGTTCTAAAGTAAGATCACATCCTATTCTTTTGAGAAATCCAATCAGTGTGACTGGCAGCTGCAGGAGGTTGCCTTAACAATGTTGGCTAGATGTAGGACTTCTTTTTTTAGGTATTTCTATGCTGGAAAAATTCCTTGCAGAAATGCAATTATATCAGCAAAACATGTTTTCACTGGTCTACTTTGTGTTACTTCTTCCCTGAACTCCCTTTGCTGGTGTGTGTTCTGTCTACAGGAGAAGGGTTTCCAACACAGTATCTTTTCTAGGGTATGTTACACATTATTAAAAGGAGGAGGCATTACTAAGCATCCACTAGGAAACAGCCCCTGCAGACTATTCTGGGCAGGTTCTCATTAGAGCCAACTTCAACTTTTATTTTCATTGTTGGTTGAAAACAATGTTGAAGTTTAAAAACACCTGTGCAAGATATCAAATGGATCTTTGGAAACCTTCAGAGCATTACATTTTTCCAGGCACGTACCTACATAAAGAGAGAGACACAACCCACATAGTGACCACAGGAGATAAGGAAGATGCGACAAAGAAAGGAGAACCTACACAAGCAGGAACTGGGATTAAGATGTAATCATGTGAAAGGCCAGTCCACAGAAAGTCAGATTTATTCACAGAAAAGCAGGATCTTCATCCCTTTAGCCAGAAGAAAACAGGACCATGGGAGGGGGAAGACTAATGCAAGTGCTTGTTTAGAGCCAGCATAACCAAAAGCACGTCTCTGCTATTCGTTTTGAAGACATACCACCTGCACAACTGAAGTTTCTAAGAATAAGGTACTTGTAGAAACTTCAGTTAGGTATTTCTATAACACCATCACACCTGCTGACAGCTCTTAGAGAAAGACACCAGGAGCTTGAAAGTATTTAGGCTAACCTATGGCTGGGTGGGTAGGTGAGAAATTCATACCTCAGTTCTTCACAAACAGAATAATGCAACAGTCTGCAACTTGTGTCTGCACTCTGATTACATGACTACTGATGCCACACTATCCGTAGTATCACTTTCTTATCTCTGTATACAGTTGTATCTCTGCTATTTTTCATGGGGAGAGCAATACTACAAGGATATGTGAAACGCATTATGACCACAGCTACTCATTTGCTTCCCTTGGGGATGATACATGAAGTAACACTCAGTCTCACCAACCCTTAATGGGAACAGCTCACCTTGACCTCTCTAATATCAGTGGATTAGGACAAAGTTATCCTAAGCACCATTAAGTATAGTTAAGTTATATCTCTGTCACTTACTGTCTGTTGGACAGATGCATGGAGATATTCTTAATGACTACAGATATAACCTGAAGAAATGAGTCCCAGTGTAAGTCTCCAATAGTTGCAAGCTTTCACAAGGAGACACTTGAGGACTGAACACCTGCACATCCAAAATTCCTGACTTGAGGTCACACAGGAAGACTGCAGGGTACCTACAGACTAATCCACACCCCATGCTTGCTACAGAATAATTCTTTTCTGTCACAAAACCTTCTAACAGCTTCTGAAACATCAACTACTTAAACTTTGTTGATTCTTTTTGGAACCTGTGCATTAATTCCCATGCTATTTGCACTGTTGCATATGAGAGAGAATACCTAATGATAGGCAAAGTTTTGTTGAAGCCAGTAGCTAATTTAGCTTTGCCTTTCCTTAACAAACCAAGAGTCTTCATCTGTCCTTTTAAGTTATCCTCAAACGACTTTATTTCAACACTGTAGATGAAGACACAATCTTTTTAAGTAGCCGTTTTATCCTCTTTGGGAGGCAATTAAAGAGTGCAAGAAATTACCACCTTCTGTTTCTATTCTTGTCATGGACGGATAATTGGTTTGTTTTAAGTGAGGGAAAACTAGTCAGACATTGCCAATTTCAAGATTTCTAACTACTTAAAGATTATCAGTGCAAAAGCAGCTCTGTCAAAGTGAAGGACAACATTTCTAATAGGTCTGCTGGACATACACGCAAGTAGATGCACTCTGCAGCAACCACTGTCAGCTACAAGAACAGTCAGGTCATCAGAAATGCATGCAATCATTTCAGCAGATGCCTTTATCAACCCAGAACCTGCCATCATCTGGCTGAGATCTTGACATCAAAAGAGACACACAAGAAAACCTTTGCAAGATCAAGACCCAGGTGTGCTTGTGCCATGCCTTTCCTTCCCTTCCCCTCATGGCACTGCGATGGTGCCACGTTGTTTTACCTTGAAAAAGCAGCTGTATGTTACATCAGAAGACTGAAAAATGAAACACAAAATGAGGCAGATTGCACTAAATTGTAAATCTCAATTTGACAAACAAATTTAGTCTCATTGATTTGGCTTAAGTTTCCTGAGCTTCAGTAAATATGACGAGATTAGGACAAGGCTATAAAGAAAATGATGAATTACAAACTCAAGAACGTGGTTGTTACCCTACTCAGGCTGTGCAGGAAGGAGGAAAAGATGCTCTGTTTGCCTTCTAAGGCTGTTCTGATCTGCAGGCACTGTCAGCATCAATTAGAAGCATGACCCATGATAGCTTTTTGTCAATACAGTAACTAGTTTAGAGATTGCTCTTTAACTACAGTCTGCGAATCAGCTTTTGCAGAGACAAATCTATGCAATCACTACAATTGATAAAGGATGGACAAAAGAATTACAGAAAGTTTCTGGATTGGATGTATCCACAGTGTACACCCCTAAAACTTGAAGGCTTTGAAATTCAATTACTGAAACTAAAATAAATGACCATAATGTTTTCTATTATCAGATACATAAAAATCATTTTCCCTTCCTTCCCCTGCCCCAATAAAACAAACTCCAATTACTTTGCAATCACCAAACTTGACCTTCTATCAGAGTCCTTCAGTAGTGTACAACTCTTAACATAACTGCAGGAAAACACAGCAAAGCATTTTCAGTTTTGAAGTATTGCTTCCTAGTTTAAAAAGCAAATATTAGGTGCTTCTGATGCATCTGGATTAACTAGATCTGTTCAACCTAGGGCATGTCCAGAAGAGTGCTTAGAAAACCCCCCAACTTTGCAAGTCAAACAGGTTGGGTTAAAAAGACATGGATGTTATTTCCCCTCAGAATCTAACCCTACACTGCCACTTGCTAAGAGGCCAAAATGTTTCTCTTCAGTTCAATCATTTTCCATAAACAAATAATAGTATGACCTTAATGAATATACTTGGTAGAAGCACTTAGTATAGACACTGGAGCTCGTATTTGGCTAGAACACAGTATCAAGACCAGCTTTATACTAATTTGAGAGAAATGTGCTGTAATCAGTAAGGGTTGTGACCTGCTCAATGATGCTACTGAAGACCTTATGATATATACGGAGAAGCCAATAGAAGTACTTTATCTGATACAGGAACTGTCCAGGTGACAACTTTGCTTCTGAAGCAGCTTTTGAGGTTTCAAGCCTTTCGGGTCTTTTGAAGAAGAGAACTGGCATTTGAACTTTTCAATTAAGGGATGAGTTGGGAAGACTTTGTAGCCCAGTTTTCAGACAATGAGCTTTAGCTAAAGAGCCACCAAATCAAAGGCCTCAGCTTCACCTGATTTGTGAGTCGCTTCACTTTCCAGATGGCTTTTGATGGAAAAACACTCTGATAGCCAAGATCAGTGTCCCAGCTGATCAAGCTTTTTAGCACAACAGTTTATTTCAATAGCATTTCAGATGGAATTAAAAAATTCCCAACAAGATATATTGACAAAATAACCCCGTTTAAAGCATTACAATCACATCTAAGCTGTCTCAGCTTTTCCTAAGCTTTCGTTTATGGGTATATAAAATCAGCATTAGAAAAGCATTCTCAGCCTTTTCCTCCCAGTCCTCTCTCTTCCTCCTTTACATGACGTGGTTTGGACTCCAGTATAATCTTTTCAGAAGAAAAAAAAAGAGAGAAAAGAAGAAAAAAAAAAGCATTTTCAGCTGTCACAGGAGCAGAGGAGAAAGAGAAAACAAATACAGAGTTGCCAAGGTTACTGGCAATCCTTGCTGAAGCAATGAATGAAATTGATAGGGAGGAGACAGGTATAAAATGCTACTCAATTTTAACAATCCTCCTATTTCAGATATGACTAGCCTTGGACATATTTTTTTTCCCTTCTGGGAAATTTAAATCAATTTGTATTCAACAGAATTTTTCATATGCTGCCTTGCAAATGTAAGACTCAAACATTAGACATGAAATTGCCCCAGCCTTTAATAGTGTTGATCTGCTAAGGCTCCTATAAACTACGTTATAGTCAAATGATGGAGGTACATTTATAGTGTCTCGAAAGTCTGCAGCCAGAAATAGTAAAGCTAAAAATAAGGCTTTTTCTTCTGCTACAAGAAAGAAGAATGAAGAAAGTGCCATTTGTCCAACCATATTGCAATTAATTGGCTGTCGTACCTGAACCTTAAGATGGTAATTTCTTAACTGTGCCTCATAAACCCTTTATTGCAAACAAATTATTTCCACTTGTCTCAGAGACAGAGAACAGCTATTTTAAACCATGAAGAAAGTTTCCCTATCATGGAATCCTTTGCAACTCTGATAGAAATCTATCCAGTCACAACGGGAAACAGCTTTCTGATGCAGGGGTATATTTAATGAAATTATGTTTCTAACAACCAATCTCCTGCAGCACTGAAATTCCTGATTGGTTTGTAGCACAGCAGATTATTAGGAGAAATGAAGGAACTCAGTTGGGTTTGCTTTACACATGATGCAGTCTGTGTCTTTACAACCTCACAGCTCTATTAAGTCAATATTTTTAATATACTGATGGATTGTTCATTTCTTTATTCTCTTTCAAGGACAGAAACATTTGGAGTTAAAACTCAAGATCACATTAGTAGCATGTAGCAGAGCAAGTAAGGAAACACACTGGATTTGTGACAGGAGCAAGGCAGCCCTCAGGCTCCAGTGTGACACCAGTGAGCATACTGCTCACTAGTGGGGTTGAGGTGAGAGAAACACTGAAGCTTCTGTAAAACTACACCTCAACAGAGCGAGTAACTGACCCAGACCCCATCAATCCCAGTCCAGAGTGTTAACTAAACTTCATCATGGAAGACTGATCAAGAGAGGAAGCAGAGACAGCAATGGTCATTATGATGTACACTGACGTTGACTTCAGTGGACAGCAAAGGCTGTCCAACCTGTCAGCATACAGGACAGAATTCTGAGCCATCCTTTTCATTCAAGGACCTCTTTATTTGTCCATGTTCTCAATTCAGTGGTCCCTGCAATGACAGGAAGCAGTTATTAGATCTGGTATCCCAGAGAATGCAGGGTGTGTATCTTAAATCATTGCTACTGAAGTTAATTACTAACTTCAGGAACGATCATAGAATCGTTTAGGTTAGAAAAGTCCTTTAACATCACCAAGCCCCACCATTAACTCAGCACCGCCCAGTCCACCACTAAACCATGTGTTCAAGTGCCACATCTACACAGCTTTTAAATAGCTGCAGGGATGGGGACTCAACAGTCACCTCTCAAAGAATAAAGATTTGAAAATCAATTGCTTCACTATCATACCATCCTGTCTTCAGAGGAGTGGACACACTCTTTTCCCCTCAATCTATAGAAATGCTCTACCTTTTCTGCTTTTATACAGTATAGTCTCCTAGCAAGCTGGCTAACTTAAATGGAAAGCCCCACAGCAGGACAGTGAAGGAATTGCTTCAGACTCATTGCCACTGATGGCACTGTGCGTGTGTAGTTTTACACCACCGATTTTCAAACAGATGGTGTGGACTGCTGGCAAACTGTGCTTGCTACTAGTAAGTTTGTTTTTCTTAGTTACCTTTCACAGAGTACTTCAACACAGTCTTAAGATCCCATTCTGAAAACCACTATGCTATGTGATCAAAATAGCTTTACAACACCGAAGCACTCCAGCACCAATGATCTCAAGTGCTAGAAAGTAGGTACTTGATTTCCAATCACTAAGTTGTTGTTATTGTTGTTATATTTTTCAGGTCATTATATTCCAGACTCTCCTTTGGTACTGAAGGGTTATTACCCTCATAGCCAAACAAGCTTTGTCGTTCGTATGGAGCTTTGAGATCCAAAGATGTAAAACTTTGGACTAGAAAATGGAGTAAGGGTTACTTGAGTTGTGTGCAAAGACTGTGCATTAGAACATGATACCAGACAGGTTCCCAGCATTGTCATTCACTTGAAACTTTTGCTAATTAGTCACCTACTGTAAGGCATTTAAACTGGAATCACTCTGTGTACTGATCAGAGATGTGGCTGGGGAGAGGGTCTGGCTGACGGAAACAAGTCAGCTCTAAAACCAACCAAATTCAACTTGCCAAACGCATCGAAGATTCACCAGGTTCAGAAACTGTCGCAGTCCCAAAGCTCTCCATCAGGCCTTGCCAAGCTCTCAAATCCCACAGATCATTTATTTGTATAACATATTGCATGAGACAAGGACTGAGTTTGTGTGTGTGTGTGTGTTGTGAATACCAAGTAACAGCCTATGGCTGACTTTTCTCCATCACAGTCCTCAGAAGTCGCTTCTTATTTCAGGTTTATTTTGCAGAAGCCTGATGCAAAATGCACATTAAAAATCTGCAGCCAGCTTGGTACAGACCTTACAATGAGTTTTTATTGTGGGCTGCTGTCAAAGTGAAGACAAATCATCTATGTCTTTGGAGTCTTGCTGTTAAATAAAGAAGGAGCCTCTCTGAGAAGAAGTGTACTTTGGGATGGAAAACAAAGCATTTCTGAGGACTTCTAAACTTCATTACTAATTTAATAAATCATGACTCCTGGGAAATAATTATATTTTACAGCAACAGGAAGTTCATTCAAGGGAATAACCTGGTAAACTAAAGAAATATGAACACTGCAGTTCTTCAAGCTTCTGAAGCAAGCTGGACTGGTCCATAAAAATGAAGTATAGAACTGCCCTTCGGAGAAAGGTCCTTCAGAGGAAAGAATTGTTGTACTTGATTTACTTCCTGAGGCTTAATTCCACATGGTTTCTGTAAACAACAGTGAGATTCCTACTTGTCAGACCTTTATCCTGGTATTTTGATAGAAGTAAGCATTACCAGCAAATCTGCTGTTCAAAAATTAGGGATCCATCGGATTTAGATCTTAAAAGGGTATGATTCAGGATCAAAGCCAGTCCCCTAAATTGTGTTTTATAAGTAAAGGTGAAACTATTAAAGCATCATTTCTACTTAAGGTACAATTAACACGGAGAATCAAGGTTTGAGCAGTATGGACAACAGTCTGTGTTTGTAATCAAGTTGGCAATGAAATCCCATTTCAATAAAATTCTGTTGTATGATCCAGACAAGTTTTACACAGGAGAAGAAAAACTGTAAGAAATTAGAACTAACAAGCGTTGCTTAACACTGAGAGATCAGCAAAGACGTTGATCTTTAAACTCATACAGAGACAAAAAGAAGCTGGCAATCAGCATTGTCCACCATGAAAAGGATTATCAAATAAGCTTGCTGAGAATCACTATGCCACCAGCCCTTGAAATGCACATGATTGGAAAAGTTGTATCACCACAGGATTTAATCATTTCTCCCAAGTCTGTACCTCATCTAATGTTCTCTATTTTAAGCTAATTTTTACGTGGTGGAGTTTGAACAACATTTTGGCAAAGAAAAATCTGGTTCTATAGTCAATGTATTAATCATGAAGTTATGATCTTATTGCATGAGAAAGTTGATACCATTGCAAACCCATTTCTCACGTCAGAAGCAAAGAACTGATGGAGAAAAATAATCACAGGTTCTTGAGTCTTTGGTGACACATACAGCCCTTTTAAGATAACTTGTGATCATTTGCATCATATTATCCAAGTCAAAGACTTAGTTTTATTTGATGTCCAAGTACTGCAACAGTAGGACTGAAAACAGATAGTCTGAGAGTCATCTATAGATAGCTTATGTTTGCTGGGGATGTGTCTAAATGTAGAAAGTCCAAGAAAGATCAGAGGGGCAATGATGTGTTTATCACTACGGAGCTTGAGGTTCTTTTACAGCAGCCTGGTACAAAGAGAGTACATAGAATAATCAAATGTTCATAACAGACTACCACTGACTTTCTAGGAAGAAAATATAGTTTAAAACTCCTTTCCAAAAATCAAAATGCAGCAAGTTGTGGTCTTTCCTGGAAAACATTCTGTTCTAGACCTGCAGAAAACCTTTTCTTTTCTCAACTACAGAGAAGAATCAGAATTTAGTACTAAGTTATTAATACACTGAAAGTCACACTTTGACACATCCATATGCTACATGCTCTACTGGATACCCAGCAAACGGATTAAACACGTGTTTCAGAGTGTAAAAATGCACTTGACTGAAAGAAAAGGAAGACACTGCATGTCCATGTGCATGTACATGACAAATTAGATTTGACAGCTTTTAGCAAAACCCTTCTTAAACTATTGTACAAATAACCAAGACCCAATTACATAATGAAAGTACTTCTGTGATAAAAAAATTAAGAATTGTTCCATTTTTCAGACCGTCTTAAAGAAAATCTTCTACTAAACACGTGTTCTTTCATATCATATTCAAAGCCTAAATCTATTTTTCTACTTTTGTCTAATTTTTACTTTTCACCTCAATGTCACTTCATTAAATGAAGCCTTTCTGGGCTGAAACTGTGAAGACAAGCATTAGCCACACAACCATACCTCAGGTAAAATTGGCTCACGCTATTCAAACTCATATTGTGTGTGACCTTTTCCATCTTTCCAGTCTGATTTATTTTTGGACACTTTCAGATCATGTTAGGATTTGCAAGCATTAGAGGGTGAAGGATCAGAATAAATGCTGATTACAGAGAAGTAAAGATTCATACTTCTAAAGACAGTAAATATGAATTTCATAATGGAAACAGACGTGAAGAATTTGAATCAGTTAAAGCAAACCAAAAGCACCTACTCTCCGTTCCATGTATAATTTCTCTTACGGTCACTACAATGTGTTCTCAAGATTTTGGACTGTTTGCTTTCTTGAGTCAGAATATTTTAAAAAGTACTGTTAGTCCCTTTGATACCAGAGAGGAAATGACACAAGGATCTGGTAAAACTGAGGTTTGCCATTTTGATAGACAACATTTCTTAATGAGATTAAGAAATAGTGATGACTAACAGAAGCCACTCTCTTTCAAATAAAGGAAACAAGTACAATTTAGTGCCTAGCAGAGAAAAAAAAAATGCTGTGTGACTCCATCTATCTGAAATTCACCATCTTCAACACATGATTCAGCATTCAGCTTGCAGATTAATCTGACTCAGCTGCCTGGAAGCAGGAACACTGGAAATTTTATGCTGGTATAATGCCAAATGTCACTATAAGAGACTGTTGTCCAAGAGTTGCAGACAGAAAAATTAAACATCAACATTTTCTTCTCTGTTTCTAGCAAAATCTCCTAGTCACATTCCTGTAATACCTCTGTCACTGTGCTATTGAGTGGCAAAGCATTGCAAAGATCTGGATCTGTCTGTTGAGCTTTAGGCAACTCAATTTCTCTCTGCTAATGTGTGCTCGTTTCTGGAAAAGCTCATTTTTTTGCCTGTTTAACTTGCATTTTAATCTCCATTGAACGATACAAAATTAATTTCAATCTTCATGTGAATAAAAAAAACCAGGATGTTTTTAGATTCACACTCATCTTGCTTCTCATCAATCAATCTTTTCTGCTTAAGTACTGCTTCATCAAAAACAAATCCCAGGTGGCTCCTAAGGTTTATCATGGCTTCACCGAAATAGAAAATACCCTATCTCAGCTCTCACATACAGTTGCTCATGAGACTCACTTAACTACCAAAAACATGTATAAAAACAAAAGAAAACCCTACCAAAACAAACCCAAACCCATACTTCTACATTAAAGGAACATTCAAGCTCTGCCCTCATGCCTCTGTGTAAGGACCTGTTCATACAGACACCACACAGAGTTCAGCTGTGTCCTCAGGAGAAGACTGTCCCAGCTCCCCTTCCAGTGCAAAGAAGTGTTCCTCATCTACCTCCGAGACTCATTCAGAATGTCCATCCCTCAACAGTCATTCCCACATTCACACTTCAGATGAACAACCTGGCTCAGATGAAGCTCTGATTTCAAGCAGCGTGATGCAGCACTATCACGTATCACACTTCTTTCTGATGATGCTGTTATATGGAAGCAAAGGAGACAGTACTGCAGTGGGTCTGGTTTTAGGAGGTACTGATGGCCAAAGACAAGGCATCTTTTGACATATTCTCTGTCTCACTACAAAGCTTAAAAGTCAAGGAAGCTGCTTGTCTGTCTAAGAAGAAAACAAAGGTGAAGAGGAACAAAATTCTATGCATAGAATTAATTGTATTGAAGAATTCATAAGTAAAACCATGTCATGAAAAACACTAATGACAAAGAACAACAGGGTAATTTTCAGCAGTGCACTGAAGTCTTAAGATCCACCAACAATACATGATGATCAAAGCCATACAGCCGTGGCTACTCTGCACTGAGATAATTACAGAGTTAATCCCACTCAGAAAGGGAAACAACTTTATTTGCATAAAGTACAAGTTCAACACACTCCTGTGTTACAGGCCATGCTGAATTGTATTGAGCATCAACGTGCTGTAATGGCTGTTAGACACGTAGCCAGTGTGATTGTGGTCCCAGTTAAAAAAAGGGCATGAATGTTGCTGTAACAATTTAAGACAGTGCCAATTCAAGGCCTTTTCCAAAGCTCAGTGGAGTCCTTGAACACATTTGTTCTCAGAGTCCATGGGGCTGAGTCATTACAAGTCATTAGAATTTTGAACTGCCAGTTTTAATGGTGCCCAGGAGACTTGGGCGCTCAGCTCCCATTAAGTGTCACTTTTAGTTATTTCACATCCCCCTGACTGCTTGAAGATATCAGCATAAACAAGATCCAGGGTAAGTTGCAGTACAGCAGAAAACATGAACACAGTGTAAAGTGTCTCGGTGTTTCTTCTTCATATTTTAGAAATGGCTTGTCAAACTACAGGAAAGCTGTAACTGTAATAAAATCAACCATAAAGTCCCCAATGTGCAAGTTTTAGCTAGGAGAGAGTTAACTTTCTACTGCCTACTGGGGTTAAACCATGACACTCAAAATTATCCAGGAGTTGTTTTCTCCTGAGAATCCTATGAAGTATATATTCTTCAGCCTTCTATTCATGATATCAGAACAACTCAGATCACTTGCTTTCCTCTCTCACTGCCTGGAGAATGCATTGATGAGCCAGGAGAATGTGTCTCTATTCAGTAACAATGAGCCTACAGGAAAGGTTTTTTTGAAAGGTTCTTTTGTTAATATTTTCCTTCAAGTTTACTACAGAGAATTTCAATTTAAAAAAAGAAAACCATATAAAGTTGAAAATGTAAGGTTGGAAGAAGCAGAATGAAAGAAATAATAGTGCTGCTACAAATGCTGTGTAACAAGTAAATGCTGTTCCATATGCCACAAGATTGCTCACATGTCAAGAGATTTTGTGCAGAGGTTATAGATGGAACAGATCTATTGCTCAAGAAAAACATGTCTTGGGACTCATTGATTTTCATATTAGAACTGGCTGAAGATTCGAAAGGACCATCAAGTACACACAGATGCACACACACACATACAAACGCTCCTCCTGAAGCCAACACCAAAAAGGATCATGCAGCAGCAAAAAATCTGCCTCTCTGAGTGTCACATACAGAGAAAAAGAGCTGGTGAGATGTCTTAAATACATTATGGAAGAATTCAGATGCTGTTTTCCACTCTTTAGGGAAAGTAAAAATTAATGTTAACACTCAATACAGGCAAAGAAACTGTTTATCATCTTGTACACCTAATCTGTAAATCCAGCCTTCCCATTTGAGATGTGTCCAGAACATGCCTTTGGTGAATTTTGTTGGAGAAGAAATTAAGGCACGCACAAATTGATCACCTTGAGGTTACACCGCTTCTCCCAAGCTTCTTTTTTCCCCTTTGAGAAAACAACACATGTTGCTTTATTGCCAGGCTTATTAAGGAAGCATGATAATAAATGTGGACAGCAATATCTGACTCTGCAATTTGAATCCATGCCATTCAGTTAATCTGACTGAAATACTGAAGATACATGTACAGAAAGATAATCTTTCACAAAGGTTAGACGCATTCTTCACCCAGCTACAAAGACAGGGTTCTTTTGGTAAATAACAGTTCCAAAGGACTGACCTCTCAGTAATTTTTTTGCCCAGCTAACTCTAAAATAACTTTTTGTCATCTCCTGAAAAGGAGAATCATTAAACTTGGTAAGAGAAGAGCTGATTCAATCTCACTGCCTCCATCAGTTTCCTCATCCTGTCTCTAACAGCAAGCAAAACCCCAAGTAATTTGGAGAATATGAGAACAGGGCACACAGAAAAGGTACTTTTCCTGCTACAGTCTGATGACTTCAACTAATTACTGGTCGAGGGATGTCCTGAGCCACAAGTGGTCATTAGACCATTGCATTAAGTAACCAGTGAGAGCATTTGCATGTTTGTGTGACATATGAACTGCCTGAAGCTGCTGAACCAAGTCACACTGAGCCTGGACAGCCTCAACCTTTTAGACATTTAAGAGCCAGACAAATGCAAAACAGCATGAACTTCAGGGTTCTTAAGATGACCTCAGTTCTGACTCTTAACTTTAATCTTCAGAGTCCATTATGTCTGTCACTAACACACAAAATCACTATTAATGCCATATATTGTTTACTATCACACAAAGCAAGTGGATCCCTCCTTCACTTCTAGGTATTTCCTACCTTGGTTTCTTCCACACTAGTACCCAGAAGTTGATCTATCTTAAACTACATAGCACTGTCAAAAAAGAGATATACTACTTCTCACTTTATCATTAGAGAGCTCCTTGTTTCTCAGATTTATCTGTTAAAAACTCTCTTTGTCTTAATTAGTACGACGGGATGATTAATGACATTTCATGACAATAATAGCTGCTCCAGATTCTTTTTTTTTCCTGTGTAAGAATCCTTCAGATAATTTGTATCAGCTGTGCATCGCTTCTAAAGACTTATATCAATCGAAAGCATTAACCTCCAACAAAAATTCACTTCAAGACTGCTTGCCACTATTTATTACATCGAGTTTATCGTTCGTCATGGCTATTAATTTGAGGCTCAGCTCACACATCCCTCAGATCCTTGTCTGAAAGGATTTTTTGCACGTGTTTCTTTCAGAGAATTCCATAGCTATTTTACTACAGGATTGTAAACCCAAGATCAAACTGATTACTTCTGATTTTGTGACCTACATGCAGAGGAGAGACACACGAATCAGTCACAAATATTTTTCTGTGCTTCAGTCTTTGGGGTGAAATGTCCTCACAGTTCAATCTGAGAGTTTGGAATAAACTTGGTCTTTACCTGAATTATAAGCAATAATACTTTCTTTGCTTATAAGCCTTTCCAGACAGAAGGTGCATGTGGTCTTAGAATGTCTCCAATTGTGGCTGAGGAACACCCACAAATAGCAGAAGCAGGAATGAAGCTGGAGTTTGAAATCATTACTTGAGTCCTTGACAACAACTCCATCTCAAACATTTCCAAAGAGATTTAGCTCCTATTTTCTCAAGGGCTTGTCCACATACAGGAGGTATCTGTGTTATCTGTTATACTAATGTGCAAATTGCTGTAAGGCATCCAAAAGTCAGCGTGTGAGATCAGCCTGTGCATTTAGAATGCTTTTCATATAATTACAGTCAGTAATCTCTCCATTTGCAACAGAGGTGAAAAGGTTAATTATTACCAAGAGATGACCACTAGCGGCTTAAGTGGAAGAAAAAGAAGTAGTAGTTAAACATGTAATTGCCAGCCTGCCTTTCTGACTAATAAACCTAAGGAAGCCTTTTCTTCTCTAATGACTCTTCCATGTGTCATCTCTCTGTTTCTGAAACTTATGCACATTTTTATAGAAGAAAAATGCAGAATGAACTTGACTTATTATTTGTGAACTGAAAATAAATGCAGTGAATACCATATGAGAAACACAGACAAAGATATGTTACTTATTTAGTATTGTGATAGTGAATTTACTGATACTATTCTGTTTTTTCCTGACTTTCACTGCCAGTCCGGCTGATCCCAGCATTGCACACACTTCACTTGCTGCTCGCGCTGCCTTCCAAGACACATTTCTCCCCAGAGACACGAATGCTCCTGCTGCCACTCCCTGCTGTTCCAGTTTCACAGCATATTACCCTAGCTATCAGGCAACCTTCTTTCCCTGCAAAGAGCAGAAAGCCAACTGCCCTTTCTGCATTCATCATGCACTCCTTTCCTGCATACTATCACCTCAAAATACACTTGACCAACAGCTTCTGAAGAGGAAGTGCTCTTTCCCAAGGAAGAGATGTCAATTCATTGGAATGAAAATTAACTCCACTTCAGGGTAAAATTACTTATTTAGAATCAAAGATAGGGTAGTTCTAACCCAATAGAGAGGGACTGGGAACAGCCTTCAAAAAAATCCAGCTTGAAATCTATTATTGAAACAAAGTAGAGCAAGAAATTTTAAGCTTTACACAACTCTGAAAAATCATGGAGTAAATCTACAGTGAAATTCTCTTTTCTCTCCCCAGAGAGGGACTCCAGTGGCAGCAGCCACTTCAGATGTTTTCTTGCTAAAAAAATCTGCAGCTTTGTTTCCGTGCTTCTTGTCCCGAGCCTTGTGTGTCCCAGAAAGTCATCATTGATTTACATCTGCCCTGGTCACAGCTCTAGAAAGACCATCTCATTAAACAACACAAAATACAGTATTCCATTTCCAACATGTTTCACTAAAGTGATGCAGTAACAGAAGTGTAATAGAAGTAACAGAAGATGCAGAGGAAAACCATGAATATATTTAGAACCCTGGCAACAAGGAAATATTGAAATTATGGGTAGTGATTGATTTAGGGGGAAAATGACTGAAGTGAGACAGTATAATCACCTTTAAATACAAATATCTGCAAGGAGAAAAAGAATCTATTCTCAGTGTCCATGGTGGAGCAGCAGTGGTAGTAATGGGCTTAAAGTAAAGAAGATGTAAATTAGGTATTGGGACAAGCTTCTCATTGCTGTGACACCAGCACTGAAATAACACCTGAATTAAACGGTAGGAAGTTGAGATCCCACCATCAGAGGTTTTCAGAAAATAACTGTTAGGAATAGCACATGCATATTGCTCCTGCCTCAGGTCAAGAAGGGTTGAATGATCCCACCATTTCTGTATTTTGCAGTCATGCAATCTTCATAATTTCCCTCAAGATGTGTATAATAGAGACCGTGAATGGAGATGGTAAATAACCTATCACCTTCTCTTTAAAGTGATTGAGGCGTATGTTCAAGACAAGCAGGGAAAGTTGCATCAGCATTATCTATTCCACAGCTCAAATGAAGGTTTTGTTGGGAGAAGGATCAGGCTCCTTCTTCAACTTGGCACCCTTTCTTAAGCTCCATTAATAATTTGAACTATGACAGCCAACTCTGAATTTCCCCTCATCATAGCATATACTCCATTGAGTATGTAATGGTGCTACTACACAGTGATGCGTTCTAAAAATGACAATAGAAGAAAGTTTGAGAGGCCTCTGTGACACTTTCCCATTTCCTAAATGTTGTGCCATAATGGTTCATTGAAGTGCTGACATTTGCACTTGCTTTAACACAGGCAACTCCCACTGCTTTGGGAAGTGCTGAAGACCTGTGCACTGTACCAATACATCTTAATCTTAGACGATAAAACCTACAGATGCTTCAGAGTTTACTCCAGCTACCATGGACAATATTTCACACACTGTCTTTCATTTGACTGTGAGAAACTTCCTTCCAGTTTAGAAAACGCTGATAACATTATGCACATTACTAACAACCACTGCCAAGACCTTGACTTAAGTAATTCTCCCCAAATAGATGATTAAAATGGCAATATGTTCCCACAGTTGTAAATTGTAAACTCTCTCTTACAAAAGAACACATCTGGGCATCAAGTATCAGGTAAACGTGATACCAGAATACACAAATGGATGCAATAACCTTTTCGAGGCAATGTATGGGGAGATGTGTGTGTGTTTATATGCAAGACTACCTGCTGGCTTCCTTTAAATAAGAGCTTACAAGGCAGAGATGGAAGAAGAAGATTTTTATTGATTTAACTCTTCACTGTGACCAGGCAGATTGAACATGAGCAATGACTAAGATTTGTAACATTAGCTGAATGAGTCATGTGCTAAATAAGTACAGTATTTGATGCACATACAGAGGAATAACGAGGATGTGCATGGAGAATGTGGTTTTCCCCCCAGCATCAGTTCTTTGCTATGCTAGGGTCAGACCTGTGTTCAAACAATGAATTCTTCACCATCTTCTATGGAGGTTGCTAGCTGCAGTTACACTTAAACTATGTTTGCTTACTAGACAGCAAAACAAACACCCTGGAAGCAGAGAAGATAAAGAATAGGGACTAAATTGTTGCTACATTATTTAGTAGGTGACACAGCCAGTAGCTACAGGAGTAGAAAATACCATAGAAAAACTAACTCTGGAATGTTCTTCCTCCAACTGAACTCTCCCTTGACATGGTACAATGCAGCCAAGAAGTTTTGTCTGACAGAATTAAACAAACATTGAGGGAAGGCGGGTTGTATGTGACAGGATTTAGAAGTTTGGGAAGTATATGGCTCTCCTGAGACAGAGTCTTCCATACAGCTAAGCCTCACAAACTATTTAGGACTTTCTTTTGAACCTTAGTGAGTTTTTAAGCCTTACCTGATGAGCATAATGATATTAAACTGGTTTTCATTATCCATAAAAAATGAACAAAAAGGATAAGGCTGGTAGCATCTGAGGCTATTTGAAAGGAATCAATAGTCTGAATCCCTTAGTATATCCTGCTCATTGAAAACCCATTTTCTTTCAACTAAAGGGAATTATTTGGACATGAGAAACTAGTTTCACACAAAATACCTTTGCAAAAAGAAGATATCCTAGGAAGATTTAAGAAACAAATGTAAAACATACTCTTCTAGACATAGTTATAGGTATGTACACCTATGTATATGTTTGCACATGTACATTCATACACATGTGGAACACAAGAAAGAACCAAACTCAGCAGCTTGAAGGAGGTTTCAAATTAAGCATTAGTATAGGTCACAACTTGAGGAAATGTAATGGAGTTTAAAGGGGACAGAATAGGATAAGGTAAAGTTGAGGCAATTAGGGAAAACAAAAAGGCTTTCCTGTATCTGGACACCTCAAAAACCTCATCCTTCACATTTTGCTGCACTGTGCCAGGTAAACATGCAAACCTATAGCAAGATACCTTGGTTAGCAATTAAGATCCAGAAGCAGAGCTAACTGTGAACTCTCCACTGCAGTTGAGGGTTTTTACCTGTCAAAAAAATATTGATTTGTTGAAGCTGCAACTTTTTCCAGGAACACACTCATTTCGGCACTCATCACAAAGCTTTACTCACATCTGACAATTTCTGGTCAAAATGAGAGAGAGAATGTTTGTAGCAACAACAGCCTACTTTATTATCTCTATAAAGAAAACAGGCTCAAAGCTGTGCTCAATGTGTCTATTTTATGTGTTATTTGTCTAACTTCAAGCTTCAAGTTCTAGCTTGGCCTAATTCACAGAAGGGGTTAGATGTTCTTGGAACCTGCTGGGCAAAGCACCGAGTTGGTTGGCCAGGATCTCTGCTTTTCTGAAAGAGATGTTTCTCTTTTCTTACTGCAGAATGTGAGAAAATTAATTAGATTTTGATTCAGCATGGACAAGAAACATTTTACTGAGGAAAGCAAGCAATCGTTTCTCAACAGCAATCAGAAGTGTCAGCTTTATTCTGACATGGACCATGCTATGTCTTCATCTGGTTTGTGTGAAGAATGGGTGCAGATGAAGACACGATTCAGTAATCAACTTGAAACCAGTAAAAATCTTTTTGATTCAGAAATGGGCTATTGTTCTATCTATCACTTTAAAACTATTTAATATCTGCTCTTTGAAACACATCCTGTTATATGCTGAATGATTAAAATCGTTCTTTTAATAAGGAATTTGTACATGTTAACTTAAGATATTCAAATCTAAACCATCTTAAAATACAGAGGCTTAATCCTCCTGTGGTGTAAGTAAGGCTGATTCCTATAAAGCCAATGAAGCTAAGCCAATTTATAGCAACTAAGGATCAGTCCCATATGCCTCCAAGGCTTAATTAACTCTGTGTACTTTTTCTATCACATAATGCTCTCAGATGAATTAATATTTAAGCTGTTATCACCTGTGAGATGAGGAGCATGTATTACTGAGAGCTGCATGAACAGGATATTGTTCTATTTATATTCTTGTGATGGTCTCTCAGACATTGGATGAGCCTCTCTTCTGAGAAGCAGCAACACTTACTGTATTTAAAAACTCAGTTTAATAAACAACAGCAGCAAATACCGAGGAGCAAGCCTGTCCATCCATAGTCCTCACAAGAGAAGCACTTCTCAAAAGTATTCTCTTCCCAAACACACACACAAATACATGCAGCTAACTGCCTCCATCAAACAGAGGCATATGGTATTCACCAGCATATGGAGTAAATAGAAGTTTGCAAATAGCTCAAAAATGGAAAGGAAAGAAGGGACATATCACCCCAAATCTCTTCTCTACTGGAAATATCAAAGATAAATAACTTTGCAGTAGGGGGAGTGGGGACAAAGCCAACAGTACATGTAACTATACTGCAATTTTTACCCATTATTAAGGGATGAGGTTGAAGAACGAGGAGATAGGAATAATTGTCTCTACAGCTTACTGAAAGGTTCATCAGGGTAGATATCCAAAACCTGATTGTCACCACTTTCTCGTTATGGCTGTGAAATTAACTCTGGAACAACTGTACTATTTTTAATGGTTTTTAATCTTTATTGTTTCCATCTTTGGTTTGCTCTAGTATATTGTCTCACAGCAAAGTAAAAAAGCACCATGTCGTTCTGAGGTGGGCATATTAAATTTTCATATGCAGCCAGTGGAGACAGATTTATAAACTAATTAAGTATAACAATCTCATAAGCACTGCTTCTATCTGAAGAGCCTCATATCAACCAGCTGAGTTATTCCAACTGATAAAAAACCCCTCACACTTATTCAATAGGAAGGTTTGCAGAATGAGGCTGAGATTATTTCCTTTCTAATGTAAATCAGCCCGTGTGTAAACACCTTGTGCAAACATCTCCCCAAGTTATTGAATTCCTTGATTGTTGAAAAAAAGAAAACTCTGAATTTTTGATACTTTCTTATTAATTTCCCTTCTCCTTTCTTGTATGTGTTAACCAGCTTTTCTGCTTCTAATTCAACTAAAACTATGTTGCTTAAGACAGCAAGAGCTGCTGTCTGTCCTCCTTAATGAGCTGTAATATTCTGCTAGATTGGTGATCAGTTTTGTACAAAGAGCAGCTAAAGCTATTTTTATTCCCATATTTTTTCCAATACACACTCAATTCAGTTTGAATGTCTTGCCTTTCCACATTATTTCAGCCCAACTCAAGAGCCACTGGAAAGATATTTCTTTAAAAATCCTGGATCCAAAAGACAGAGAGACCTGCAGGAAAGGAAACCGAAACGGTGGCTTGTTACTCAGCCACAGGCAGCACAAGGTCCTCTGCTTGCAAAGACCCTGGGACAGAGCCAACCATTTCCATTTTGTAACCTTCCATGGCATTTTCCCTGTCAGATGACCACTTCTGCCTGGCTCAGTCATCAACTGTAGGCACTATCTCAGAACTTGTCTCCAAACACAAGTTTGCCAGACATTAAGGACGTGCAACATTGGTAATGTCTTCAGATACTTTGTGGTTTGATCAAAGCTCATTTTTCCCCTGCACACAATTCTTGTAAGTGTGAAGACAGGTATGTACACATGCATGGTTTTAAATACAGTCTATACTTGCAGTTTC
This sequence comes from Urocolius indicus, assembly GCA_013401255.1. Classification (NCBI taxonomy): domain Eukaryota; kingdom Metazoa; phylum Chordata; class Aves; order Coliiformes; family Coliidae; genus Urocolius; species Urocolius indicus. Next base: position 276,245 of record WBNH01012085.1, on the reverse strand, counting down.
TCTTGAACCTGAACAGTTAAAAACATTTTTTCACTATAAAATTCTTCTAAAAATCTAAGTGGGCTATAACAATCCAGTCAAAGGCTGCCTGTTACACACTTTCACTATTAATAAATCTCAAATTAAGACCACAGCATGCATTCTTGAGTAACAACCTGACTGGAGAAGGAGCCAGAACACATCCATGGACCTTTAGCACACATGAATCAGTGGAATATTGGTAAGCAGAATCACACTGGAATAAATCCGTTTATGACCTATTCCTGCTGACAAAGGTATAGATTTAGCTAAGCAACTGCTTGACTTAGAGCTGCTTTCCTGGGTCTGCTTCACTTAGCATACATCAAAAAAAAAGCCTTAGAGCCTATCCAATGATTGATGGGCTTCTATTACTGTTACAGAGTCAGTAATATATAACCTATTGTTTGGATGATAACTTATATGTTTTCTTACTTTACAAGACTGTGCAGTATGGAGTTTGATATATGAGATGTTTTATGCACATCTACACAAAATACAGGTAATTCATTTTCATTAAGGAAAGATACATGTAAAATACTTTCAGAACAGAGTCTGACATCTTTATTCTTTTAAATAAATACCTAATTCTGTAGCTCCTCCCACTGCAATGCAGGGAACATTCACAATGTGAAAGGCTTTCTCTTTCCTTTTTTCCTCCTTTTTTAAGCAGTATTTCAGGACACGGGTCTCTTGGGAGGCTCCAAGCACCTACCACATCCACCCATTAAATTTATTTATGAAGCCACCTTGAAAACTGGTTATATTTTTCCTTTGACAGTTTCATAACCTATTTACATGTGCATGTAGGTGTTTCTCCAGCATTTCAGAAGTCTCACCCAATTTAGATACTTGAACTGTTCACTGAACACCAAAGATAGTTGCTCCTACATTGAGGAGAAGGGAAAGGAGATACTGAGAATTAAACAGGAAAAGCCTTTTCCAGCATACATTAATTAATTTTTATCAAGTTTCCAAAACCTGCTAAATACAAGAAAAGTATTTAATGTATTACATGTACAGCATTTTCTGTATAGCCCATGTGCATATAAAATATATATTCACACATTTTATATATATATATATATATATATATACACAGCAATAATAATCATTTCTATGGCAATTTGGAAGAGATTCTGAGAATTCTGAAAGGTAACAACTCTTAAGTCCCTGGGAGCCATACCCAGGGAATGTCACATGAAATCCAAGGTGTTTTTGGTATGCTGCTGCAAAAACAGGAAAGGAGGAGCAAAGCCTCACACAAGCATTTGTCAGCTCAGATCCTACAAAACAATAGCTATGCCACATCAACCAATTTAAACATCTAGTTTGGTACAACAGCTCCACTTAGTTCTCATTAACCATCACCTAGAGAAGAGCAGAATATATCTATATTTTCAATATATTAGGTTTTTGTGTTTATAATACAAATAAGAATAGTGGATGTGTTCATCTGTTCTACAGTGATTTGCATTCCAGGGACTTTCTGAACAGGTATTATCTTTGAGTTCTATTTTTCTCCTGAAAAATGCTCCCCTTTCCTTTATTTTGGCATCCATAGCATCTCTGGTAACACTGTTTGCTTTCAGCTGCTCACTTCTCAGTTTTCCTTTGGCAATCTGTAGGCCACGGGTGACTGTGAAGAGTCTCTCCCTATTATGCTGTGATATATATACACCAAATAGGTGCCCACTAAAAATATTCTCCTTTCAAGGCTTAAAATCTTTGAATGGTCTATTTGCAGAGCTTTTGTAAATCACCACGAGTATTATGTGTTATAAATTCTACTAATTCAATTGAAATTACATTTAAGACTGTCTTAAGTTACAAATTAAGTGACTGCAGTGGTCCCTGTGGAGCTCAGATCCATGTCAATATTTGCCAACACCACAGATAATCACGTCCCACCAATTCTTTTGATCATCAGTCCCTGCTCAACAGAGGCTCCCATGCAGGATGACTGTGTTACTGCAGTACAGCCCAACTCTCTTTGGAATAATATGGTGAGAAGCTGACACTAAAAAGCAAGTATTTTAGGGTAATGAGCATGTGTGCACATGGCCTTGCATATGGAGCCTACATCACTGTAGGAATAATTGAAAGACAGAACAATTTTCTCCAAGGAAAAGGCCTTTTCAGGTAAACCATTTACAACACAGACAGAACAAGGACAAAAGCAGTTCAAATTTTACTCTCCCATCACAAAGGAACAGATTGATTGACTCTGCTATGTTTAGAGAGGATTTTTTCTAGATTTATAATGATAGAAAAGAATTTATCCCAAAGTATCACAGACACAAACAATTGAGATGATGATAGAACATCTGTCCTCTCTTCCAAAACTCTCATTTTATTATTTAAAGTCATTATTATATGCACAATCATAACCTGTTGAGCACTTGCTTGTTGTAAATCTCTTTTGATACTAATTTCAATTCCTCTAGGTGATACATCCCTTTTAGTAGAGCCTCTAAGTTCAAATTCATCCTCAAGATATACAGTTCTGCTTTGGTGACCTCTATCAAGGTCATATTCTATTCCTGATAAAAAAATGTGTCCACAGATCAGATGTTTGGCAAAAGAGTTTCTACTTTGTGAGAGAGGAGGCTGGCTATAAACAGGTATTTCTCAGTACTCTTGAGAAACATGGGGATTTGATAGCAGATGGGCAAACAAATTCATTTTGAACTTCAAAAAGTCATTTTGACTGAAGTTGAAGTATTTAAAACAAAGCAACTGATGTGTTTCCAAAACATAATTTCATCTACATGCATTTTTTAAGGATCTTATTAAGAAAGGGTCTTAAAGGCTTTGGCTTTGTTTTTTTTTTTTTTTTCTTCCATTTACTTTTTATTCTTCTGGGGGCTATGGGGAAGAAATGAGTTTAACTTTTCTCTTACAGCATTTTTTCTAATTCACATGAAAAATAGAGGAATTGCTCACAGAGCACTCACTCCTTACACAAGTGGGAAATCCTTCTTTTAATTCCCCCAGCTAAACTGTAGTTCAAAAAAAAACCCTTTTAACATTCCTGGGTTTTTTGACAGCAGAGTGAATCCCTTAAAGATAGAGAACAGAGCAGTAAAAGCTAGAATTTGCTCCTCAGTGTATTTTTCCTCCTGTTTACCCACTGTCCATTTCCACCACTAATTTAATCAACTTCTAACACATCTGCAGTATTTATCATAAGCTCATCTACTTTAAGCTAAAGACTCTAAAAAAGACAGAAAATCATGGCATTACATTGATCAGAAATAAAGCTTATTTAAGCTCAGATACTTATGAAGTGATTTAAATCCTAAGGAGGCTGACAGTTACAGAGTGGCAGAATGAGAACAGGAGAACTGAAAATGCCAGTGGCCTCACTGCATTGTAAGTCCTTTAAGTGGACTGTAATCAGCTACTAAAGAGGATCTTTACTTCTGTGTAACTATCAATGTCCCTCAGAAAAAAACCCTACAATCAAAATTCAGCTTGTTTCTGGTAGGAATACAGAACTCTGCTTGGGAAATGGCATCTTAATTAGATGTGAATGATGTGATATCTTTTTGGGTAGCTAAAATCAAGACCTGTAATTTTTAGCTCGTTTCACTCTCATTTCCTTGCTTGGGTGAATTTTCAGACTATCACCCCTCCAATGCTAATGGGAGGTACTGTGAATATGCAATAAATGGCTGGAGGATCTATTATCATGTTCCCTCCCTACACTTGACTATTGAAAGGACAGAAGAGTATTACAGTCTCGTAGCAAATGGAAGAGATCACGTTGGATTCACGGTAGACTCAAGACTTCAGCAGGAAATTGCAAGTTCAGTACTGAGTCTGATGCCTGCTTTTTGTAGGCTTGGGAATATGAGATCATAAAGCCCACAAAGGCACCTCTTCCTCATTTATATCAGGCTGACATAATGACTAAACAGAACACTAGTAATGATGCTATCTTTTACTAAAGAGACATGCTGTAAGCGATGTGAATTTCCAGGGGGAACAACAAACCCGAATGCTACACTACTGTACTGATTCATACCATGAATTTATCCCATTATTAAGCACTACCAGTAGCTCATTGAGCCTTATTTTCTTTTTCACAGACAAGATTTAATATTCATCAACATCAAGGGGATGAATTCTACAAACTAAAAGCTGTGGACATTTTCAGGCTATCTGGCATACCAATGAAGAAACTTCTCCAAGTCTTTACTGGCTGTATCATTGTTTGTTGATACTTAGACTTGCTATTTGAATACTTTTCTTTTTAGAACTGGTTTTAATTTGAGAAAGTCTAAAGGGCCTGAATTGGAAATGGAAACCTAACTACACTGGGCACTGTGTGCATCAGAATAACAGACCATACCTTAAGTACTTAGAATGCCAGTGTCAGCTGATGTAAGACGTGTACAATAAAATGGGGAGAAAGGTTAAAGAAAGATCTTTGGAAAAATAGTGAATTTTGTAAAAAAAGAAGAATATTTGGCAAATTCTTCTTTGCAAACAAAATCTCTTACAATGTAAGTGCAGGATGGGAAATGTGAGGGGAAACAATGCTGGTTTTCCTATTGTATCATTATTGCTGGTTTTCCTTGCAGAACCCTCCCTCTTCATTTCACTCCCTGTTTTAAAAGGTTACATATTCTGACTATCAAAAACCAGTACATTTGCATTCTTTTTTGTTTGAAGCTCTTCAGCAAGCTTGCCTCAAAATGATGAATATTTTTGTTCCTCTAAAACTGTATTTTAGGGAATAATTTAACAAAAAAACAATTAAACTACAGCTGAACAAAAACAAGCTTCAAAAGACAATGAAGGTACAGAGATTTGATAGAGCAAAACTTTCAAAGGCTTTAAAAGCTGACACTTGAAATTCCATCCAATTTTACAGCACTGACTTTGAAATTTATGATATGCAGACATGACTTTGCTCTCTGAAAAGCCTCAGTCTGTGACCAGCCCAATACAGGTACCAGATGATGGGCAGTTAGCACTACCGGTAACAATTTGAGCTGGTAAACAAGTAGGATCAGTGTGCTGTTGCTGACTTCAAAGAGAAGTGTTTGGGCTGATGTGACCGTAGCAGGGAATAACAACTACATTAGATTTTCAGAATATGAAAGAGTGTTTTAAAGTGAGAGCTCCAATCCTTTCATCTTCTCCCTGACCTTCTACTTCAATTTTCTGAGGCATCTACCCTTTCACTCACCTTTGCACTGTCCTTTTAACACTGCTATTAAATATTTATATTACAGTGGAGCCCAAGGCTTAAATCAAAAGCCAAGCTCTGTGGCAGAAAGCACTGTGAATTCACATAAAAGCAGAGCTCTTCCACAGAATAGCCTTTAAGTGAAGCAGTAATGATAATGTAGTAATATAGTAAGATGAAATGTACTGGTATAATAAGCAAAATATGTTTAATCCAAAACTAATTATGGCACAGCTAGAGAAAGATTCCAACCCTGTACAGCCAGAAGTCTTGGCCTAACCCCAGGTGCACCTTGAGCAGAGCTGCACGTAACTTTTCATCTTTGTAGCTGTATGGTTGCAAGTCTAAAATACACAAGCAGACAGATGATTTTTCAGCCTAACTGGCAATATATCAAAGCTTCATTTCCCCAGTAATCCTTTCAGGCTATCAAAATACAGGATTGACAGAACATAACATATGTCAATTGGCATATGTGATACCTCTGAGGAAAATACACACATTTAAACATATACTGTTACTGACTCCTTCATGGTAAAGTAACACACTGTTATTAGTGAAAGGTATAATCTTATCTGAAAAATACACAACTTCAGCAATGAAAAGTGAAAGCATCAAGAAAATAAAATTAAGTAGAAGAGTCAGCTAAATACATACAGGCACAACTACTAAAATTCACCTTCCTGCATTCAGAAAAGAGTTGGTTCAAAGGTTTCATATGTGTTCTGTAGTTATGATGACTTGCATAATTCATCTCCAAGGCCAGAACAGAATCATCATTGCCTTATAAATCTGCAAACTTATTTTATTTAATCTTCCTTGTACATTTTATTGAATCAAACTTCCTCATTGTCCTGAGGAATTCATAATCTCCCTCCTCAGTGCTGGGAAAGATTAACAGGGATAGAAATCGGTTATAAGGATTGTCAATTCAGTAAAATTTGCTCTCAGGTTAGGCATAGACTTCAGCTTCTAAAAAAAGAGCAATGCTAGACATTAAGATTCAATTCCTCCTTAAGAAGTTACTGCTCTGCATTTAAATATTCTCATCTTCTAGATCCCTTTTTTCTCTCTTGTCCATTGACACCGTCCATCTCATTATACAGATGAAATTCAAATGATCCTATGATCAGTATAGCAAGTTCTCCACTGATTTCCATTTGTTTACATCTGCACTGTCCCAATCCAACTTTTCATGTCTTTCCCAGGTAACTTACCTTCATTTTGCTATCACAGATTCAGTTGAGTAATAACAAAAAAACCCACAACACTTTGCATTACAGAAGCACACCTAAACGCATTTATGGTCTTGAAAAGAAAAGACAGTCCCTATCTACTTTAATCCTCATTCTTCCCTTTATGGTAAGTTCCTAACTTTGAGCACATTGGCGAGAAGCAGAAGTTCTATTTCATGCTTTATTTATATACTTGAAATTCACAGGAATTATGTTGTGTGACAAGAAGGTGTGCTAGTGAGATTCCCTCTCTTCATATAATCAGATGCACATGAGAATTGAGCTACACTGTAGTTCTTATCAATAAGGTCCATCAACATACAACTTGTGTGTAGACTCGGTCTGAAGAGGAGGTGACAGTAAGCAATGACTTGATAAGTCAGCAGAAAAGGCAGAGTCTTTGTACTGAAATAGTAGGGAATCAAAGGGGTTTTTCTGCCAAACAGACAGTGAGTGGTGTTTGTGCAGCTGTTTTTCCAGTTGGGAAATTTTTCAAGTGAAACAAAAAGAATAAAGACTTCTCTCTGACCAAAGAATGTTATTTTTAAAGATGTCATTATGCTTTCTGTAAGAATCAGTTGAATCTTGGTTTAGCTCATTTACTTAGAATTTACAGCACAATCTGGGAAGCATCTGCTAAATTCTACAGCAGAAATGAACACATTTCACTGACAGATAAAACATTTGGAATCAAGATATCCATAATTGTCCTGATGTGTCATGTTTGGGAATCCCCTATTCTATACTCTGTGTTTCCAAAGCCAAACCTATAGCTTCATTTACTGCTGCTTTTGTAAGACATGGTTTCCTCTTTGCCTTCTTGAAGAGCTCTGCACTGCCAACCTGCACATGTAGAAGTCATATAAGCAAAACTAAGTGTTGATGTGATCATGAAAAGTTGCATTCCCTTTCGGCAAATTGTTTGCTAAGCAGGTGATGTAATGGCATTGAGACATGCTTACCATAACCAGACAGACACTCCTAAATCATCTCTAAAACCCCTGTAAGAAGAGTTTAATCGTTTGGTTATGGATAAAGCTTTGTGATGATATGAAAGTCCTAGAGAGAATTTCAGTCTAAACTTTATTCTTACAGATCAAGTGGATAAACTTGCCCTTAGTACTCACATTTAGGAAAGAAAAAGCTGACTATAATAGTGCTTACTAAAGGAATAACATCTCAGTTAAGGAGTGGGGAAGCCTCTTAAGACTGCTTGCCTTGGCTGCTCCCAGAAGTGCAATCAATCTTACCAAAAATCCCTACAAAGAGCTTCTTCAGTACCAAGACCAGAGGTGTAATGTGTTTATATGAGAAATGCTTTATTAAAATTCACATTGATAAAAAAGGTTTCTCTTCAAAAACATTCACTTCTGAATCTGACAACAGCTAAGCCTAGAGTTTGGGTGACAAACCACTAGCAGCCCTTCTTTGTCTGGAGACTGGCAATCTCTGACAGTCTTGCAGCTGACAGCACACTGCAACGAGCAGGGGATGCTCTAGTAACATGCAAAAGCTCACAGCACCAAGTTTTAGCAACAGCTGCCTCCTCATACCAGGTATAGTAAAGACATACAGCAAGACAAAGGAAAAAAGTCCTTGAAGCCAAACACTCTTATTGCAACTGAGTTTCTCTGATAACAAGGACAGCCTATGTATGTAAGAATTGATATTGTCAGTGAACCACTTCATGATAAATGAAAGGATGCCCGTCGGTTGTTAGCATGAACATCATCGTGGGGTTAGAGGGACAGGTGGATTTGGAGATTTGGCTCTTATATATACTCCTAGCAAGTAGAATCCAACATTTGTCTGGAACAAAGCCCAGATGATTATTTTCTTTTAGTCTAAGGCTTGATATTTGAATGTATTTCTTTCATTTCAAGGTTATATTCTGTTTATATCTTTATTAGTTTTGTAGCACAATACTTTTATGATCCCACTGGTTCTCCTGCTTATTTTTATGAGAACAATCAGTAGGTACCTGTTTTCCCTCCCCCTTCTGTTTACATCTTATTAATTCAAGGCTGTTTTTAAAAGTCAAATAAGAATGGAACAGTAAAGCACTGTTCTCAAGGCAGCCATTCTCAGACAGCTTTGAAAAATGCCATCTTTTTTTTCTCCCTACAAAACATTTTGCAACAGTCATTTCAGTGTTAACCGTCCTGTGAAACAGTATCTCTGCTAGTAGCAGTCAATATTTCTAAACTAGCTTTCACACAGCCACACAGGATGTCAGCAGCAGGCATTATGGTCTAGATATCAGCCAGTACAGGACATGTCCTTTGCAGTGCTTCTCAAAAGAACGTTACTACCTTCATCTACATACAATGTACTGAATTGCAAACAAGATCTTCGGTCTGGAGCCAGCCTCAGGCTTTTGGAAGATTTATATTTTAGGCTTAGAGAATCACTGTGGTTTTGTGGAACCAAAGAAAAAGTTTAAAGGATCACACACATTGTCTTCTGCACCAAATGACATCATTAAGTAGTAGATTCTTGACAGCCTGATTCTTTGCCAGCTTGACAAAACACAGAAAGGCAATCCTCAGCTGATGTAACTCAGCTTCCAGAAGTGACAGACAAGGAACCACCAGCCTCCTTTCCTGTCTAGCCAGTGAACTACTTATTTGGACTCAAACCACAGAGTTTTAACGTCTCTTATTTTGTCTCCTGCAATCACACACAAAGTATCATGAAGCAAAACAAAACCACTTTGTCTAAATCACGTCAATCTCCTTATTCACAGCATTCACCTTCCCACAGTGTCTCCTTTTACCTAATTGGGTCAGGACGATGCTAAAGAAAATGACTTCTCTATTAATATGGGCACAGGGAGTTCACTTCAGAATTTATGGCTCCTGTTTTAAAACATTAGAAAAGATGTTCCCTCCTTCATCAACAAATGGGTTTGATGGAAAGTCTCCAGGAAGATTTTCCTTATACTGCTGATAAACTAAAGAGCTTAAAATGGTAAGCCACAAGTGAAAATAGTGCTACTGCCTGAAGAGATTTTCATGCATAGAGAAATTACACAAATTAGGTATCTCATGAAACTATGAAACTTTAATGAATTAAATAATGAATAAGAATTAACTTCCCCCCCCCCAGAGGTGACAATGCTACTGCAAAATGCCTTGAAAGCAGAAAAGAGCTGAATGACAAACATGAATTTTAACTTAAGATCTAGAGTTCAAATGCTGAGACAGAAGAAGGGAGAAAACTGAGGTGTTTCTTTTTCTTTTTAGACATTCCCTCACCCCAAGAGAACATGAAACATTTCTGCTTTAAATGACATATACAAGAAAACAGATTCAGCTGGAACACAATGTGATGCTGGCTTTAAGAAATACTTCCAGTAAAGCAGCAGACAGAGTCTGTCTTTTTATTTTGCTATAGGTTTAGTAATAGGTTTTATTTATTTGTTTTAAAGTTTAGTTTTTAACTTGAAAATCTTTAGGAAAAAAGTCAAAATATCAGCTTCAGATTGAGATGGTTCCTTCTCTTTTCCCCTCAAAGAACTCCAATAGCCTATACTATTGATTGCACAGTTTGTATTTCACTCCAGCACTCAGGTAACCAGCTCTCTATTCTAGTTTACTCCCTTCAGATTCTTCTGAGATGAAACACATGCCTAGGTGAAAGGATGGTTTGCTCTATGCTCCAGTATGGTCAAATAGTACTGATATGATTTCTGCCACTCTGAGTTTACTCCATCCATAGCAGTCCTGAACCTTTCGCACACACAAAATCCTGGACACAGACACATTCCCACTTCCTCCTAAACCCCAGGAGGCTGCAACACAACCTTCTCAGTATTTTTGGCACTGTGGAAAAAACACCACAAACCTCTTGGGTAGGGGGAGGTACTGAGGAATAAGGTTTCCTTTGAATCACTCACATTCATGGGAGGCATTGCTGTTTAGGACAAATAATCATAGAATCATAGAATGGTAGGGTTAGAAGGGATCTTTAGTGATCACCTAGTCCAACCCCCTGCAGAAGCACGTTCACCTAGGTCAGGTGGCATAGGAACATGTCCAGGCCAGTCTTGAAGACCTCCAGGGAAGAAGCCTCTACAACAGGAAAATACTTTAAAAAATGTGTTTGTAAAGTTATGATCCACACTTAATTGAACAGCCTTTTCTGTTTCAGACCTCTCACAACATTGCTTTGAGAGCTGTGAGAAAAGAGCTAATATTTCCTAATAGCATATAGAGATTACACCACTGAGATTGACAGAATCATTGGCTTTATGTCACAGAATACAAATGCCTTCTTTCTTCTGTACAATGGTGGCTGCCATAGAAATCCCTTGAATTCTGGCAAAAAAAAAAGCCCTGCAGGGAAATGATGCTTTTACTAAAGAGATGCTGATGCAATTAACATTGTCTTGATTTTGTTATTATTATTATTATTGAAACAAGGCTGAATCAAGCAACATTATTCTAGTCAATCACAACAAAGTGGTGTAGAGTACCTAGCTGTCTGCAGTTCTCTGTTACAGGGACTGTGTGCTATGGGTTTCCCCAGGAGGAAATCTTGCTGAACAGCAAAGCCTGTGGAGATGGACACAATGAGTATGTGGGAGTTGGAAATGACAGAAGTGAATGGGCAAGATTAGTGATGAGAAATTTCACTACTTAAAGAAACCAGACCCCAAACTCAAACTTACAAGTATTTGCCTTGTGAGCTTGGCTCCTACCAGACCATGGTGAATACTGAAACACAAACATCATCCCACTGCAGGAGTCAGGCGAATGTCCTCAAAACATCTACAGCTAGTCTGTCATTTGGGCCAAGAAGAGTCATTTTAACTCACTCAGCACTTCGAAGGCTTGGGTTTTAAATCTAGGAGAATAAAATCTCTTGTGTAATGATTATTTCAGTTAACTATTGCACAAATAATCACTTTGTTTTTGCTTCCCATCGCTCTCTTACACGTGTTTCATTTCACTCAGCACTTTGCTACGAAACACTGAAATGGTGCAAGGTTGCAAGACTCAACAGCAAGTTCTTGCAGTGAACAAACTGGTCCTCCTTATTTGAACAGAAGGAAGAAGTCTCACATCAGACACAGGCTGAAGAACATACAGTCTCAGGTAGAAAGCATGAAGTAGAATAGAGGAATGAAAGGCTCTATTAGTACCGTTGATCCACATTTTGATGAAAGCTTAAAATGTAAATGAAAAGAGAGAGAATAGGGATGAAGCATCTTTAAACTTGCAACAAATCATTTTATATTGATAGAGTCCTGGGCTTAAATCCAAGCACAGCTATTGCCTTAATGCAGACTGATTTCAGGAGACTTAAAAATAGCCAAGATCCTCTGGTGATTGGCAGCCACTACAGACACAGCTGCCAAAGCCAAATTGATTATTTTTTTTTCCCTTTTGAAGGACTCCAGATAATTTAAGCAAGGCTACAAATTAAAGCTCTCACATATGACTTCTTGATGTTTTAAAGAAGACAATCTCCATGAGAGGAGCTCTTCCTTCACCCTCACCTTTGAGGCCCTCTGGGAAATCCTGTGCAGACTGACCCCGCGGCACTGGAAAGGGGCCAAAGCAGCGATTTGCCGCTCTCTTGCTCTGTGTATGATCACACCCAATTCCGCTGCTCTGCTCAGAGTTCTGACAAGTATGAACTCTAGGGTTTCAACAAATGGCAATTTCTAGTATTATGCATACGATTAACAGATGGGACCATCTCAGCATTTCAGTAGGCAGAAAAGTCTCACCATCTACTTAAGGTAGAGCTGTATCACGTGCTACACGAATAGGTACAGGTCACTAGCAGCATTCTCCAAGTGTTGCTAAGCTTGAGCAGGTTCAGAGGGTAACAGAAGGAATGAGTTTGGGTACGGTGAGGTGTGGTTTTTTTCTTTCCTTTTGTTAAAACCTTCACTGTGTATGGAAAGGTCAGGCAGGCAAAGGCAGAGGAATTGTGAAAGGTGGGGGTGGTGTTTTGAAGCCTTTTCTAATCCATTGAGAGCCCTGACTGCTTACAGCATTCACACATCTGTCTAAGGCTCTTGAGATATTGCTTCCTACAGCAATATAAATGAATTCAAACATGCATTACAGGTCTGATTAATTTTCAGCTAGTGACATTTTAGAAATAAAATACAAGTCAAGTAGTCTCTCTGTCTTCTGGCATACAATACATCTCCAAGTGCCTGCACTTACCATATGTGGAGGCTTTGCTGATATTAGTAAAGCTCGAGCCTCTGATTGTTGATGGCTGTTAACATTTCAAGGAGATTTTTAATAAATAATATTGGGCATTGGTCATTGATTCAGCAGTAAAGGTAACAAAAATGAACAGCAATTCATTTTGCTTCAAGTTATTTATATGGTCAGACTATATTGAGTAGTAGTGCTATTACATATAACATTTGTGATACTTTTAGTCTTCAGTTTCAGACTAGAGAGATGTCACAACCCCCATCACATCCATGTGAAGGAGAATAGTCTTCTGGTCACTTTTCTGCACATAAAATCATGCAAATACAAGTGATTTTCACAAAAGCATGTGTTAGTCCAGTTAAGATCATCTCCTTAGTTTCCCTGTACAATCTAAATGCCCAGTGCACTGGTGGATCTGATTCAAAACTCAAGTGCTTATTTTCATGGGCCCGGATTTCCCTATTTAACCACTCTGGCAAAACCCAGCATCAGGATTTTAGTCCTACTTCTTTTATTACAAATCTTTATATAGAAGGAGAGGTGGGGGGGACATCAGTTCCCTATTATAAACTTGCCTATGCTAAATACATAGTTGGTACAATTACTAAAAATGGTCCCTATTTAAAGATCACCTTTCCTTGGTCCTCCAAGACCATTAAAGTGTAAGTATCCATTACATGTTCTGCCCTGCCTATTAGGAAGGTCAAATGTTGCAAGACAGCTACCTTTCAGCTCCAAATGTAATTATGCTTCCTGAAAATCATACTGCTTGCATATTTTTTGAAATATGTAATGAGATTTTCATATGGAAGCAGCACTGTAGAAATGATAAGCCATTTGTGTCATACCAAGGCTAGACAATAAGATCTCTGTTTAATGCAAATTTAGGGCAAGAATGACAAAGTCACAGAGAAATACATTTGGAAGATTTAGAACCAGAACTACTACAGCTCATTGGGAATGGTTCAACGTTGCTTTCAAAGAGTAATTGTAATTAAAATCAACTTTAACATATCTTTGATCATCGAATCATAGAATGGCAGGGTTGGAAGGGACCTTTAGAGATTATCTAGTCCAACCCCCAATCTAGTCCAACCCATCTGTTATTATAGATGAAGCACAACAGTGTCCAGAACAGTTTAACTAACAAACTTAAGGGACACTGCATCATTTTTCTAAAACAATAAATGTTTCATCTGTATCATCATGATCATCTAAAAATCATATCAGTGAGAATCAATTTTGCTTACAAAACTATTAAGACAGACACACACACAATTCAGGTTCCAAATAAAAGAATCTAACTGTCCTGGCATCAGAAGAGCTGCAAGAAATTGACGAAAAAGAAAAAAAGAGGGTGAGAGATGTGAGGTGAAAGTGAGAAAAGACAACAGCTTACTAGGAAACCTGCAATCTAAGGATGCAGTTTGCTTTAGAGTAAATGCGGGTAACTTATTATTTGAAACGAAATAAGATTAAAATGTTTTTTTGGTGGTGGGGAACATTACACAGCACTACCAAAGTTCTTGTACCTGGGAGATGACATTTCTTTCCCTTTCCTGCCATGGAAGGTAGCTTTTGGAGTTGGAATACTGTCCTACAAAACTTTGCTCATTTCTCAGAGATGGTCCTACCAATAAAGCACTTCACCTCTCTATAACAGAGACATTACAGTCCTTGACAGCTTAGCCTAGAAACTGAAATAGCTAGTTTTGGTCCTGTGAAATCCTGAAGATTTCTCTCAGTTTATTCCCATGACTGGTATTTTCACAGATTAAAATTTGCTCTGTAAATGAAAGATGTTGACCTACAGCTCTTCCCTGCAGAGAAAGGAGAATCACTGCTACTGTCAGACAAAGTTCTCTCCCTCAAGAATAGCCAAAAGCCTAAATTGTTCTTCATATACAATGAACAATCTTACATAGAAGTGAAACCTTAACATCCATTAGAGACGGAGCCTGTCACGTTTCATCTGCATAATACGAAGTCTATTTTAAATGCAATTAGTAAAACGAATGTCTTGAGAGTTCCTACAAGAGGAAGAAAGGGAAATACATCTTTAAAAAAATTTAAGAAAAATCTTGCTTTTCAGCATTTTCCAAGAATTATTCTATATAAACATCACACTCATAACAACTGTCCCTTGCAGGTAAAAGCTAGCCAGGCAACCTCTTGTAACTGTATTGTCACAGAGCCAACAGACTTATGTTATTCAAGCTATGCCATGCATCTGTGTGCTGAAAACTCACAGTTGACAATGACTTGTACAGTGTCTGGAGATGACTAACTCTTAATTAATTAACCATGGGCTTAACTGAAAGGCTGCTGAAGTTAACAGGAAAACTCTCTCTCTTAATGGGCTTTGTATCATACAGTTCTCATTCTCAGTTGAGAGGCCAGCATCAGTGATTTCAAATGTCTTCACTCTTTCTAACTCTTAATTGAAAGGCCAGAGTTACTAGTTGCCAGATACAAGGGTTATTTGTATATATGTTCCATATTGTGGTATCAAAGTCATACAGCAGTAAAGTTCACAATGTGGCAGAAACTTCATGTCCTAATCAATAAGACTCAGCATAAATGAAACAGTTCTGTTTCTAATCCTAAAAGTGGTTTTCTATTTTCATTAACTCTCTTTCTCTCTCTTCAGCCCATTTTATGTGTTTGCAGATTTCTTTCACGACTAAAGCCAAGAATCCTTGTGCTAGATCAGCTCAATAGTCCCAATTTAAATAAGTGGGAATTCTAATGTCAGTGAGATATCCCTTGATACTCCCAATAGCTTGAGACTGCTATTTGAGTATTTTAAAAGCTCTGAATAGGGATATCACTCCCGATTACGCTCAAAATGACTTGGAGAGACTTATCTTTAAAAATTAGCTTTTAAAAACTGTTATTAAACTAGCTAAAACCTCAAAGTAGCAAAAGCATGTCCCTCTGCAATAAAAACTTCCCCATGTGAAAACAAATAGCAAAGCAGTTCACCAAGAGAAGTTGAAATCATGTTGGCAATAATGCATTAGGAAAACAGAAGAGGTAACCCAAGATAAGGGATACAATGGCAGCATAACAATTGGGAGAGAAACATCTGCATTCATATACAGCTCTCTAAGAAAACTTTCACCATGTAAGGACTTCAAAATAGACGTTTAGGCAAACGTGGTCAGGCAAGAAATAAAACCAAGCATCTTTAATTGCTAAAATGTTTCTTTTATAAATTTCCAAGTGAACTCCTTTAAAAATACAAAAAAGCCCAGATCAGTTTGATTCCTGCTCTCCAACTACATTTAGGCTAAGTTCTCCTACCTAGTAACCCCTTTCTTCTGTCCTCTAAGAATGCCAAAGCTTTTCTTTATCTAGTAAACAAATGTTTAGTCATTATTTACTCTGCTGTGCTTTGCTCAGCCTGAGAACATTAAGCATTTGTATCTCATATATTAATTCCCATCTATTAAATTGCAGTATACTGCAATATCATCAATCAACAAATCTGTAGAGAAAGGCTTGCCCAGGATCATCCTGGAATTATGTGACAGTGCTAAAAATTACACCCTGGTTGCCCAGTCTTGTGCTGACACCCTGACAACTGGAATACATTTCTTCTGTCAGATTTGCATGTCTGGCTCCCTGCACGATTGCTTTCTGGGTGAGGAAAACAAACAAAATTATCTCCCAGTATTATAATGGAGCAGGGCAAGAAAGGAATTTAACATTTGATACTTGCATGATAACTGTGTAAATTACAAGCCCCTGAAATAGTGGCAACATTCCCTGACTTTGCTTTGCCAGATGCAAGGAAATATGATGGAAGGATTGAAAGGATGGGGTTTTTTTTCTGTAGAAGAATAAGCTAGAGTGCAGTTTTCTTCTGGGGCTTATTTTAGCTCTTGAGAAAGTGACATTTTTAATGTGAGAAAGGTCAGTCTTGTCAACTTATAAATAATTAGATAGTGTTATACTATAGGAATTGCATGTTACTTCATAGAATCCTTCCACTTAAAGGTCGCTAGAAAAGCATGCATGACATCCAGAGAGGCAAGTAGGGATTTTCTCTCTTCTTTTGGGAATGCATTATTTTTGAAGGATTAAGAACATCAGAAGTTTTTCTTCTGTATATGACAGGAAAAGTCCTTCCCAGATAAAGTAGCCTTGTCTGTTTAATTAATGCCTTACAATTATTTGATAGACAATATGCTTGAGATTGACAGACAGGAGACAAAGATCAAGGTATACTAGTGGGAAGAGAGTCCATTATCGTTCTTTTAAACAACTTAATTGGTCTTAAAATGCTGGATTCAGTATCATAGCCCACCTCAGAACTACTCCAAAGCTCACTAATCCCATTTGGCTGCTGTAGCAATGCTGAAGTAGAACACAGGAGAGAAATTTGAAGATAATAAAAGAGTCTCATAACAAACTTAGAATCATAGAATGGTAGGGTTGGAAGGGACCTCCAGAGATCATTCAGTCCAACCTCTCAGTCCAACCAGATAACTTCTTGTTATCTGTTTTGTACCTAGCATAAAACTCATCTCTCTCAACGCTCCACACCATTCAACACAAGTTAGCTTAGTGTTTCTGTGTCTGCCCAGATTCTAACCAGTGTACCCACCTTCACCAAGTACATTACCTTTCACATTTGCTCAGTGTCACAACTATTGGTACATGACTGAGCATTAAGCTTTTCATCCAGAGATCTTAGTGCCTTGTGAAGAAAATATCAGAATTCCATTGCTTTTTGAGCTTTAAAAATAAGCTAAAAAACATCTGTTGCTATGGTAAATGTTTTGTATTGAAGAATCCAGGTTTTAGACTGGGAAGCAGGGAGAAAAGCCTTTCACTACATGGAAATAAAACTGTGAACTGAAATTACACCATGAAACATCATAAAGATGTTCCTCAAATATGCAACACATGCAAGCAGGACCAGTCTGAACAGAAAATGTAAAGGAACTGTGATAATACTTCGTAGCCATGAGGGACACAGACAAAATGTTGAGATTTCTGAATGTACTCATTGATTTGCAAATGTGTCTTGCTTGTTCTTAATTGAAGTTGTGAATATTTCTTATTAATCTTTAGCTAACGTTTCCTCTCTTCTCCCTTTTTGTTTTTTTAATAGGCTAAAACCATATTTATTCCAGAACTTGCTTTAGGAGGCACTAGTCTATACCTAAAAAACCAGATGAGAAATATCCCCCTTCCCAAACTCCAGCATATTAATGTAGCATTTTCCATTTCATCATTAATGTCATCAGCTCCCCTGAGGAACTGTCCTTCACATGTTGTTTCATCACAGAAGATGTTTCCAATGTGACCTTTTCATGCAGCTGTGTTGCAGTAAGAAGGTACCACATGAAGACAGTTAGAAGTAATGGTCAAATATGTTTTTCATTTAAAGTCATGTCAAAATACATTTTCATCCTGATCAGGGCAAAACTTTCACATTTGAAGGAGATGTTGGACAAAGAACTGAAGGTTTTTCAACTCACAAAATCAATCCTGTGGAAACATTCCAGTTTCTTTATACTGATAAATCCTGATATATCGAAGTATTTTGAATTTCCATAACTTTTGCATCAAAAAAATAACACAAACATAGCATGGAGTAGTTGGTATTGTTGCCCTGTAAAACTATCCTACCAAAAAATGAAACCCAAAATACTGACTAGAATAACAGTAACCTGTGCATTTTTAGCTGTTTTCTTAAAGTAGTAGTTTTCTGCTTTAGCTGCTTTTCTATGACCTGTGCTGGTCTTCTCAAGGCCAGGTTCTCCCAGATGCTCAGCTGACAGTGGATGTTTGTTTTCCTCTTTACAACTCCTGGGTACAATGTTCTCCCACAAGTTTGCCCTGCCCACTGTGGTGTTTCATGTTATGCTGTGACCTCAATCACATCCCCTTATGAGACTTTTTTTCTCCTTTTCATAGACTCACACAATCTCAAGGGTTTGAAGGGACCTTGAAAGATCACCTAGCATGGAAGGTTTTTTTTACCAGGACTATTTTAATGTCCCTTCCTGCTCAAATTGTGCCTCATTCCACTTCTTTATAGGTGAATGGAAAAGCTTTGATCAGCGTTTTGGGAGGCTGAATATAAAGTCCAGGAGAGATCCTTGTGAACACCTCAACACTGACTATGGCATGTTTAAACTTCCATCCCTTCTCCAGACTAGTGGATAAAAGAGAAGGGAAAAACACACCTCTCATTGAATCCAAGGTCAGCATTTAATACTCTCTTTAATGCTAGCTCATCTATGTTGGAGGCCTATAATTCCTTTTAAACTGTCAGTTAACAAGTTTAATCCTTGTAAATAACCAAACCCATGTGTGAACAGGCTCTTTTGATACTTAAGAATGAGGCTAAAGAAGAAATGAGAAACATTTGAAGTCTGATGTATTAATCAAAGCCTGTCTTCTGCTGGCAGCTAAGAACAGCCTCAATGCACCTCCCAAACGGCCTCTGCTCTTGAATGCTTTATTAAAACACAATATTTTGTTTAAACCTGGGGGATCAAGTTTTAGAGTTCATATCCAAAGCCTTTATCTACCCCTCTTCACAAAGGAATACATTCACGTTTCCTCTTGAGTTTTGGAGAGCTCTCTCCTTAGTCTACCTGCTTTTCACTCAGATTGCAAGAACTAGAATCAATCTACTCAGGTTTAATTATTACTTCACAGCCTATCACCAACAAGCTGAGATGTCACTCTCACAGAATCCCTGGATGGTGGGAGTTGGAAGGGCCCTCTAGAGATTATGTATCAGCCACTGCTCTCAGTTTTGTGTCAACTCTATCTAAAGATTGTGATTTTGGTACTCTGATCTCATGGATTTAGCCAAGTGCTTACTATGTTTTACAGCTCTTAACGCCTGCTGCACATTAGATTTTGGTTATGTGAACTTTCAGCAGCAGCTGTTTATTCTTGACATGCACCATAACACACTTGTTATAGAACAAACAGAAAATAAACCATCTAACTCCATTTGTATACAAACCCTCGTAGTTATCATCCCTACCAAAAACCACCCTGGACCATGACCTGAGCCATCAGTAACACCTTATCTGGACTTTCAAACAAAATGACTGATACATACAGATTCTACGACACTCAACAGAGGTACATCTAGCTTTATAGGCATCTAAAGAGCTAACAAATACAGTGCCAGTAAAACTGTTCTCCAAAATGATACTCCACAGTTCGTAGGTTTTGTACAATCACTAAAACCTGTGGACTCACGCTGTAAACCGCTTCCCTCCAAAGACAGTTTTAACACATCCCATCCCATTCTCCTTAAAATTATACAGCCTCTGTGTTGGGGTTGATATGTTGCTGTCCAGCTGTAATGTAGCTCTGCAAATACATTTAAAGCAAAACATCAAAATCCCAACTGTTGCAGAGTATCTTGTTTTGCTTTCAATTTTGCTGTAGCAGGCAGAGTACTAAGTCTGTATCCACACTTTATTATGACAGGAGCCTTCTGCAAGCGGAAATGTAAACTGACCCCTCCAAATCCAGCCATTAGTCTCTTAGTGATTCTGAACCACTAAATATGCTAAAATAGCTGCTCATTCTACTCATTCTGCCTGTGCTCGAGTCATAGGTGCTCATCAGACTCATGACTTCTTTGGCCTTTCATTAAGCTGAACTCTGGATGGTTGTGAAGAAAGGTAAGGGATTACAGGGGTTTATTCAGTGCTGTCAGAAAAAGAAAATCCCTGTCTCGCTGCCAGATGCATTAAAATGCTGCTCTCACAATTGCATAAAATTATCAGTGGCATTAAATCTATGTTAATTCAATCTGAGAAAGAAAAGATGATTGAACCCAGAACTCCTTTCTAATGTCCTTCAAAAACCTTAATTAGAAAAGTGCTCCTGTTCTCCCCTCACATTCTGTTATTACAGGTATTATTTAAAATGTACTATTCCTATTCATTAAGCAGAGTGAGAATAAGGAGGAGACACTTATCATAGAGTTGAGAAGTGTTGTTTAGGCATACTTGGTCAGTTTTCTTTTCTTACAGAAACATTAAACTCATGTTCCATAGGTTCTTGCTCAGCATTACTCATGGAAAAGGCACAAAAACAGGTAAAATGAACACTAACAGCTACATAATTTCAACCAACTGAAGAGCAAAACACTTTTCTTCTTTCCTTTGTACCACTCTCTCCTAAACTTTCAGGAAATAACAACTTCCATGAAAGAATGAATGAATGTTTGTCCAAGTGAACACCAGCTGTCTGTGCAAACTCATCAAGAAACTTCACAGAAGCACATGAGATCTGAACTGTGCTGAGAACGTCACTCTGTCTTTAAAAGCATTACTAGAACTTCCATAGCATGTTTCATGTGTGGGTCTCAAACCTTTATTACAGAAAGGCAATCCACATCATTTGCCTAACTGTATGAAAGAAATGACATAGGGTCACAGGGATGAAATCATTTGCCCGTGCTGTGTCTGCAACAGTGACTGAAGGAAAGACAGACTGTGCTCCTCATCCCACTCCTTGCACTTACTACTATCAGATATGGCACAACAAGCAAAACCATACATTTTAGACAAAAGGACACGAACTGGAACACTTTGGAGCTCCGAGAAACGTTGAATTAATGGTGATTAGGACTGGCTTCTGCATTGGGAAGATTTTTGTAGAGCGATTGTCTCCACAGAGGCCTATCGTAGATCTTTACATTTCTCTTTCATGCCCTTGGCATACATTCCTGTTAAGACAGACGATCAGGCTACTCAGATCACTAGTCTGATCTAATATAGCGATTTCTATGCTCTTAGGGGGAAAAGGAGTATTGCAATAACACACCTCAGGGAAAAAAATCTAGACAAACCTAAAAAATTAAAAGAAAACTAAAACTGCAGTAAATTCATTTCCCCCTCCCGTGTTGCAATATGGTTTTATGGGCAACATTAAAACCACAATGTGAGTTATCCTCTCCAGGCTTACTTGAAAGTGACTGTGACTAGAGACGGGCAACTGAAATACACCAACCCTGGTGAGGGAATCGAGTTTATATCCATTCTAATTACATTCATAATACAGTCGTTTGAACCGTGGGTGTTATTTAGATGGATGCTATACATTCTGTCTAAAATAAATTGAAATAAAAATATAATGCAGAGCTGAAAAAATATACTCTGTACAATGTACTGTATCTCCCTGACAAGTACTTTAAAAAAAGGCTAAAAGTAATAAAAATTACTGCTAGAAAAATCGAAGTGTTCCATTCCTAGATTTTATGGGGGCCATAAAAAATGAAAAAGCAGCTCTAGTTAAGCTAGACTGATGAAGTGATATACTGCCAGAAAGGCATTCAAGGTTGTGTTGAAACAGATTTAAAATTGATATATATCAAATACAATAATTCTGGTGCATATTAAATAGAGTCTAGATAGGATGCTAGTGCAGACTTTCACCAGATGATTGTAAATTAAAGGAAAAAATAAAGTCTGAGCTGGACAAAATTTGTCATATGAAAGAGCTCGGATAAGCTGTTAATAGCAGTTTAAACCTATTAAATGTGGTGCATTGGAGCAACACTGAAAACTTCATTTTGTTTGCAGGAGTTTCAGAAATGACCTACAACTTCTGCTATTCAAACCCCTTCAATTTCTTTAATTGTACCAAAGAAAGATTTCTAAATAATGTGCAGAAGCACACAGAGCAGTTTTGCCTTTTGTCAGAGTAACTGATGAAAGGCAGCTATGTGTTACAAGTGATTCCCAAGGCAGCTCCAGAGAAACACAGCCTTTTCCAGGCAGTGGTGAGCTTAGACACCTCTGAGTGCCTAACATGGAATGTCTGAGTTTATCCCCTTTATCCACATCTATGACTCAGTGGTAGGTAGAGCAGAAGGCCAGTTAAGAAGGTTAGCACTGGGAGTCAGACTTAATAGCATTAGATTTCATTTTTCTCATAAAGCCAGTGAAAGCTGGGAGTTAATAAGTTCTTCGTGTTCATACCATACAAGTGAAAAACAATGCTGGATCATTAACATTCTGGCCACAGTCTGGATGGGTCCAGGTTATGACACCTCATTTATTCTTTTAAGCAAGATGCTTTAACAGAAGTTCACTGGGAAGAATAAACTGATCTTTTCAACACTACCTAATATTCATCTTTCTCCTACTGAAGAACAGTCTTCAAAAATATTCCCAATGTGCCTGTCCAAAATAATAATGGAAAAGGTTTGAATTGCAGAGCTTTCCAACATACAGACATGATTTGCACTTAGACATTCTGAAATCCATCCTCAGCAAAGGAGCAGCACAACAGCCACACGCTACTCTGGTAATAAAGGAGTTAGATTTTGATAAAAACAAACAATGTTTGGAAGGAAACAGACTTTTGTCTCTCCCTTCAGAATGGGGAGAATTTCCATTTCACCTCATTTTCATGCAATTTAACTCAGTGCTCTGGTCAGGATGATGAGGAGTTGTCATTAATGGCAGGAACAGAGGTCCCTAGAGCAACTGCAGCAATATCAACAGTATCCCACTTCTGCGTAGATGAGTCTTGCCTGTGGGTGTACTCTGCACTACCAGCTTCATTCCTTGCAAAGGCAGTGATTCTAATACATGAATAACTCAATTAGAGAAGTTAAGAATACCATAGCATCACCTCAGTAACTAAACAAGAACGATTTCCCCCTGTAGTTGAATTTGGTGATGGTCACACCAGTGCCATTATCTAGATACAGATGAGCCCTATGCAGTGGATGAACTGTTATCAACAGCTTTCCACCTGCGTCCCAACCTGATGACATAGCCTGAAAATCATGGCATCAAAAGGCATTAGACACAACAGCATTCTAAGTTGCTCTGTCCGTTCAAAATGGAGAGAATCCAGGCCTTGCAAACACTAGGAAATACTGAATTATTAGCAACAAGGTGCTATAAACTTGCTTGCTTGGCTACTGATCTTGTAGAGATAAAACCCTCTCCTCCTCGCTGTTACAGGCTACAGACTGTTTTCTGCTTAAAATCATACAAGAAAAAAGCATTAGCGTGTGTACCGGAGTATGCTGCAGCCAGTGTGGAATCTAGCTAGTCTTAGAGATACACATCTGCTTCTGACCTCTGCACTAAGCCTCTCTCGAGGTAGTTCAGACCCGCTACTTCTGGTCTGATTTCGTACAAGCCTGGAAAACAGACTGTTCCCTCCCTTACTGCACAAGCCCTTTACATTTTTGAAGACCTAAATAAGGTACTCTCAATTCCCCATGCCAAGTCAGCCAGGCTTCTTTACTCCAATAAATATCTGGTTTTCAATACAAATATTTAGCATGGATGTATAGTAGAAAGTGTGAACTTGAGTTGCCACAAATAGGAGAGGCATTCTACCAGCCCTTTTAAGAATATGGTTGGCATTTTTGGTGTTGTGATTTATGATAATTATAGAGGAATGCTATAAAGGTATTCTTTCCTTCTTTTATTTCTTTAGTGTGACCAAATCTCTTCGGATTCCACTGCCATGTGACTTCCTATATGATTAAATCCCAAGCTCCAGAGTTCTTTGACTAGGAAGTAAACAAGACACTGTAAAAAAAACCAAGAAACTTGAATCACAAATCTCCAAAACCATAAAAAGCAGATAATCACCATGATCTTTCAAATAGCCTTGCAAATATTTGAGCCAAGCAGAGAAATTACCAAACAGCAATTTTAAAGCAAACAGAAGACAGTATAGGATTTAAAAAGAGATCGGACAAATTCCTAAAGGACAGATTCACTCACAGCATTCACGGTGAGGTAATAAAAACACAATTGTCTAGATGCCACCTTCACCTCCAGAAGTTTCTGAACTGCTATCTCCAAGAAGCTGGGGAAAAATTTCAGGAAAAGGATCATTCACTGCTTTGTATTTGCCCCAGTCTCACGGTATTTTTCCTTGGCATCAAGTATTAGACACTGCCAAAAGTGGGACTGCTGACAAAGGTGGCCCTTGACTTATGATCTCATCTGATTAGTCATGTTCTTCAAGTTGTAGATGCAAGGTACATTAGTTGCATGCTTATTTTCTATCAGAAATTGCACAGACAAATCCATTATTTAGGAAGGAATGAATTGAGACCACTGTTCCCCCAAATTTGCTGTTCTTTAAGGAAAAAGGTGCTAAATTAAACCTTGCTGAACTCCAGTAAGGTGCTTAAGTGGATATTACACTATTAGTACACAATTTCTACAAATCAGCACCATACAAACACTTTGCTATTAAAAAGAAAACTATTAGTAAGACAGTCTGTCATATTTACCAGGCAGAAATCAAGAAAATAAAACCCAGAGGAAAATATCTTGCATAAATGATACAAGTCACCACTTCTTCAGGCACTTTGGCACTATGAGATAGTTTGGTACAATTTTGCTGTATGCTGTAAACTGAATGTACAACTGCAGACTGCTACATTCAAAAAGCAAGTATCTTAGAAAGAAATCAGATAAAAGCATGAGTCAAAAATGAGCTGACATGCTTATGCTCATGTTACTCAGTGTCAGATGTAAATCCTGGATGCCAAATAACAAGTTCATACTGAGTACCTGCAACACACCATTAGCATGGCAATTGCTAATTTCAAAGCAACGTCAAAACACATCATCAGTACACAAATGTCCCTGTATAAGCTTCTGGCCTAGACACTGCTTGTTAAATTTATGTCTTTAAGATCATAGATAAAGGCAGTTTCTAGGTATGAAATAAATATCACAATAAGGAAGGTTCAGATAGAAAACACAAAGGCATGAAAATCACAATGGAATAAAGCACTGTGTGGATAAGAGTTCACTCCTTTAAAGTAAACCAAAGGGATTAAATCAAACTCTGAAAGAAGACAAGTAAATGATAAATGACACGAGATTGTAACGAAACTAAATCTTTGGTGTCTAAGTGAAATATAGAGGGCTGAGGAGATTATGCAAATTGAAATGAATCAGGCTGAATCAAGACTTACAGCTGACCTGAAGTGTGAGGGAACATGCTGCATTCTGAAGCCAGAGCAATTACTTATTCTAGGATTGAATAGCTGACCAGAGGATTAAGGATGGAAATGGTATTTGGCCTCCAGAGTTCTCCGAGAACAATAGTTTAAGTGAAGGGGCATCAACCTCCATAGCTGCCATGCAAGGTTGTGGAAGGAGGGGCAGAAATGCAATTCTTAGCAAGACAATTGAGATCTCAAAGCCACAGAGAGCAAAAATCTAGTAAGATTCTTCATCTATGATACTTTTGAAATGGAATTGCAGATGCTTTGTCCAGAAATTCAATTGTGGCCTTATTAGATGTTTCCATACTCCCTAAAAATGGTCCCATGCCAGATTGTTCTGCATCTCTGGGTCTGATCACTACATTTGGAACTCAAAACTTCTTAGAAGAATTTTGGTAGAATTCAGATCTCGACTCTTGATTGATTTCTCTTCTTTCAACCACTTGGCTAAGTGTGTACTAATAGTCACACAATAGGATAGAGTAACACAGAAGTTAAGCAATGAGTTAAATGATCCAAAAGGATGTTGTATTTATTTCATTCACTATTACTAGCAATTACAAATCATAATACAAGAGTCTTTTGACCTTTAGAATAACTGATGCCAGTCTTTTGCAAGCTGAGCAAACCAGCCCACCCCAAGAACACAGAGAAGGGAAGGACGAAAGTCAAGTGCTGTAATTAGCTGCATAATTATTTTCCAAAATAAAATGTGCAATCTTCACCTCTTTGGCACTGAATGGCGTCATTGGGGCTGCTATCATTAAGCTGCCATCACTGCACTATCATTATGGGGCTGATAAGGGAAGACAAACACTTTGAGATCCACTAGAGGATGCCTTTATTTCCCAACTTCCCTCAACTAATGTATTTATGTACTTCTTTTTGTGGATGATGGGATTTTGAGGACAGGAAGGAAGGTCACTGACATTGGAACCAGCAGGGAAAAGAAGTGTTTTTCTCAACAGGAAGCGAGTCTGATGCTCTAATAATCATTATACATTAAATCCTATCTGTTGTTTTTTTTTTTTTTTTTCAGCCAATGACAGAACTCTCATGGACTTGAACAGGGTCAAGATTTTACTTCAAGCTTGCAGCCAGTTACAACAAGAATAAAGTCAGTACAAGAACTCGAGCAGGAAGGAAGAGAGAATCCAAATCTTAAAGAAATCTTGTTTGAGTGAAGCTCCTGAATCTACAGGAAACAACTGTAAATCAAGAGAGTTCAAGTCACTCAACACAACTGAAAAAATAAGCTCGGAAATATTGTTTGCATAACAAAACAAGAATAACTGAAGTTGTTTAATTTTTGTTTCCCCAGAAGTGTGTCATTTTACAGTATCTGTTCACCTCTTTGGGTATTTCTGATGTTTGATGGCATCTGAACTAAGACTCAATAACAGCATGTGCTACATAGTTGCCATGTATTGAATTCTATTTGCATGTGTGGGTTATTTCAGTAGTTTTCCTTCATTCCTTGTTATTTCCCACGATCCTGTTTACTGCTAATAAATAAGGGCGTCTTTTCATCATTTCTTTTGTTCTAAGTCCAGAAAAACGGTAGCAGACAAAAAGGACAGGCTCCTACCAAGGTAGATTCTCTCACACAGAAAATACCCTGAAGAATTTCTATCTCCTCAAACAACAGCAAAAAAGAGAAACAAGGAAATGGCCCACAATTAAACACTTGATGTAACTTCATACAGAGAGAGCTAAATACTACAAACACATTATCTGTGTTTATAAACTCATGACAAAGTGTTTAGCAACCTTACTGTAGTATAAACAGACAAGGACAAATAGAGTCAGTTTCAAGTCATCACATGCAGATTAAAAGGAGAAGATCCCTAATTACTTTTGAAAGGCTGATTTAGTGTCATGACCTGTTGAGAGTAAGGTGCAAGTAGATGTTTTTTTTTTGCAGACAGTCTGTATTAGATACCAGGCACAGAACTGAGGCTAGAGGTTTGCTTGTTAAGGAATTGACAACACACAGCGAGAAATCATTGCAGGCTGTTTGCTTCAACTAAGACCATGACTTCCAAGCATCCTGACAAGCAGCAGAAGCCTCAAACAAGGTGGGAATACATTACTTCCTCTTAAGCATCTGGAAGTGGAAGGAAAATACTGAACTGAGTCACACATTGAATCCCGAACTGACCACATTGGTCAATATGCCCAAGTGTCTTACAAACTTACTATGTGGTTAGTTATTCACTGTGTCTTAAGCATAGGGGTTTTACTTTGAAGGGTCCAGAAATACAATGATATTATTCAACAGCTCTACTAGGAAAGACAAAACAAACTCAAAAGATAATGTAACTGATGCAAGGTATAAAGTAATTGCAACACTAGTCCAAAATTGCATCTGTTTGCTGCACATTAAGGAACCTGTTCTTTGACTAGACCTGGGATCCTGGGCAAAATCAAGAGGAATCCTCCAGAGGCACATGGAACAATGCTCACAGGTCTGCTGGCAAGACTCAACTTTTATTTAGATTTTCTAAAATCCAAATAATTACACCTGGCAGATGGGTCTGATTCTTTGCCAACCCCTTAAAGAGTGTGCAGGATTCAAATAACTTCAAATGCAAATGCTAATTATTCTTCTCACAGAACAGTAGGTAGTATGCAAAGACTAAAGCCTAACACTAAAGTAAGAGCACTCCTGTCTCACTAGACTGAAGTGTGAAATACCTGTAGGAGAAGGACCACTGGGAGATATGAGATCTAAAAACTTCAGTAGTCAAGGAATGTTTTTTCTTGAGGCCATATAAGGCGAACAGAAACTCCAAGGACAGGCAAATGCCAAGGGATGTAACACAGTGAAGGACGTTCACAGGTTTTGAGAGGTCTGAGTTTTTTAATGAAGACAGAAAGAATTACTGAAAGAAACAACAACAAAAAAAGAGCTAAAGGAGTCTGTCAAAGTAGCTGAGAAAAATTTATAGTTGATGTGAAATATTTAATAGAGAATGCTGAATATTGTATGTAAGAAATATCTGTGCTTACAACACAGCCTTAGTTAATCTAAAGAAATTAATACAAAGATTAAACCTAAGCTTTCAAGCACCCATAGAGGTAGCTATAAGAAAGTGTTTATTGTTTCAAAATCAGCACTAACAAGACCATGTAACTAGACTTTCATGTCAATATGTCAACCCATAGTTGTCCTAACACTGATTACTAGCTGTTCATTAAAACCTGTTTCCCAATGTGTATTCCTTGGCATTTCATACCTAGTCCTGATCACTCCACTCCTGAAAGGTCAGAAAGAGAGGTAAAGATTAACCCCAGGCTTCTGATTCTGTGTTTTGCATTCACTTGGGCTAACAGACCATTTGAAACATAACCAGGTTTTTGAATAATTATTGCAGCATTTCATGGTTTTCCCAAGATTTTCTTTTTTGCTCTGTGATCTGCATGAATTCCTGGAATAAAATTCAATGTAGTGACTGATTAGGAAGAAATGAATATTGTTAAGCAGATCAAGGTGAATCTACTGTTGTCATTGGGTGAAAAACAAATTGTTATCTGTGCTTTCTCCCTCTCCCTAGAGAACTAGTCATGTCCACAGGGCACAGGTACAACAACGGCATTTACGTTAATATATTTAACCAGGGCTGGAAAATAAATATCTTTGATTTATAAACAGAACCCTCACCCCAAGGCAAGGAATTTGTTATACTTGACAATATCATTAGGCAAGTACAGTTCTCTCATCTTGGAAAGAGAGAGTTCCAGCATCCTTTCACACTGAAACCATTTGAAGATGCAAAAAGCAAACCAGGTTATGGAATAAGAAAACAATACCCCTAGTGAGGAGCTATACTCCATGATATACAAAACTATTTCATTTTGAAGCAGACTGTTGCGTCAGAAGGATTGTGGGCATCATATGTAAAGGGTTTGAGAAACACGATGCAAGCAGATGAAGCTCTGGAAGAGAAATGCCTGAACAAGTGCCTGAGTTCTCTTCAAGCATATCATCTTTGCAATCCTGGGCAAATTTTGTCCCAGGTCAAAACTCAGCTTTCTGTGTTGCTGTTTCTCTAACACCTTTGGACACGCTGCCTGGGTTTGTTTTGGAAAGTATTACTAGAGAGACCTGGTGAAGGGAAAAAATAGCAAGTCTGACAGCACATGGATGATATGAAACAAAGAGCAGCTATCTGACAAATATTTTGGAGAGGGTGAGGATTACATCCTGTTATTACAAAAGGATACAGAGGAGGTTTCTCCAGATGTCAGGTGGGCTGTTGAAATGATGAGTGCTGTTGGGCACTGTGTTATAAATGATGTCGTGGCATCAAGAGATTGTTAACAGCCCACAATGCCTTCATAGCTAAAAGAAAGTACCAGGATCAATTAGCTCAAGTGAACTATTAACAGCTATACTATTTTTGGCACTGAAAGCACTGAAAGCTAGCACCCTAGCATACCTAGAACTCTGCTGTGAAGGCACACAAACTCATTCATCACTATCTCAGGTATCTCTGGAGCCTTGAATAAAGGTCTTATTATTAAAATTTCAGTGCTTGATCTTGACTGAAAGGCCAGGAAGACAATCACGGTATTTACAGTCATGGTCTTGTGTCAAAGTGAAACAAAGGTGATAATTACAAGGTACTCCCAAGTCTTTATCTTGTACTAAATTTTACCTTGAATTAAAAAATCAGAATTGCTTCTCCTGATCCTGTCATTTACTGTGGAATTATTACATCTGTGAGCTCATTTTGCCCTGTCCTTCATTAACTTCTTCCCCCTACTTCTTTTCCAACTCCTTCCCTTGCTGAAATTAAAAATCTTGAGAACAGATTTTATGCATTGGCAATACATTAATACAACCTCATCCTCTTCTCAAATGTGCTACAGTGCTTCCTCTCTAACAAGCAACATTTCTCCTTGTCTGGGAATTTGTCTTTAAAAGTACATCACTTAAAAAGAAGATAGTGATGTTTTCTTTAGCATTTTTAGAGCATATACGCAACAGTCCCGCTCACCTCAGTCAAAGAAAAATGTGTAATTGCCAGCCTTAAAGCCATAATTTGCATTAATAATGTGTAGTAGACTTCTTCTGCACGCAGGGCCATAACGGTGGCCTCAGCAGTTGTGTCTCCTTCTAGGTGGGCAGGGAAAAAACATTGCTGAGCACATGCATCACTGCTGACCATCTCTGAGCAGAACTTCTCTGATTAGATTTGGGAGCTGGTGAGGAATTGACTTTATCTATGAACTCCATTTCCTGGATAATGTTATTAATTTATTCATTAAAATGTTATCAAATTATTGAAAAGAAATCTTCCTTCTCAGTGTGAGATAACAGCAGCTCTGCTCCCCATCTCAATGCTACATTCACTTCAACAGGACTTTTAACTAGTGATATTGTTTAGTGATTTTATTATTACCATTACTCAATTCAGCCAAGCTTTTTTTTTAATTCTTCTCCTTTGCACTCTGTTTACACTTTTTAATGAGGTTTTAATCTTCCCTGACGTGTTTATTCAGGTTATTTGTTCTACAAAAGGCAAGGGCCTTAAGTATAACTGAGGAAATCAATACTTTTTTTCAACCGGGGTTCAAATCTCTTTCTAATTCTCTTTTTCAAACATTCCTTAGCACGGGGGAAGGTGGTGGTGGTGGGGTGGGGACATAAGATTTTGGCAAACGCATGCAAGAAAAAGGTTTTCAGATTAATTCAGATAAATTCTTATGGAAGAGCTGTGAATTCTGCAAATCCCCACAAGAATAACTGATTGCAAAATTAACTGGAGCCTTCAGAGATTCACAGATAAAGGGAAAAATCATTTTAAAATGAAATACATTAAGTAGCACAGCAAACCTGGAGCTGACAACACTCACAGCAAATCAGCTTTCCTTTAAAATCAAGCAAATGTGTGTTTTCTTTTCCATGATTTTCCTACAGTGTTTCCATATCTTGTTAAAGTTTAGTTTTAAGGGGCTGGGTATATGTTGCATAGGCAAAATCCAAATGCAAGAGCAACCAGTGTGAGTGGCTGGATTTAGGTGAAATAACCTAGTATCTGCTGGGGATTACTAGCTCCCAAAAAATTTAGCTGTTTGGTTAAAGTTTATTATATAGAAAATAAATATAGATTGATGTAACATCATCAGACCAGTGGAAATGGGGCAGATGGACTTAAGCCTGATGTTACAAGTCAATTTTATCCCTATAGACTATAAAAGAAAAAAGCCTGAAAAAGTCAATTGTCTTGAGGACTGATGTCAGTATTTGCTGAATAGAGTCCCCTAGGACAAGTTCTTGCTTCTGTCCTTAGTTTGTGAGAACTTTCCACACTTTTGAAGCAGAAAGGACCTGTAAGTTTCTTTCATGGGGCTGAGAAAGTACTGTGAATTGGTTAAATACATTCAACTCGAAAGATGCAAAGATGATGCCTATTGCCCTGTTACCTGGATTAAAATGCGCGAGAGCCTTACTGAAGCATCTGAAGGCTGGAAGGGCCATCTATGCTGTCTTTCACTAGCATTTTAATGTTAAAAGTATTTAGATTCTGTGCTCCAGACTTGCCACAGGACCTTTGCAAGACAAGAGTGCTGAAAATTATGAATTTAAGTATCCTCCTCACCCTGACACCTATGAGGGACTTCTGTCCTGTCATCCTTCTCAAGCTGAATATACACATTGCCACCTTATATGTAAGATAGTTAATAAGACGTTTCCCGTTTAATTTCCTGAGCAGCAGAAGTATTTAAAGAACATTAATGTAGTCAGATTTAATTTGCTTTTTTTTCCCCATGACTTGCAATCATTTTTCACCATCCTCATGCTAGTTAGCTATTATTTTGTAAATGAATTCCTTCATTTAATTTAGTTTCAGATTTAATTGTTCCTTATTGGAAATGTCAGCTTTCACAGTTCATTAATAAGGGCACTGGTGGAAAGAAAGCAAGGAAAGAAGTGGGGACAGGGAGAAATAAACTTATCTGGCAAGTAATGAAGAGCTTTAGTTAATGTTACGTCCACATATTTGTTTTAAGTTCCTCTTGAACTCTGGGTCTCCGGGTTAACATTACCAGGGATATTTGCTGGAATTCAATAGACTGGTTTCTCTGACAGCTGCTTGCTGACAATGCAATACAATATAATCCTTGAACTGTTAAGATTCTCCTCCCAAGTTAGTTGGCAGAAAAATACTGAGGTGGCAATCAGCCATATTCTGTGACAGTGGTTTAAATATTCAGATGTAAAAATGGTTCTTCCAAACGCTGCTCAGAAAATCTGGCAGAACATGTGAAACAGTGATTTCTTGGGTGAAATACCTTTGGAATACCTTTGGGCAATCTGTGCAATGTTTCTAGTTCTGGTCAAGAAACAGAATCTCACTGAATCAGACAATTCAAAGATGTCTTGCTGGAGGTGATTCCCTGGGCCAGTGGCTATGTACTGCTGAATGGTAATCACCTTTAAACAGCACTTTTCATCACTACTGTACCTCAGTCACAAAAGCCACTCCCTCTTTTTCCAGATGTAGCAATAACAAGTCCATGAACCCAAGGTATTAAACGTTTCTGTGCTGAATTAATTCCTGTAGGTGGACCAACATTATCTTTTGGGGGTTATTTAAATGTATTTACTCAATGTGCTTTTGAAAATAAATCACAAAACTACAGCATTTCTTTCTTTGCCAAGTAGAACGAAATGATTGCTTTAACAGTTTTGTCTTTAGTGGTGATATCAGATTGTTTTCTAAGCTTTGCAGAGCCAAAGTGTTAAGTTTTTTTCTCCTAATAATGATGAAGACATGATGTCTTATCCATCCAGGAACTGGAATATACTAAAAGTTTCAGTTAGGTCATAACTTGTCACTCTCAACCACCATTTAAAGAAGTAGAGAACAAAGCAACTTAATGTATGGAATCTTTATGATATAATCAAGACTAGTAGTTAAAACTGGTATAGAGATCCAGCAACAAAACACTCCAGTAATATATTACTAAGAGAAAGTAACTTACAATCCGTCCTGTGTTTTGGAGGCTCTGTAAAATGCTTTCTAAGCTCATTTAGATCAATTAGCATTTCTGAAACACTTTCTATGAAATGACTTTGTGTTATTGGTCTGCCTTATGCTGCTTGCACATGTTTAAATGAAAGGTTCCCCACAGCTTTTTGGGAAAGGAAAAAATAAAGCAATTTTGTTTTAACAAGTAAATAGTGCACAGAGAATTGCATAAGGGAAAAAAAGAGATAAAATTAGAAATAAAAGCTTTTCTGTTTATGCAGAGCCTCCAAAAAGACAATAGTTGAAAGAAAACAAAGCTTCTGTATGAGGAACTTATTACACATCAAAAGAGGCGAAATTAGCTCTATTTACCATGTATGGAAAGAAAAGAAAGTTATGCTGAGTTGCATACAGTGAATGATGTGAAGAGCTTGACAGAAATATTGCAAAAAATGTACTCTTTAGAAGTTTTGTTGGATTAGACCTTGAAAATGAGAGCTGCACAGTTCCATTCATCCCTAGTTTTGCCACAGACTTGTCCTTCAGTTCAACAAAACACTGAACTTGCCCTCTGCATTCGAGAAATCCCTTCAGGAAAGGCTTCCTTCTCAGCAAATGAGAAGTGTCTCGTGAGGCAAAAGCTTTTGTATTTGAGAACAGGGCTGAGTTCGACCACTACATTTATCTCTGCAATGGCACGTGATTTCCAGCAATGCAAACTCCTCACTGCTTTGGTTTGCTTTGAATAGAATAAAAATCAAACCGAGCCAAAAAACTGAATGGGTCCAGGAGCTTATTACCTCAGTTTCCCCAAGTATACAGCAGTGGACTAATTTTATATAATAGGGATATTGATAGTTTAGAGTTTCAAAACCACAGTCAGATTTTGAAGAAACTACAATATAAATGCAAAATATTTGTATAATAAATACTCAAACATACAGACTATAATCATCTTCATTTTCTCCTTCCCAAACAGCAAAGGCAAATATAATAGACATACTTACCAAGGTGAAATTACCCCATCTTGGAGAGACTATGAATGGAAAACTCTAACATAATATTTCCTTGGATGAAAGCTCCCGTGCAAGTGTAAATTATTATCATTACAATAATGAATTCTTTGCCCGGTTTAAGCTTTGCAGCTCACTTTTGAAATGAAAAGTGTTCTCTGCTCAGTGAAACTCAGGGGGTGTAATGTAAATTTTCCACAGCATTTGGTTTTCAACTGAATTCTAGAGACACACATGATCAGGAGACAAAACCCCATTAAAAAAAATGGCTTGTGAATGAGCATCCAAAGTAGTTGTGGCAATTCCTGGATAATGTGGAGGCTGATGTTTTAAATACCAGCTCATCAGTTCAAATCTGAGTCAGGTAGAAAGTTAAAAAGAAGAGAGCTCTCACATGTCTTGCATCAGACACATTCATTTGGGGCAATTTCCCAGTTAACATCCCAAAATATATATATAAAAAAGCACCAGTTTAAGCAACTCTTGTCATTCTCAGCAAAGACACCCAGAATTAAAGAAAGCACTGAGCTGCAACTGACCTCTCAACACCCAAATTGCTCCCTCAGATGCCCAAGGGTGAAACAGGTTGTCCAGCACTGCCTTCACATGCACACTTGACCCTTGCCAGTATCACAAATGCTAAGAAATACGTAAGAGAACATTGTAAATTCGTTTTCACAGGCTGCCTCTAGGCAGAGCAGAAGAGGTTTTTAACCTTTCGATAGAACTGTCCAAGAATCAAGTTCAAAACTTTCGTCCTAATCACTGTGTTTCAAGATCAGATTCTAAACCACAGAAACAAGCTGGGTAATCCTCTAGAGACTTCTGAGCTAACAACTGGACTCTGCAGCACGCTGGAGAAAGCCTAGGGGCAGAGTAAAAAGGACAATGTCAGATAGATGCCCTTGGGAACAAGAGGAGTTGTGGATTTACATGGGTTTCCAATCTCCCTCCTGCCTCAAGAGAACTGTAATAAGAAACCTGACTGCAGGCAGAAAGCACTCTTGGAGCCTGCCTGCTCTCCATGCTTCTCTTTCCTTAGTTGCACTCATTTGTGTACCAGCAGCTTCACTGCCATTTGAAAAAAAACCATCCTGACTCAATGTTCCTGTGTTCTGGAAACTTAGTAAGAGAATATTCCTTTGGCATTCAAAAAATGGCAGGCAGAACTAATATGAAAGCCAAGTAAAGAAACAGGACAGGTGAAAGTCATTCCAGGATGTCTGAAATGTGTTTTCCAATGATTAGGGAAAAAAATAAATTGATTGCTAGCCTGCAGATGTTCCTGAGCAGTTCAGAAATAGGAAGAGCAAGTCTTTTGTGGGTACTATTTGAACTGCAGAATCTGGCATTCAGCAAGTTAGGTGCTTCCATCCGTAATCACAGTTATTTTGCTTTCTAAATGTTAACCAGATGGTCAGTTTTTGTGTGGCAGCAGCGTGTGTGTGAGGTGGGGGAGTGTATAAGGGAGGAAAGATTGTAATAACCAGAATGTGTGAAACTCCAGAGCTACCACTGCAATCAAATGACTGGAGTAACATCAAATTGAGATTCTATACACACATATTTCATATGCATAAACCACCAGAACTGCCTGCAAGGAAAAGTCAGTTATTTTCTTTTTCTAAATCCTTTTTCCTTATCGGTTTTAAAATGTTACAATGAAACAAAAAAAATACAATCTGAGGGGTGAATTGAAGTCCCAAAAGGTGCTTGCCAAGGAGAAAAAGAATTATTAGCCAGAACAGATTAAACAGCAATACTTTCACAGAGACTGAAATGATGTCTGAGAAATCATCCAGGAGATGTTAACCTCAGTATTCTTAACTTGTCATGAATGGCTAATTTGCTCAGAAATACATTCTAAAGAAGCTGAAGCCACATATTCCGCCCCCCCAGCCATACTAATTGTTTATTAGCATACAAAAGAACCAATGACCTTTCAAATTGCATGCTTATTGTCCCTCGTAGGCAGAAGAAATGAGCCTTGGCACAGCCAACGTTGCTTGGTTGCTTTTTATTTTTAGGAATGTAACCTTTTAAGCAATGAACTCTTAATCAATAGTATTTCGGTCTATATTTAATAACCATGGAACTGAGCAGAAATGTGTCGCTTCGTCTGGGATTCAAAATTTAACAAGAATAATTAAGGCTGTTTTTAAGTGCTAAGTAATAGTTGTAGAAATTAAAGACTTTCAGGGATTTAAAAGCATACTGGAAAATGTTTGAAGTGCTCCATACCAAGCACCAGAACCATACATTTATGTGTAAGTTTCTTGGAGGGTGCACAGAACTTGAACACAATTTTTTTTCAGTATTACATTACTCCTACACTCAGCGTTGTAACTGATTGAGGAGCCTGACTCTCATTTTCAAAAGCCATTTAAAAGTCTAGGACACTTATCTTCACTGTCTTTCAGTATGGATTAGATTCTTAAATCTCAGAGCCACAGAACAGTTACGGTTTGGAAGTGACCTCTGGAAATCATCCAGCCCCAAACTCCTGCTCAAAGGAGGATGAGGTAGAACAGGCTGCACACAACCATGTCCAGTGAGGTTTTGAACATCTCCAAGGCTGCAGACTCCACAGCCTCTTTAGGAAATATGTTCTATTTTTTGGCTGCTCTCACAATAAAAAGGGTTTTTTCTTATGTTAAGTGGTATTTCGTGTATTGCAATTTTCACCCAGTACCTCTTGTCCTGTGACTGGATTGTCTGGCTCCATCATTTTTACTCCCTCTCCCATGTACCATGCTGATAAGAGGACCCCTTAAGCTTCCTCTTCTCAAAGCTAAAGACTCTCAGCTGCCTTCAGACATCTCATCTGCTTCACTTCTCATAGCAGAAGGCAACAAAATCCCAAATTTTTGAAAGAAGTTTAGCTGGCCATGGGCATCGTACAGCTTGGGAATGGAGAAATCCACTGAGAAACTGATTCCATCCAAGTTATCCTAGAAATACCATGAGGTTTACTGTAAGTGTACTAACAAAGAGCAAGCCTAATTTTGGGAGTGAATCAACATTGTGCAGAAGATAATTTTCATACTAGTTTGACATCTGAGTGCTTTTGCAACCAAAACTGAAATATAAAAGAGCCAATTTGTAATAACAGCATCATCCAGAAAATTTTCCAGGGGGTCCAGATGAAATGCTTTGTATCCCAACACAAAAACTCCCCCCAAAACATCTCTGGAAAACTGTTCAAAAGTATAGACCTCTGAAAGACCCTGAATTATGCTGGCGACAAGCATGACAGAACCAAATGTGACACAGAAACTACCTAATGCATCTATTAGCTAAGTAAAAGTAACAAAAATGGTGAAGTGACTTTATTTCATTTATTTCATAACAAGAGTACATTGAGGCTTTGTTAAAGGTATCCACAAGGGAGACAATTTTCAAGACCTAGTAGAGACCAGGCAATCTGTTAGATGTGAAAGTCTTAGTCCATTAAGTTACTGAGCCAATTCATGATAATGTTATTTAGTGTAAATTTCCATTTGGATGAATAGTAAAGAGCTTGATCTATAACATTTGTAATTGAATTAGCAACCTCTTTGTTTCCCTATTCTCTTTATGGCCAGGCCATGTATGCATTTTGTGGGCATTCTGAATTACAGCAGTCAAGCCATTAGTTGGGAAAGGTGCCACATAATGCCCTTTTGGAAGTGGATTTTTATTCCATTTAACTATTTTTTTTTCCTTCCTGGAAAAGGGATGTTTTGCCATTTACTGCTGTTATAAAGTAGCTTCTATTTAAATATCTGCTTTGTTTCACCTAAATTTGATTAGATTCCATAGGTCTGCTTTGCATGGCTGATGTAGTTTGACCCTTACAAGCCTGAAGCTAAGGTTTCAGGATTCATTTGTTTTCCCATTATTTTTCTGGACAGGAATAGTAATGGTAGATTAGGAAAGAAAAATATAACAGACTAATTTAACAAGGGATTTAAACACCTGCTTAATTACATCTCTGCTGAGGGCAGCACTGATTCAAGTGCTTAATTGGGTGTTGTTATTTGAAAATATAGAAGAACTGCATGGAAAGAGGTTTGTAAAAGTACCTGCATGTATAATAATATTCAGCATCTATCCCAGTGCTCAGCATTCAAACAGACCTACATTTTGAATCTATCTAGTGAATCCTCATGCTGGGCTAAGACTCGCTGAAGCAAATGGATGAATATACAGATGGAGGATTTCTGCTTTTGACTACATACAAGATGTTTATCTGAAGCCACATTTCAATTTCCAAGCTTCGGCAGTAGGAAAACTGATTTCTCTTGAGGTTCAAAGAAACTGAAACCCATTCATATCCTGTGTCTGCATGCCCCTTCATGTGGATCAACCCCTGCTGTGCAGGGGAGGGGCTCAATTACTATGACCTCTCATTAGTAAAATTATTACTATCATCTTACACATTGAGAAATTGAGCTGCAGAGTTGCAAAGTTTAAGTACAAGGAACAGAATACAAACATCATCACTCCTAAATCAAATATCATACATAGCCTCTGAAGGCAGTGAGTTGTCTCTTCACTTGTTCACTGCTACTTTGACTTCCATATGGACTATGCAGCCCCTCTGCTCTGCTCCTGAGCATCAATGTCACATTCAGAAATGAGACCTATACTTCTACATTATTAAGTACTTGTGAAAGATTTCC
Source organism: Urocolius indicus (assembly GCA_013401255.1). Lineage (NCBI taxonomy): Eukaryota > Metazoa > Chordata > Aves > Coliiformes > Coliidae > Urocolius > Urocolius indicus. The sequence continues at coordinate 236,954 of WBNH01012085.1, read as the reverse complement.
CTGCACTCCAGCTGAGTTTTAAAACAACACTGCCTCAGTAAATACAAAAACCCCAACAACTCAAATGCAGGCTGCTCACATGGACACATTATTATACACACTAGTAGAGCAAAATAGTTTGTCTAAAGTGTTTAAAGGCTAATAATAAGAGTGACATTTAGCCAATGCTGGACAGAGTGAAGGATAATAACCTGTTAGTGATTTACCTTCCCAAGAGTAAAATGGAATTTACTAAAATGTTTGTAGTTTTTTCCCTTGTGGATATTTTTACCGGGTGGATCTCTGGATCACACTAACTTGACTCATCAACTTGCCATGTTCTTTCCCCCCATCTCCTTTGAGGTGTCAGTCCTTAGGGCTCCTGCCAAAATGTATTGCTGGGAGGCAGCTCTAAGAAACAGAGCCAACATACACATACTACAGTCAAGAGAACAACTGAGCAGCCAATTCCTTCAGGGCCCAATTATTTGCCACAAAATTGAAGGACAGAGATACATTTCCGACTTCATACACTTCCTAGCCCACTTTACCTTTTTTTTCTGCTCAACTTCAAATAGTAAAAAAAAGAAGAAAAAAAACCAGTTTACTAATAATGCAATGGAAGCTCCTTTGCTAAATTTGAGGCTATTCAATATTCAAACAGAAAACATTGGATATTCATGTAATCATCCTGATTATCCTGAATATGATGTTGCTCAAAGCTAATCCGTGTTGGCTAGAATTGTTAAAAATAACACTAATGTCTTTCCAAACCACAATTATTTCTTTACAACTTGTAACTATTTGCGTGCCTGAAGTTAGTACTGCTGTCAGAAGGTCATTTAAAAGAAAGCCTGGGGTTTGGTTTTATTTGTGGGGAGTGGGAGAAATGTGACTTCTGAATTGTTTCAAATATCAAAAACTGGAATAATTGCTGTCAAAGCTTAATATAGTAAAAAAGGAAAAAGTGAAACGAAAGGAAACACCATATATATTGCTGCACACATAAAGATGGGATGAACTCAGGCTGTGGCAGTAGATAACTCACAATAGGGAGTTATATCAAAGTTGGACTTCAGAAAAATTTGGAAAATGTATTAAGAAATCCAGAAGCTTGCCAGCAGTGTTGTGTGTGAAAAGCTGGCTGCTACCATAATTGCAGGTTTAATATCTTGCCACATCACTTTAGTGACTTTATTTCCAATCAGTTTGTGGTGAAATGCATCAGCAGAGGGCTTGCCCTGTCTCATTAAATAAATGACCTAACATGTCAACAAGCAAATTATTCCTCAATGGAAAACCGTGTAAGCAGAGATTTATGCTTTGTGGTGTGAAGTCATGCCCTTAAGAGCTACACAGAAAAGCTGAAACAGGGAATTTTCAAAGCACAGGAATGGATATGGTCTGTTGTAGGACACTTTACCCCATCTTTCAGAGTATCAAACAACTTGAGTGATGGCCAAGAACAGAGAGAGTGACTGCATTCTGCACACTGCAGAATGAGGTGCCAGCTGTAGTCAAGATGAGCAAGAGCAATCTTTGGGCAAAAAGAATAGCACAGATAAACATGTCCACTTAAATAAACCCTTCCCACATATACAAAAGCAGTGCTTTTTCAGTTGTTTATGCCACATTGCAGTGTTAACCTCTCATTCACTGGAATTAATTGAAGTAAAGGAGAAAGTGTGCCACTCTCCTTGGCCTCTTCCAAATACTACACATCAAGAAATGCTCCTTAGTTTTGCTCTGTCACGTTATAAGCAGTCCACTGAGCTTATTCAATACAGAATTAAGGCCAGGACACAGAAACAGAGATGGAGCTTAATGATATATGGACAGGTTTGATTTTGTCTGATCGCGTTTGGAAAACATATGAAAAACAAACCAATGAAGTAAACAATCAGCAGCCCTTGAACATGTGGCACATTCATAACTACATATTCAAGTCTGATATAGATACTGTTGGGAAGAAAAGAGGCATGAAGGTTAAAAGTAATTGTTCATTCATTGTTATATCTCCCCTGTATATTACATGTTATCTTAATTAAGCTGTACAATTCAGGTTCAGCTCTGCAAAATGCCAAGCATGCTAAACCAAAAAAGATTTGCACACAGTGAAGCAAAAGTTGCCAGGCTGAAAAAGTAAAGTAGTTCTCAAATGAGGTGGCCAGAATCCTATCTCTGTGTAGAACTTCAGGGAAGAGATCTCAGACAAATTCAGGGAGAATACTGCTATTTGTTTGGAAAAAATGCATCTTGTTCTCTCCTTTCTTGTGACCTTTTTCTTTCACACATCCATACAAAGCCAACCTAAGAATATAACTGAATATGAACACCAAAATAAATTGCAAAGTTATTCCAACAACAAATTAACTTGTCTCCTAAATTTCAGCTTTTTGCATGGAGTGAATCTCTGCATTATGACCATTAGAATTACAGGAGTACTGATTGCTCCTTGATACAGGAACTAAGCAAAATATACATCTTGGTAGCAAACCCTCTTCTAAAAGCCTTGCAGAAATCATTGAGATGCTTTGCTTAACAGTCCAATTCCATTCAACAGTCTGAGAAAATACATATTCCTTACTATACTTTTTCTGGGGAAAATTGCCCTAAGGCTTCCTCATTTCTTTTTCTGCATAACAGATTTTTATTATGATCTACTGAGGTTATGGCAGCTTTTCAGTTTGTAATTTATATACAAACATTGATATCGTCTCACATTTTGATGATAGAGAGAAAAGAGGACTGAAAGGAAAATAAGACTGTGCCAAGTAGGAAGCAGCTGTTTTCCACAAGTCTGATACCTACTTATATGAAAAGGGCACTATGGATTTCACTGTTATGTTTGGGCTCTTTCACACTCCTGTGGAAGGAAAGAAGGTCAAAGAGCTGAAATACAACAGGTAAGTACCTACAACACTCATCGAGGGCCAGAGACTCGATATGCCACCTTTCCCTGATACACTGAAAGGCATTAGCAGAGTTATCCTACCTCTGTGCCTTCATTGTTCTTCTCCATTTTGTTTGTTCACATTTGTGTGGAAGGAGACCCCTAAGCAACGTGCACCAGGCGACTGCAGGGAAAGCACTGCAGGAGTCATCTCTCTGGACATACAATGGGCCAGTGTAACAATGGAAATGGTGCCCAGTTTGCCAGAGCTTATGTAAGTTCCTGAGAAATACCTCAAAGTCACGTATCAACTTCTGTCATGTCTGAATATGACCTGTAGAAGATGATTTTTAAAAACAGTCCTAACTTGAAAAAGCTAGTTGATGCTGCAGGTGACTTCTGGCCTCAACACTGCTGTTGTGAGGACATGGGAGACAGTTTAATTTACAATGGAAATGACTGAAGATAATATCAGCGGATTCATCTGTCACATCTATCAGACCACCAGCTGTATGCATTGCCCAAGGCTACGATGGCATTACTGGTTTGATTTGTTGTTGTTGATTGCTTGCTTCATGTTAATTCATTCTACTGTACTAGAATGTTTCAGGGGCTCATCTGTTATTATTAATATTAATAATCCAAAGCACTTTCATCCAAAGAACTCAAGGCATTTTACAAACATTAATTAAGCTTCACAACACCCCTAGGGGTAAGTAAACTTTTCAGATCTCTTGAAAAGGTCAAAGAGGGCTTGGTATAAAGCAGCAGCTTTGGATAAATTCAAAGGACTAAGGAATGGGAAACAGCAGTTCAAGTGCCATTTTTGTCACAGATGCTCCTCTAAGAGAGGCAACTCAGTATCTTCCTGCCCCAGTCTTCCAATGGAAAAGAACAGATTAGAGGACAAAGGTTTGGCTTACAGGACCTGGGGAAAGGACAAGCTCACAAACTATCAGAAGAAATACACAGCTACTGTAAACATTGGGCTCACAACCAAAAAGATTGATAGGTGTCTTCAAGGCAACATCTAGCACTTCTTTTTTAAACCATGAGCTTGAAGTGCTCTATAAATTCCCTAAGAGTCTACAGTTTCTCAAGTTTAAGAGAACGTGATCCAAAGGCAAGAACAACAGAGCTCTTTAAAACCTCAAAGTCTTCACACAGATAGTCCAAGTCTATGAGTCCTGCTTCAAGTAACTTAGAGAATGTTCACTTTCTGCTGCAGTAGGAGCCCCTCGCATGAGCCTGGCATCCTACAGAAAAGTGAATGAAATAAAGTTGCCTTAGCAAGAGAGAGGAACTTCTGCAGGACCTGCATCACTCCAATGGCAATTACATCACACCAAATGGAAAAATAGGCTCTCCTTTAACAATCTGTGACACTAGAATATGAGCAAATAAAAAAGGCCTTATCTCTGTCAGATCTAAGATGCAAACTCCATCTTCTAGACTTGGTTTACGAGCACTAATTCTCCCTAAATGCAACTGCTTCTCTTCATTAAGCTCTTCCATCTTGGATTTCTTTTTATTGGTTTTCTGAAGCAGACAACCTGTCCTTTCTCATCATCAGTATTTCAGGGAAAGGGATTTTGCATTTGATGGGAAGAGCTCAGATAGCAGGGTGATGGGCAGTGAGATAAAAACTGAGGTAAGTGCATACTAAGTGCCATAGAATCCATTAGAGGAGAAAACATTGAATGACTGAAAATAACTTTTAATATTTCCTTATTCCAGGAAAAGTCTCTGATGTCTAGAATGTGAGAGATCATGTGGGCCAGTTAATTAAGAGACAAATCTGGGAAAGCTGCAGCAGTGAACTATAGATTTCTGAAACCTGACCTTAGCTGAACAAATGAAAACCCTAAATGAAACTTTTTCGATGATTCAACAGGAACGTGCCTTGGAAAATTGAGCTTCAATGTGTTCAGTAGAATTTCTACTTGACCTATATGAGAACCCTGTTTCTGACCATCTCTAATTTTTATATTTATGGGACTGTTTTCTGAACAGTCTAAGGGCTGGGCATTTGTTATTATACTAAGAAGAACTCCTAAAGAACTTTTTGAGCTTGCAAGACATTTTTTCTAATGTTTAAGAAGGAGTTTTTTATAGTAATATCCACACAAAGAGCAGAATCCTAGTTATCATTCTCAAAGAGATGAGCAGTACCAGAAGTGTCCTGCAAGTCCCCAAGATGGGAATCTAACTCTTCTCATGACATTACAAATATTTTGCTGCAAAGTTCTATTCATTTGAAAATCACGTCTCTTCAAATATACTGCAAAACTGATCACACAGGAATGGTTAGTCTCTCTTGTGACAGTGACTTGTTCTATGTTTTTGAACTCCAATACTTTAACACAAGCACAGAAACAACTATTCACTAGGAAACCTCATAATTAAAACCAAAGCACAGTACTGAATTAACATGCAAGATATCTGCCACAGTTTGAGACTTGTCCTGGAAGCTTTACAGTCACAGAATGCTCACTGAAATCAGCAACAGCCCTATAAATCAAAAGCTCTTACAGGATCAAACATTTATAGCACGATTTAAGGAGAGTATTTCCACTGATTTCAAACGGGAGAGCTCGGTTCAGACCTTAAACAACTAATTACCAATGAGACAGGTAGAGACTGCAACGACAAAAGCTTCACAGCAGAAGTGCAGATACTGACCGCTTGCTTAATAACTGTAATTTCCCTCTTGACATGTGTGTTTTATTTTTTCACTGCACAACTCCACTGCTTCGGGCTCCAAGATAAACATCATAATGAAGACCAAAAGAAGAAACCAAAACAACTTACTGATATCTGCAACTTCATTCAAACAACCACTTTTTGGTCCTTTTTTTTTGGCATCTAAAATACTAAATGACTTGATAGGTCAATAGTCACTGTTTACCTTCTGTTGTTCTGAGAGTTTTCAATTCTTTTAAATCCCAACAGACAGACAGCAATTTACAGAACAGCTTAACACTTCCTAAGGTACATGAAATGCATTCTAAAAAACATCCTCTAGAAAAGACTGTCACCACGTTCATATTGTTATTACTAGTAGCAGTTAAGAAACCCAGATCCTTCCAGTCGTTAATGTGCAGGACACAAACTGATGATTCCTTCTCACTTAGCAAAGTGCTTTGTCAATGCTGACAACTTCTATGCAAGAACCATCTGCAGATCTCATTAGAATTCCTCCTTGAAGGGCTCGTGGATCGCTGGCTGCAGTCTCGGCTCTGGGACAGGAATCACACATTTCTTTGTTACTTTTGGGATATGGAAAAGGAAAATTAAATTAAGCTGCTCTTATCTTGAAGAGTTGAGTACAATAAGAGGTTCTAAAAGGGAAAAAGCTTTCTGAATATACGTGATCTATGCTTTGATCCATCTGCATGCTGAGGAAGAGCATATCTTCAGCACACGTGCTCAAGAGCAAAGCCTTATCCCTTGACTGCCAACACATTCTATTCCTTCTTCTGGAGCTGTAAATTCCTTAATTGGTCTTGGTAGTCTTTTGCTCACCCTACTAGTTTTACTTTCCTCCCCTCTTAGCTTGCCTATCAATTTTGTACTCGTATTTGAAGGCATGAAATAGGGTAGGGTTGTGATCACTGCTTCTAGGACTGATGTGTATATTTCTCACTTCAAAAGACAACTGTGGGAAATGAAGAAAAAATGTAAGCTATTTTCTTAACCTCATAGCTCCCAGAAGGCATGAATAAAAGTCCCATATTTTTGTCATCAAGATGATAGCAGCAATCTTCAGACTTGTGTGAGTCCACAAACATTTACCTGGCAGAATCCCTATAAGTCACAATAAAAAGATAAGCCTAGAGCAAATTCCATTTCCCTGGTAGTGTTTCTCTTTAGAGCCATTTCTGAGTAAACAAACAGGAGTTGACTATTTAAACCCTTCTCAATAAGTGGCAAATTCTAACTCTTTGTTGTGTTCTTCTTGGAAGCAATAGCAGAGGAGTACGTTCAGTCAAGTTTACGGGAGCTTTCCTTTGCTGATACCTCTCCAAAGGGTAAATCTCTTGGGTTTTCAGCAAAAACATGCAGGTTTTGAGTTGAAAGAATAGGTATTTTGGGTGACTATTTCACATTTCCATGCTATCTACGGAGCAAACATTGAACGTGCATGTTGCACAGACATCTTTACTTGACAACTAGGGATACTACTTCTGTTGTTCACTGCCAGTGCATTTCCAGGCAAGTCACATCACTGTTTGGTGCCTTTTTACATCTCTGTGAAATGGGAGATGATACAATTTGCCCTAAATGCCTTGTCAATGACCAAAGACCATAAGGAGGCATCTTTCACTACCACTAAAGGAGTCTAGATAAGCACCTGAAAAACAAAGCTGTGAGAAATCTTTACATTCTGTTCCTCTTACAAAGTGTGCTCCACAGGCAGGACATGTCAGCTTAGCACACTTTCAAGAATGCACAATCTGTGCATTTTAATTGTGTTTCTCATCTATTTTGTGTTCTGTCTCTTCTCATCACCGTGAAAAGACTGGTCATTCTAAAAACTCTAATAAAAAGCTCTTAGTATCGTATAGATATGTTTAGCAAATGTATAAAACAGTGAAATCCATGACACAGAGAGATCTTAATAAAGAGTTAACACTGAAACAAAGCAAAAAGCATCAACCCATCCTAAGACCTAACTACGAATGACAGAAAGTATTGCCTCTGATGTCTAAAACTGCTTTCGGGGTATCTGCATCTTATAAAGCAATGTAATTCCATTTTCATTTTCATTTACTTCTTTCAATAGCTTTCCTATTTCCTCCCTTCAAGCTCTTCATTATTTACCGATTGCAGAAATACCAGTTGTTCCATTATCCCTTGTTTATGACAAAGAAGCATAAAGTTTCACAATAAAGAAGAAAAAGGTGGGAAAGAAACAGAGGAAAACAAACAAACAAAAAAAAAACCCAAACCAAACAAGAGCTGAGTGCCTGGACAAATAGTTTCCTTTGACAAATAATTAGTATCCTGAAGATGATGCCTGCCTACCATACCAAAAGATGGTTCTTTAGAGACAGAATATTTGACTCCACTAGAGAAACAGTTGTTTGGGACAAGCAGCAGGAAGGCAGATGATGAGATGGCAGACTCCATCCCTGGAAAATGCTATCCCCCTAGATGTCATCTCTGAACACATGAAGGAAAACAAGGTTATCAGGGGGAGTCAGAATGAATTCACCTAGAGGAAACCATACTCTGAGCAGCACACTGTGCCTCCAGACTTCATGGCCTTGTGGGCAACACGAGCAGGTGCATTGAAGCTGCACAACAGCATCCTCAGCCCTCCACTGCTTAAAACCACAACACAGAACTTCATGCAGGGGGTTTCTCAGGTTTATACAATGGCAGTACTGGCTACAGGTATGTGAAGAAGGTACCAAATCCATAAGAAATTATATATATGTGTGTGTATACGTATATATACACGTATTATTCCAGATGTAGATACTCTGACATAGAAAAGCCAACTGTGAATGCTGCTTGAATTAATTGTAACCTTGCTTCCTTGTTAACATACTACAAGTCATTGAATATTCAGGTGGAAAAACAAATTGTTAAAATTGAGCAGATTATCTCTGACCAGGATAAAATATGCTAATAGATATGGAACAATAATATTTCTTCTTTTTTAAGCTACTTTTAATTATCCACAGAAGGTTTTCTCCCTGCAGCCCTTTAGAGGTAGTGTTTTATATGCATGACCCACAAACTCTCCCTACATGTGACTTATTTTCCTCTATTACAGTTCCAGGTTACAAAAACCAGCTGAGAGAAGAAATGAAATAGACAAGAAAGAAAGTAAAAATCATCTGATTTAGATACTCATGGATAAAAACAATCAAGTATAGATCATATTCATATTTAGGCTTGCTCTGGGGATGAAAGGGAGTGAAAACGAAAAAACCAAAGAGAAGTCAAACAACTGTTTTTAATTATTATTAATAAAATTATTGTGTGTTTTGCATTTTTCTGACAAAGCCCTGACACTATTATAGTAGAGACTGCAACAGGATTTACTCCTTGTGATAATCCTGAACTGATTTTCTTCTTTCTTCTCTTCTTTGAAAGAAATAATGAGTCAGATGATCAATTTTGTAATTTGCAGTTGCCAAGCAGCTTTGAAGCAATTTAGTGATTTGGATACTTATTTCCTCTCTGTACTGATGGCAGGAGATGATATAAGGATACTGAGTCTTAATAATCTATTCATTCCCCTGATCAAACTGAGGGAATCAAGAAGTATCTTTTTCATCTTGATTTTGCTTTTACAAGAGCCTGTTTTTCTGTTGTGCATTGTCCTTGCATTCATTTAAGAAAGCTCTGGAAAACAAAGGCCAAATTTGAAGAACTACGCAGACACCTCTCCACAGAGATCTTGCACTCATATATAGATGGACATTAAGGAATCTTAAGATGCATTAATTAAAATTGTCAAGTTAGTGAACATAAAAGAAATGTGAGCATTGTCATTCAGAAGCAAAGTATCTTCTGTTAATCCTCCTTCAAGGAGTAATGTCAACAATAGAATTTAAGTTGACCAAACACCTTATTAGATTGGCATCTACCCAACTATTAACTATTTATCATAACACCAAAAGCATGTCTCTAATTCTTTTCACCCACAGACCTCAAATTATTTTTTAAAAGAGATCTACACATAATACCCCTTGTGACATGATGCCAAGGAAGGGTCCATGAGCATACAAAAGAAGTTACTCACAATCACCAAAGGCATGTGAGAACTGGTAGCAGGGACCACTCTCTCACAGCATTCTCCAACTGTTTATTTGCTGGGGTAAAGCATCTTTGAGGACATTATCCACTTAGACAAATTTAGAGTCAAATGTTTGTTAACAGATGAACTCCTTATTTTGTACCAACCAAAATAAATCATGTCCTTTCCCCTAATCTTAACATTGGTTTCTTTTCAAGCAGCAGCACGTCTTTTTTCCCCCCCAACAACAGATTTTGCTTGCATTGCACTTTTGAAAGGCCAGATATAGTTTTTCACAGAAAAGCCACACAAAAAGAGAAAATCAGATTTTAAACAGAAATTTGGAGAACAACAGATTGCATGTTAATGTAGAAATGGTTTAAATGTAAATCCATTTCCCTACAGCAGGGCAGCAGCCACCTTTCTCAGCCAGAACGACAGGGAGATGGTATTTGTGCAGCTGCTTTGAAATCTGAATGTTCCTACAACTCCTTCCCCCAGTCACTTCTATAAAAGCCTAGTCCATAGTCTCCTGCAATGAGTGCAAACCTCTGTGCTGTACCTGCCAACTGCACTGTTTGAACAGGATGCACTGTGCAATTGCAAAGCTCTCAGCGTTGTGGCACCTCTGATCTTTAATTAGTTTCTGACCACTTCTATAATTTAGGATCTTGCGCTTGGGTTTAAAGGATGCCCTTGTGTTTCAGATAAGCACTGAATGTGAAAACTAGGTCTGAAAGAACAATCAGCCACTTCAGGAATTTAAAATAGCACAGTGTTTACACAAAAGCAACTTCTGTGACTTTTTCTTGACAGAGAATCCCAAGTTACAAGTCTATTTTATCTCCCTGATCTCAAACATATAATATATTCTATCCTTTTAAATGAGGTGGCTATCTTCCGATGTGGCATCCTAGAAGATAGAGATGCCAAGATTTAAGTAGGTCACCCAATTTTATTCTTAATAGATATTAAGTGTCACCTCTATGTATCAAGTATTTGGTTCACATTCCAAATAAATGTGTTTTAACTTGTTATTTGGTGTCATTTCTGGTTTTCTTGCTGCTCACTCCTGTTATCACACAGATAAAATCCAAAGCATTCCCTCTGCCAATGGAGTGTTGTTCCACAGCACTTGTCCAGCAATATTTAAAGATTTCATCAGAAAGGGCTTCTCCTCTTGAGAGTTTATTACATAGTGTAAAAGATATTGAAAGCCCTTTTATTTCTGAAGATAGTCTGAATATTTAGCTGGAGGTTTTTGCTTTAAGGTGCTTCTTTTGTTTCTTTTTCAAATTACCTTCTAAGTCTTAGAAAGTGGAAAATTCTCAGGGAAGCAACAAGATAACATTAACCACAGAGATACAAACAGCTGGCTACAATATTGACAATTAAGGTAAAACCTGATATAATGAAGAATTTACTCAAGCAGCTAGGTGTGGAGAATGAAATGGCAAGTGAGAAAGAGCCCAGAGCAACCATTTGTGTTGAAAAGTCATCTATCTCAAAGCAAACAGGAACTTGGTTAAAATTATTGCTATTTTACACCATAATATTGTTAATATTGATTCATTTCTGCAGAGATTCTGAAAGCCAGAGGTCTGTAATACTGCAAAACCACTGAGCAATAACAAATTAGGTAACATGGTCATTCCCTAAAAGTGGGTGTAATTTTGCTGTTTCATTTGTTTGGGGTGTTCTGCAAGGAAAACATTTGCTCTGGGCTCTTTTGATTTTATGTTATTATTAATTCTTTATTAATGTCTCTATGATAGAGGTAGAGAGAAGCCCCAGCCAACAGCAAACACATCACTCTGCTCTTTCAGCAAATAAACACTTTTCTCTCAGCCCATGCAAACATACCAAGAGATGCACACGTGTCAGCTGGGACCTATGGCCAGCCATAGCTGGTCCTTATGCAGACTAAGGAGAGCTGGACGAGTCTAAGCTCCAAGTGGAAGATGATTATAGATGAGATTGATTAATTTTAAAGCTTACTAGTAAGGACAAAATCTTCTCAAACAGTAAATAGATTTCTTTCCTAAAGTTTCTTTGGACTTTCTGCTCACATCACTCTGTTATTGCACAGATGACAGGGAGGTCTGAGAACTGAGCAATACTATTTTTAAATGCAGGATAGCTGCTAAGAACATATTTCACAAGTGAAATACAACAGTGGTACTGTACAAAGAGAAAAAGAAATGTTGAGCCTTGCACAGCCCCAAAGACGTGATGTTCTACAGAGGCACTGTGCCCAAAAACCACACCATTTGTTCAAACTCCCTTTTTCTACCAAAAGATTTGCAAGTGTCTTTTTAAACTGACATGTATCATCTAGCATACCTTTTGTAGCTGTACTTCTATATTCTGTTCTACAGGAGCATCAGGAGATGAGAAATACCTTCACAGCTATAAGTACATGGTCTGTGTCAGGACAGAGCTCTCAGCAGACAGATTTTCAAAAAGACTCAGCAGCTATCAGGTGTCCTTGTTCTCAGTCTTTAACTTTTTCATGCCTTCCTAACAAAGACATGACATTCCAAGTGAGAGCTTCTGAGCACAGTGCACTGTTTAAAATCCCTCCATAATTCAGTAGCCCCATACTCCTTGGTCTCCTTTGGGCTAATATGAACCTCAGTGAAGGTCAGGGAGTCACTAGAATCACTTTTGCTGAAGTGACAGTTATATTTCCTCTTACATGACTCTGGATCATGAGCACCAAATCCAACATTTATTTAATTGAATTAAGAATAAGCTACAGATAGAATCACTGTCTGAGTCCTCTCCAAGGCTCTTGAAGGTCTTTCAGTCTGCTAACACAGCAACGATAATCCAGCACACCACTGACATCTGCCTCCTCCTCAGCTTTCTAAAGCCCTTGTGTTGTTGGAAGCCACCAGAAGATGCAATGTTGACAGAACTAATGGCTGGTCGAACAGATGGCAAGGAAAAGTTAATTGATCTACTGGGGCAGAATGAGCTGGCCTTGTTGAGGAGAATATGCAAAGATCTATAATGAACTTTCATTAGTGATGGAGAAAGTTCTGTCACACATACAGATTCTATTATGTGTATTTCATGATGCAAATCCAAATACCAACTTAATGACTTCTTGCATCCAAGCTCAAAAAATTTAGCTCCTTAAAATGAAAAAAACCAGGATAATTCACACCTCTTCAGTTTTTTCCACAGTGAAATTTCTTCTGCTTCTGCCAAACTACTCTGAGTAATAAACCCAGAATATCTACACTGAAGTAATAAGACTATTTCCCTCCTGTCCTTTGTGGATTTGGGGTTTTCTAAAGTTTATATTAAATGGAAAAGCATTTCTGCATTTTGTTGCAATAGGTCTCTGACAGGAGAGGAAGAAACCTCAACAAACTGTTACTCTGAAAAACATACCTCAGGTACATTCACACTGAAAATTATAGCACATTAGTAAGGTCCCACAAAATTTCTTTTTTTTAAATCCAGTTGTTAGGAATCATTCAGGGAAAAGATGGTCAGATATTTCCTGTAATATTCAGTTCTGAGGTGGGTTTGTTTTTTTCCAGAGCAACACACTAGCAACATATGCAAGATCAAAGGAAAATTCTGACAAGCTGAAGCAACAGAAACACCCACCTCTATTACTACTGACGTTGTTACTCTTCCAACCTTTAAGGAAGCAAAATTTACCTTCCTCTATATCAAGTAGAGTAGCAAAGATATTGCAAACAATCCAGAATTTTTAAGAAAGACTCCCTGTACATGAGTTTGACTCTGATTTGCCCCATCAGTGCTGGGTCACTTGCCACAGCACACTCCACTCCCTCTTACTCAGAGATCAAACGGAGCCCTTAAGCACAGAGGAGTTCAAAAGACCCTGCAATAAGGAAAGTTTGGTTATTTTCCCTTTTATTTTCCTTGGAACAAGATGAGGGTTGCTATAATTACACTGGTGGTCAGCAGAGGAGTATATTAGCCGATGTGCTAAAAATATCATAAGGAAATACTTAGAGCAAGAGAACTGTGCAATACAGTCTGTTGTAGCAGATGCTGCCATAAACCCTGGCTTAAATACATGCATTTAAACATCATATATACATACATTTAATGATAAACAAATTTCTCTGAGGCTGGGCAATTTGTATTTACCTCTAACAAAATGTCTCTAAACCAAAAGACTACCAAAAAGAAAAGGAAAGAAAATCTCCATCAGACTGCAAAGATAAACATCAACAAGGTTCTGTATGAAATTCATTCTGTAGAAAAGGGGTTTTAAATAGCAACACATGGATTGGTAAAATAAAAGCCTTTCCCACAGCATTATGTAGATAACGGAGACTGTCTCAGACTTTTACAGATAGGTTAGAAAGCCCCAATGGTATGTAAGCACCTGAGCTCCCGCTTGCTGGTCTCTTTTGAATTCCAGGAGCAGGTCTGCAGAAGGCTGTGACTGGCTGGAGAATGCAAGCACTTCATTTTAACAGCTCTTAGGGTGCTTCCAACCCACCTCTTCAAGCAAAATGCTAAATGAGTGCAAGAGACAACGGAGGGCGAGACTCCTTCTTTTCTCCTCTCCCCCAACCCACGCTGTGATATAAAGAACAATTTTCAGAGCCGCTGTTTCAAGTGCTGAAATTACAGAAAGGCAAAGTGAAGAGACCTCACAGGAATTATAAGGTGAACTTCATTCAGATAAAAATGATATAAATGAACCATAACACTCCTCTCTGCTCCTAACTGCTCCCATCTCTTTTCCCTTTGAGAAAAAGATGACTTGTAGGACACATACCACCCAACTGGGTTGATTTCCCCTCCCTGTAAGAGGATGTACAGTGTTACGGTCAGTAATCCAGGAAGAGGATGGTGAAGAAAAAAGTCAATCACTTCAAAAATTAGATTTGTACAATACATAATTAGGAGCATCAGTGAGTGACAAGAAAAAAGGGTTGCTGTGAATAAAATGTTACTTCTCCATTTCTTGGGACCAGACTGTGCTTCATCTTCCCATACAGAGAGACATCAGGGACTCTGTTTAAAAGCTGCTCATCATCCACAGCTTTTACAGACACTGCTTTGAGGGCTATTATTAATCCATATGCTGCTGTGTGCAGCACAGGGCTGAGTAACTACTCACTTCAGTACAGCTTAGCATGCTCAACTCAAGACCTCTGAAAAAAGGGCCATTATAAAGGATATTTGTGAATAACAGCAGGGTGTATAAAACCTGAGAAACAACACAGGTACAGCAAACATAAGGCAGTGAGGAGAGCAGTGATCCAGAGACTAGTGTTTCTTAGTCTCTGGCACTTGCTGTAGGTGACCATTACATAAGGAGGTTCATTTTTCCATGTCCCCACAAATCTGTAGCATGGGAGCAATGATGCCAAGTCCTTCAAAATCCACTGATGAAAAGTGCTCTAAGAGGCATTTTGAGATTACTGAGGAAAACGAAACTTTATTCTAGGTCTGGGATCAGTTGCTCATCTGCAGTCAGCCCTCAGCACCACTACAGTGCCTGAATGGACTCACACCTTCATCTATTACACATTCGTGCACTTCTTAAGAGCAGTGAGTAACAACATAACCATCTTCTGACCTCCTACATAATGCAAGTGACACAATTGCAGCTAGTAACTTCTGCAGCAAACAATTCATTTTTTAATAACACTATATATATTTCATACCAAGTGCCATTCAGACCCTCAGAGCTGGGAAAACAAAGAGAAACATTACAGAAAAGTTTATGATGCCCTTACTCGGAGGATTTCCACTCTGCACTCATTGTTTTTGGCAGACTTACTGTTGGGAGCTTTTCTTTTTCTCTTTGGTTGTAAATATTCCATGCAAACTTTTAATTAGAGCAGCATTTTTGTTGGCTGAGACAGAAGAAATTGGATACCCCCTTACCATTTGCGCTTCATTCATCTGGATGGACTTACACTTATACATAAGCATCAATACATAACCATTAAATCTCTGCAAAAATAGAGTGTATTGTATTGAATTAAGTGTTTAATTACCCTAACCAATAGATTTAACTCATTGTTTGAAAGCAAAACAAACATTTGGTCTAGTCCTCTCTTTAATCAGCAACAAATGAATGAGCAACTGAAGGAAAACATGCACCTCTTAGTCTGCTATGGTCTGTGTTTAAACTTATCTCCTGAAATGCTTCATTCAACATGAATTTACTTATGTAGATGCCCAAACTAGCTGCAGAAAGCCCCAGAGTCTCACTGAAACCTCCTTCCACATAAGCAAAGCAAAAGGAACTCTCTGAGGAAAGACGAAGCAGAAAAAAGAAAGGTAGAAAGGAGAAAAGAGAAGCAAATGCAGAAGCAGTATTTCAAGTACAACAAAAGAGATTGGTGAAGCAGAAGACTTGATTTTTTTAAGGACGCCTAAAAGAAAAGAAGAGTGGAAAAAAAAAGAGGTTGAGACTTTTCCAGTTCAAGAACTTATTAGTGTGGAGAAGAATTATTCCCAAAGTACATCATCTGCAACAGTCTAGAGTCTAGAGGAATGAAGAAAATTCCTCATCATGGAAACCTGTCCACGTGTTGTCACTTTAATCATTTTCCAGCATTAGAAGTACTACTTGTTTATTAATCATTTTCATGTTCTACATATGTTACTTTTGCAGTCACCTTTTCCCAGTTCCTAAATGGTTTACACTTAGCAGCTGCTACTGGGATCAACAATCAGGATTTAAAGAGTATAACACTAACAAGACAGCCAAAGAAATCAGCACTTTGGAACATGCTGATATTTATTTCAAGGTAGAATTCTACTAAAGTTGCCTCAGACCAAGCAGCACAGTTCTGATTTTTCTGCCTTTGAGTCTTAGTTTCAGATCGTCTTCAGAAAAACTTTAATGAGTTCTTCCATAAGAGAGATGCTGCCCTTTGCTTGTGGATACCTGATTAGGGATTTTATTTGTATTTTTCAAGCTATCGTTGCTTTAGAACTCTCCCAAAACATACCATTTGTTGCAAGCTGATTTTCCAGTTACTGCTGTCTTGTCTACATATAGTTGTGACAGAGTAGACATTTCAGGATTTGCCATTGGTTCCTATATGTTAGAAAATGCATTGCTCTGTCTAAAATAAAGGAAAAAAAACCCCACTAACAAAAACTCCAACTTGCCCTTCTGCCAATTCAGCTCTTTATCTTTTGATTTAGTTAATTGATTTACAAATTACAGCAATCAAAAGAATGCATTGATTCTATCAAGCCATTTAACACCCTGCCCTACTAGGAGCACTGAATTACATTCAGGCAGAAGAACAACGATAACTCACTCCAAATATCTCATCTGAAATAAACTGTAACTAAAAGGCAAAAATAAGATTTCTACAGCATATGAGTGTAGGATGCCTTAGCTGTGACTTCACCATCTCAAATCTCAAAGCTAGCACAGACCCATGTGAATTCACATGTGATTTACCAACATGCTGGAAGAAAACAGTTTTCATCTACTATTCGAGTCCATTCCTCTGGGTTTCACTTTTATCATTCATGCCCACCTGTAGTTCTTAGATGCTTATATTTGCTGCATATCTATTCTCCTATAAAAACAGACATATTGGGGTATCAACACTTAAATGTACACACCATTTGGTTGTTACAGCCTTCTCTCCTGCAAGTTCTTGCCACCTAACTATGGTTCTATCCTGTGTATATCACAGTTGCCCCAAAAGACCACTCCTTTTCTTTTTGCTTGTGTTTCTAAATTTATCTCAGTGTTTCCTTTATTTTTCTAAAGGATCATTATATATTCTGTACCTCTGTGAAACATAAAGCCCTAATTTTTATTTTAAAAAAATATAAACGTACAGCCCTGCACAGCTCTGTGTTTCATAATTGCACTGTCAGAGAAATTATTTAGTCTCTGCAAGGCAGATGTGATTAATGCTGGGTCTCACAAGTTGCAGAAGCTCTTTTCCTGTTGTCCAGAACCAGGAGAAACATTCAGACCCTTGCTGGCCCACAGACTTGGTTGTACCAACACAAATAAAGGAGTAATGGGCACTAGAGTTAACACACAGCTGTGGCATACACAGGACAGCTTTCTAGACACTGTGGTGTAGGACATAAGCAGGGGACACACAGTCATGCAGAAGAAGCAACAAGAGTGTGTATGTCCTGGAGGGCTGAAGATCCCTTTTTTCTCTTCCAGCATTTCTGTTGAGGTTTTTTTTTCTGCATATGTTTGTTGTTGAGGTTCTTTTACATTTCTCAGACTCCCATATTTTATAGAACTGTTTTATACCATTACAAAGAGATCATTTTGCTGCTTTTTTTCCCCCCCCCCCCCCTTTCTTTCATCAAAGACCTTTATGTCCCGAGGAAACAACAATAAGAGGAATTTGGAAAAGACACATTTGAAAGGCATTCTTTCTATAACACAGACAGACAATTATGATATACAAATTCATCGCTCAGCCCTCTCTATTCTGTACAATACCTCCAATTCACAAGATGTGCTCGGTTTTAAGTGCAATGATCTGCCAGCAGTTTAGACCCCAACTGTTTCCATTATGACAGGCAAGCTATAAAATGCTGCTGGTGTTCAAAATGGATACTTCCAAAGGGTAGGGGCATGCTGGATGCTTAAATTTATACTAACTCTGAATAAGAGAACAACAATTTCCATAGGCCACCACCTGAGTCGCATTCAAATAAGTTACCTGGCCCACAGAGATCTAAGAGCACTGCTTGGTAGTTCATTATTCTCCTGTGCATTGGTCCAGGATACACAAGTATGATTTGGAATTGGTATTCCATATGCAAATGTGTGGTGACTTTCCGCATCACTGGCAGAATGAAGGAAAGAAAAGCAGCTGTTGAGAAGACAGCATGTCATATTATTTATTCATGAGCAACTGGATGGAAAAATAGATGGGCCTTCCACTGTAAACAGTAAGATAAATGGAAGGGTAAGGGCTTATAATCTGTATTCTAAAAACTTAGCTTAACATTGATATGTGGCATCCTCTAAGTCAGTCTTGTAAGATCCATATAGAAACCTGAACTTGAATTTGTGCTGGCAAATGTGTACAGGCAGAACTGGCTTTCCAAGGGAAAAACTGTGTAGTCACAGTCATCAAGAAAATGCCATCAATAATTCCACTTACAGTGACACAAAATCACCAGTTTTCATTTAAAAGTTAGTCAACACTCTCAGAAAAACCCAAAAAAGTCAGTGGCCTAAAGCATTTTGACAGTCCTATAAACTGAGTATCTTGATTGACCTAAATGAAGCTCCTCTGTTCCAACTGGTTGTTTTAGAGTACCCATATAGCAATGCAAGCCTGCAGTGATTTGAAGCATCAAATACTTAACATATTTCCTGGTGTTCAAAGATGACGTGACTGGAGAAGGTCAACTCAAATAATTAAAGACTAAAACGAATGAAGATGCTTATTAACTGATGTGAATCGTCTGTAACAGACACGTTAGATATCTGTTAGATCCATAATTACATAACATACAAGGACAAATTTGCGACAGGTGAAAGCTGAGCACTCATGCACATGCTCCTTTATGCCACTCCAGCAATGTAAAATGGATTTAAAGCCCACACGAGTGTACACTCATTGAAAAAATCCCACAATAAACTCCAGAGCAAGTACAGAAATTGCCACATACACAAAATTATGGCCCTTATGTGCATTATAATACTGTGCTTGATTTTCAAGAATCAATTCTCTGAGTTCTGAATTCACACTGTTTTTTTTGTTTCTTTCATTAGCAAGTTCAGTTCTTATGGAAGATACAAAATTGATGAAGCTTAAAGCTAATTCAGCTCTGGTTTAGTTAACTGTAGCAGAAGAGACACCTGAGACTGAACTGCTGTATACTTCCTAGAAGAGAACAAGGCTTCGAGCTGGCTGAACCAACACACTCTTTTCTCACAGGACACAAAGAGCCATTCAATTGCAGCAAGTTTTTGCTCATTACCACTGTGAGCCCAATTTGAACTTGTGACCCACAGGTAGAAACTCTGATTCCATTATCTGGCCCCTGCACTGCTGAGTATGAATTGAGATTGTGGAACGTAAAGGATGATCTCTATTTCATTTGTGCAGCAGGGGAAGAGAGGCCAGGGAAAACAGAAGCAATAACACTGGCTGACCATCAACCTTTTTTCCCCTGCACAAGAAGGGAAACTGTTCTATTCCTGGGCAGATATAGGGCTAGTAGCAAGAGAGAGGAGGTCATGAGCTGACTCTGGGTCAGCAGCATAGCAAAACAAGAAATGAAGTCAAGGTCATGTTGTGATAAGAGCTAAAAGTGACATTGATGACTAAGGGAAAGTACTGTCATCTACTCAGTCCCCTGTTATAGTAAAAAAACCTAACCAGATTTAAGTTTCCATCAGAAATTAAATTAGGACTTGAATTGAAGTCTGTTGTTTCCCTTATGATGCTGCTTACAGATCACAGATGGGATAAGGATAGATGGTTAATGAGAGAATTCCCATCCCTGTGGATTTTCATAGTCTGCAGACAAATAGAGAGAAAATAGAAAAAAAAGAAGTAAAAAAGGATACAGGGAGAGAACTGTTTTTGTACAAATAACACACCAACACCAGAAGTATGACTGCAAGTTGTATGTCCTGTTCTCCAGTTCAGCTCATACACTTATGTCTGAATTCTGACTCCAAGAGTGTGTTCATAGGTCAAACTTCATATTTGTTCAGCAAATCCGGGCTGGCAGGCTAGTCTTGCCTTCAATTTAATTCTTACCACAGATGTAAAAAGCATTTTACAGGGAAAAAGTGCATTGGAAACCATAAAACTTCGTGTCCTTGTTCTCTTAATTTTTCTCTCAGTGTTCCACCACAGGCAAAGAAAATAATTTAGCTTTACAAGAAATTCTGCTGGAAGTCAAGAGTTATTAAGGGCTTCTTCTTATTGTTTATCAAAGGAATCTAACCTGATGTCTTCCTGAATGCTCCTATGTGTGTTTGTTTATTGAAAGGTACAAGTGTTACTAAAGCCCTATAAACATCACAGTGACAAGTTCTCGCTTTACAGTTACAGAATAAATAATATGAGATGAGAAGCACAGATATTACCTTGTTTGACAGCAGACCATGTCTTCTACACTATGCAATTACAGATGCAGACTTAACATCGTACAGCAAAATAAAGCTAAAATCACAGTGCCCATGGGGCTAAAGAGCAGCAAGTTACTTTAAGGTACCTCACCCTTACCCAGTCACTTTTACCATGCAACATGTGTATATACTGCAGTTAACATCATGAAGCAGGCACTTGCTAGGGTTTGAAACCTTGGTATGAAAACATTATGCACACAGAAATCCTTCGTAGGGAAAAAAAACATCCACACATGAATCTCTGAGGAACTCTGCAGCCTTAGCAAATCACAATAGTAACATACCAATAGGTTTTGCATTGTTTCCTTTTAATAACTGTTTTCAAAGCCCTTAAACCTAGACCAGTGCCATTATCCCTATTTCATATCTGATGATAAAAGCACTGAAGTGAGGGACAAAGACTATTCAAAAAGCAACAGCAAACATGGGACTTGCAAGTTTCGCTCTAGTGCTGTAGCTCAGAGTCTATAAATAACAACTGTAGCATCAGAAATAACAGCTTTGTGATCTTTAAATACTGAGCATTCCTAAATAGCCATAATATTACTTCCTATTTCTGAAACCAGATATTAGTCTTCCCTTAACACATTCCTACCCAAGCTTTCCCTGAAAGGCACAGAAGACTGCAGTGCTAACACTGGTGCAGTGTTGATTACCTTTACTCACATATTAAAGAAACAATTCCAACTCACCATAAAACAGAGAACAAGTTTCTCATGAAGTAAGAGCACGTTATTTCATGAGCAAAAGAAAGAGATACCATTTAATCTTCAAAAATTAGCATAACTTTCCTATTATTCTAGACACTGCTTGATTAAATTAGCCTACATCACTTTAAAAAGAATGAGATATGAGTTCTGAAGAAAAAAAGAGTAAAAATTCAAATAATAAAAACCTAACAGGGATGCATACAAGTGAAAAAACACAATATTGCCCATAACAACAATCATGATGTAATCCCCTAACATGAGGTTATGTGGGAACAAGTCATCAGGCTTTTGCTCACACCCACTGAAACTGCATTTAGGCACCTGCAAGTCATCTTTCTTAACAAAGACTCCAGTGTCCTGACAACTTACAAACTGTCTAGAATATTCCAGCTTGCTCTCTCCCATTGAGTTGCTTTGTTAACTTGCACTAGATGATTTCCAATAGGAGTCACTCAAGCCCACACTTAATGGGCAGGTGAAATACAGGGAAGGTGTCCTGGTGTAGGTCCATCTAGGAACTAAGGACCACGGTCTGATGTTAAGTAAGAAGGGCCTTTGGAAAATACCTAGGACAGAGAGAGCTCACTTGCCACATGGTCCTGGGCAAAACAGACAGGACTACACAATTTGGGGAAGAACAACAGAAATTAATTTAATCCACCAACCACAAAAAAACATAACAAAAAGAAAACAACAAAGTGGCACGATGATGAAAAGCACAACCAGCCCTTTCAGGCCACTTTCCTCACATCTCTCCCCTCTTCCCACCCTCAGGGCCCCGTGTCGGTCCCTGCTCCCCTCAGCAGGGCAGCACCAGGAATGGTGGGTGCCGTCGGTCCTTCAGGGATGGCTCCTGCTGCTTGTCTCTCCTCAGGGCAGGGGGACTCCTCACCATTCCCCTGGTCTAGCAAGTCCTTTCCACTCGGGGCAGCCCTGCTCTGGGCTGCTGTGATGTCTGTTCATCCTGAGGGCTGCAGCTCCTCTCTGGGTCCCCGTGGCTCGTGGGCACTCCAGCACAGACAGCACCATGGCCGTCTCCTCATATGGTCTCCTGTCCGTCTGGGCACAATCACTCGGAGCTGCTGGTGGCTGTTAGTGTTGACAGTGCTCTCCACGGGTGCAGAGGCACAGCTGCAAGGGGGACTCTGACCCAGCACTCTTGCTTCCTTCTCTGAGTGTGGGGCCCACACGCCACCTCCATCTTGTACCCCTCTTCCATCTCAGCTGCCGGCTGCGGATTCCCCCTCAGGCAGAGGCGCAGGATTGGCCCGGCTGGGCCAGAGCCGGATCCCAGAGCCAGGGGAACTTTCCAGAACTGCTTATGGCCAGCGCTGCAATTTCCTGCCCCCTTACCAAGCAAAAAGTGACTCCAAACAAACCCCAGATAGAAGCTCTTTGTACTCTACTTCACAAGTACTGCAATTTGAAGAGCAAATAGGCAGATGGGCTGAGCTAGCACTTTCAATAAAGCCTTTTTTTGTAGCCAATGCTTAAGAAATACGTGATAGGTACTGCAACACAATAAATGTAAAACCTAAGACTGGTCAAGGAAGAGTGTTTGTTAGTATTTTCATGTAAAAGATGCTTCATCAAGAAGAGTTAAGGGAGGTTCTTCTCCCCCTCTGCTCTGCCCTGGTGAGGCCTCATCTGCAGTCCTGTGTCCAGTTCTGGGCTCCTCAGCTCAAGAGGGACAGAGAACTGATGGAGAGAGACCAGTGCAGGGACACCAAGATGATCAGGGGACTGAAGCATCTTCCTCACAAGGAAAGGCTGCGGGAACTGGGGCTGTTTAGTCAGGAGAAGAGAAGACTAAGGGGGTATCTCATTAACATTTACAAATATCTAAATGGGAAGTTGTCAGGAGGTTAGGACATACCTTTTTTTCTATAGTAGCCAGCAACAGAACAAAGGGTGATGGGATGAAGCTAGAACACAAAAAGTTCCACTTAAACATAAGAAAAAAACTATTTTACTGTGAGAGTGAGGGAGCCCTGGCCCAGGCTGCCCAAAGGAGTTGTGGAGGCTCCTTCCTTGAAAGTCTTCAAGACTCACTTGGACATGTTCCTATTTGACCTGATCTAGGTGAAACTGCTTCTTCAGGGGGGTTGGACTAGATGATCTCTAAAGCTCCCTTCCAACTCTTACCATTCTATGAGTCTATGATTCTGTGATTCATTTTGAGTTCCATATTGCTATGATTCTTTTGCATGAGTTAAACTACAGGTAGTAAAACCAATCAATTTTCATATGTTTACACAATTGTGAATCTATAGGTAAAGGCACTGAAGCATATACACGTTTAAGATACTAACAAAAGGTCTGCCTACGTAGTATTGCCCTGGTAACTATGAGTGCAGTTTACATTGCAAAGAGAGAATATCATTCTGACTAGAAACCATATACTACACCAAGGTCATGTCAGGCTAATCGTTCCCTTTGAAAGAAGAATAGTAGCTCAGGCTTGACTCTGTCTCCTTAAGTCACATGCTACACAGTGCAAACACTACCAGAGAACAACCAATGTTGAGGGGCAACACGAGAGGAGCAGCAATATTTTCTCCACTTTAAACTGTACTAACACTTTGATTGCTTTGCAATAACCCTGATGGCCTTCCTCACCTCTAGCAAAGTTCACAACCCACTAATCAAAACACCAATCCCGCTGATCCCTGATGTTAGCTTTGGTAATGGAGAGAAGAGATTTCATTGAAAGCATATTCCAATTAGGAACGGTGCTTATCTGAACATAAAAGATCCCGTAATTTTTGCTGATGCGATCATTACTGCAGAGACTTAATTGGCCAGAACTGTCAATGGCAATTAAATGCTTATAGTTGGGGCTCTCAGAGGCTCAGTGACTTACTGCATGTTTTTTAAAGCATCCCATTTGTTCAGCCACAGTAGACAACTATGATTCTGCCTGGAAATCTGAATTTTATTCTATGGTAACTGTTATAACATCCAACAAGCAAATCTTGTGTAATTGGTAGCTTTATAGGGTGCAATCAATTGTCTTATCTTTGTATAGAGAAATTATGCTTTTTGTGGGGTTTCTTTTTACTACTTGCTATGGGAGGCTATTCTGATGGGAGACTGTAATTAGAACTGCAGTGAACCATTTGAGATTTGAAAGGTTGAAAACATTATCCTTCTGGGATGCTTCACTTGGAGAATTTTTTTGGCTGGTAGCCAAACCTATGCTTGAGTTCTGTTGAATGATTTAACCTCAAAAGTCTTAATAAAAGGAAATATCAACTGAAAAACCTGGGGAGTCAAAAGGGTGGGAGAGAAAACCCCATAAATAGCTCACAAGGCTATCTAAATCAGATGCAGAAGGAATGATTATAAAGCTCATTTAAAAGTGTATGATAGAAGTCTCACTGTGTTAAAGACAACAGCACAGAAAACAACTCACTGAATAAATATCCAGGAGATATGGCCTCTTGTTCCAGTACAGCCAGTGACTTTTCATGCCACTTGTAGTATGCCCTAGCAGCTGTTTCCACAAGTTCATTCCCATGTCATCTACATTGAAAATTCTGTCTTTGAATTGGTACCAGTCCAAATCCAGGATAACAAACCTGTATTTTGGGGAGAGGAGACTAACAAAAGGGAAATGCTATTACTGGGTGGCCTGATTTCACCCTCCTTTTGCCTTTAGACAGATAGCAGAACACCAAGTAACGACTCAAACAGTTTAGCCTATTACTTTATATGACGTTACAAAGTGACTACACTCAGAAGATTTAGAGGTGTGAATTCAGAAACATCTTTTTCCTCACAAAGGGTACACGCTTTTCCAGCCTATGATGTGTATGCTTTCACCTTACCTTCAGCAAAGACAATCTCTCCTTTCAGACCAGGAAAAAATGGTTCTACACAAACAAGATTCTTCTTTGAGATTGTTTTCTAAATCAAGGGCTTGTCTATCACAAGAGATCTCTCTGTTAATATCGTGGTGTTTGATGTCTAACCAGTGGATAAGCAGCAAATCACACCAACAACTCTGTGCACACTATATAGTCTCATTTATATTCTTACTTTTTAACATTCTATTTTATTATAAAGCACTGTACAAGAAGATATATCATTAGTGTTAGAACAGGCTCTGTGGTAAAAGAGAAAAAAAAAACAACAAAAGAGGTAGACAGCATCCAAAGATCAGTAAAAGAAAATAAAACCACTGTATAAATCACTACAAAACCAGGTACCTTTGTTCTAGGCTGGAAGAAAGCTCCACTTCATAAAATCTGACACTGTCACCTGAAGTCTATAAAAGGGAAGATAGGAAAAAGGAATTTGGATGTTAAATTTCCCTTCTATTTAGCCTGAAAATTATAAATCAGGCAACTTCAGTCCCTTAGACTACAGGCACTTGGGATTAAAGATTGTATATTAGATACTAAAAATTTGGATGTTCAGTTTGTCCTTCATTTAGAACCTGAAGACTTCATCATTTTGTAATGAATCAGCTTTAGTCCCTCACACCACAGGCTTTGTGTATTATAGATTGTATGTTAAATACCAAATGTTAACATGAAGATGTATTCCTCTGGGAGCAAGCTTTTTGTGCAGCCTTCATTATTTTGCACAGCTAGACAAGGAGCTAGGGAAAGGCAGGATGACTGGTTTTTTCACTTCTTTCTACTTCCAGACAGACCAACAACAAGTGGCAGAAAAAATAAAGCATATCCTGACCCTCAGGTGCTGAGCACTTGAATTGTAAAAACATTTTTTAGCAAATCTGAAAAGTGCAGTGCAGGAAGAGCTTAAAGAGGAAGAAAAAGATGAATAGCTAACAATGCCAGGAAAAAAAAGAAACAAATTCAAACCAAACCTGTGTGGAAAAGCTTCTAAAAGAAAGATAGAAAATGAAATAGAAATATTAGAAAATACAGAAGATGGCCAGTTGCTCCATTTAAGTCACCTGGAAGAGAATTCAGACAAACAATCCCTTGCCCAAACCACTCAAAGCTAGATACACTAATCCTACATTTTCAACCCCCCAATCTGGCAATGTCATTTACTCTCCAAGTAAGAAAAACTTGTTGAAGCTCAGATGTTAAAAAGCACAAAGCACAATACATTCACACTGCCTCATGTTCTACTGGTGCTGAAATGTTTCATTTTTCTACTATGACAGCAGATAATAGTTGGGAAACGCTCACTGGATTTTGTAAACCAGGTGACTATAATGTAGCGTAGACACGTTCATTATGCAAATCTGATTGCTTCAATCTTCAGATGAATCTCATTTATTTGTATGAGACAGAAGGTAGCTCTTTACCTTTCCTTGGCTAATTCACTAACAGATCTTTCCAGATAATTGTTCATATCCCAACAAATGCTATTCATATTCCAGTAAAAGAAAGCACCTTACCAGCAACACAGCTCTGATAAGAGCAGAAAAAGTAACAACTTGGGGTTTGAGCTTGAATGCTGCTTTCTAATTCAGCTGGATGGGTTGCAGTGACAAGAAGAAAACAAATGCCTCATCTTGAAAATATTCAGAGACCTTTTATTTTAATTGTTTTAACATCACTGATGTTGTTTAGGAAGAAATTCAAGTGCTCTTGAAAAGAAGAGGATATACATTAAAGAATGGCAGGTCATAAGGATGAGACAACAAGAGGACTGAGAAGAGTTAGCTTAGAGAACACCCCCTCAGAGGCAACAAGAAAGTGGATACTTAAACCATCACAACAACATTCTGTGACAAAATTACTGATCCTCTTGGATTTCTGGAGGAACTGGCTTCCCTTCTATAAAATTAACATCAACATCTTGTCCTCCAAAAGCCTATTGATGTCACCAGTGGCATTTCCACATGAGTCTGCAAAAAGCTATGCGTGCCCTGAAAGCAACTTGAATGCTTCTGTAACAATTTTGCACATTTGGCCCCTCCTCTCCATTGTTTTTCTCTCTTAAGGCAATGTAATCCTGTTCTTGGTGTTCTGCTGCGCAGTGGAAATGGAAGTATTTGCCACACATCTCCTATAGGTCATAAATATATTGCTGTTCTTCCCTCTGCTCTAAGCATAGGTGCTGACTCTGTGAAATCATTGTGGCTGGCTGTGAATGAGGCATGAAATGAAAAACCCTTGTCCATTCCACAGAGAGAATAGAGACAGTGCAACATCATTTATTACCCTGCGATAAAGACTGTGTGCTGTACAAACAAAGCAGCCGCTAGCACTTGGAAATTCTCTCCCACTTGCCATTCCTACCCACTGCATTATCCCCTTCCTCCTTCACTAGTCCAAAGTTCATAAGAAACATGCTACAATAATCAACTTTTACAGGGTTTGTTTCTCAGGAGCTCAGGCTCTGTTGTATCATTAAGTAAAGAGAAGCCAGGGATCAGTGACTGTCTTTCAGCTGAATGGCATGGGCAGGCTCACAGCTTCATCCTCACAGCCAGCCTGCCCTACAGATTTGCCATGAAGGATGCTAATTGAATGAGGTCAGCACTTGAGTTTTGTCCTGAGGCACGTAGTGTCAAGGACTAAAGCTTCAGCATGGACTGGAATCCTGACCATCTCAGCCTGCAGCTCCAGGTCCTCTTTGAAAGTGCTGATATGAACTTCAGCCTGTTTAACGAGCAAGAAAATAGACTGCATCCATTGCTGAAGAAACAGAAGCTTTCTGTATGAGACTTAAAATATTACAATCCATATCAGACATTCTTCAGAGTGAAGATAACTTACGGTAGCAGAAGGAAAAAAGAGCTGCATCAATAATCATGGGAAAACTGAAATGAAACATATACTTGTGCTGCAGTTTGTGGAGTAACACGTGTCCCACTATGCAGTTCCAACAGGCAGCTTCAGTGTTTCAGAGTGGAGTATCTGGCCAGTTTTGGTAAGATAGCAACTTGAATTAAAAAGCAAAGCTAAGTGGTTCTGGGCTTTTCTTCCTTTGTATCACATGTGTCCAAATGTATGATGTACACAAAGCTCTTGAAATCCTATCTCAGATTTCAGGTCTTCTTAAGCAAAACAAGGCACTGCAACAGCTTCTCTGTCTATTATACCACTACTCTTGAAAATGTCCTTACCAGGAGTACACCAGCACTAATATGAAAAGGTCATCACACAAGCACAGAACAGGATGCAAGAAGAGAAATCCAAGGATAGTGGTAGTGGTGAAAGAGAGGATTATTCTCTCTGTCATCTAACAGGCATTGGTCCTCACCTGCACCATCTCATGTAGGTCCTCCACTGAACTACAAAGGTGTGGAGAATTCTTGTTCAAAGTTGTGGGAATTCTTATGAATCAGCAAACAACTAATTGTGCTGGAGGTGCACTAAACTGAAGTGGAAGGGGTACCTTAAAAAAGCCAAACAACAAAACCCAACAAATCTAAAGTTTAAAAGATATTTCAAAAAACAACCCAAATCAACTCAATTTTCTGATCAGAAATGCAAAGTTTCTGAAGGCTGGGATTTAGGGGACTATATCTGGCATCACTTTGCTGTCAGGTCTGCTTTGCATTCCACTTTCTTTTTGATGTGGCAAAACCACTTAAAAAAAAAAAACCCAAACCCCCAAAATCCAGAACTCCAAATGTAAAATTTGGGGTAAAAGATTCATTATGACATCACAGTATGTTGAAATATATTTGCTTCCACAGAAGCATCTCAGCTCCTACTCCAGTTTCCCTGTTGAATATGTTCTTTCTTGTCAGCTTGTTGCATCAGGGACAGAACAGTAGTAGCTGGATGTTCACTTGGCAGAGAAATATCAGAATGAGATGTCAGGCTGTGTTAAAATCCACGTTGTAAAAACAGGGCAACATTATTCTTTTGGTGATGAAATAATCATATCTGGAGTTTTGTTCTTTGTGAGGAGGCAGGTGTTAGATGGTGTCTTCTCGGTGTTAATTGTCCAGAAGTGAAAAGACTGACATAGCAATGGTTCTGTAAAGACAACCATTGCTCTCATGGAACCATTGCTGCTGATGGACTATGTATACTGTGAAATTACTACAATGGGAAGGAAAGTATGGCTGGGTTTTCTCTTCATTCCACCTACCAGAAAACTCACAAAATCAAATCTGCACTAAAACTTCCTTTTCTACATAATCTTTCTGTTTTATTTCTAGATTATAACTACTCTAGAAACACTTTGATTGTGGACACATACAAATGACTCAGAGTGCAGGGAAAGCAATACAGCCAACACTTGATCACTCAGTTTACTGAGGGTCTAAGAATGCCACATCCTGCACCAAAATCAGTGCTGCAGAGCTTTATCATTCATTGCACACAGACTATCTGCGTTCAGGTGTTGTAGAATCTGATTTCAACTTCAGGATTTTTAAATAGCGTTCATTTTTTTTTTCATCTGAAATACCTAAATCTATCTGACAAGTGGCCCCAGGACATCATCTAGAAGCAAAGCAAGGGGCTATGCTGTGCTGCATTCTGTTAACAGCTGTGTTTGAAACAGTTTGTACCCTAAAAAGCTCACAATCCAAATATCAAACAGAGGCAAAGAGACTAAACTAGGATGGTGCATGGTCAGGAGGAAAAGCAGCAGCAGGAATACCACTGTCAGAGTTCTGCTGGTGCTTCCTTTCTGCAATTCCTCACTTATTTTGCCTACAAAATTCTAACAACAGCTCCCTCCAAAGTCTCAGCTTTTGTAGGAGCTCTCACTAGGTCCTTTAGGAGTTGTCATTTTGCACATTTGATTATGTATTTGTAGGAACACATATACGCTTTTGTGTTTATTTGAATCACACTCTTCACTGCATCCCTTTTTTGGCAGGTGGAATCTATATGTGAAATCAAGCATCAAGCACATGTAGCCTCAAACCTGTCTCATCTCTTCAAACTACTGATATTTTGAGTACTTTATATTCAAAGTAAGATTCTGATCCTGCCATCCTCTGACAAGCAAAAATCTCCAGGGAGCAACTGTAGGATCAAAAACATAATGTGATACATGCCCCTTGGTCTTTATTTATTATTAACTTCTGAGGAGAATGGCTGGAATTTGGGCTGACAATAACAAGCCAAACTCTCTTTTGTCCAGGAATTTCCTATCTTATGTTTCAAAATGCTTGCTATTATTAGAATATGCAGCACTGCATCCATGCAGAAATGACAGAGCATTGTGCTTCATCTGGTTAGAATTCTGCACAGCCTGCATCCAGTGATAAAAATTAAGTTAACTCATATACATAAATGAGTTTTAAAAAAGCCCTACTGCATCCTTGCTATTTTAATTCCCTGTAGAATTCCTTTGGAGAAGTGATTTTTCATCCAAATAACTACTGTATCTCTACAATAAAACAAAGACTGCGTGACATTTTAAGATAGAATTAAAATACATAGAGTGGGGCAGGGGGTTATGAGCGAGTCTACGCTTGGTTGTGAGAAGAAAATTAATATCTAGGCACAAGTATATGGAACAAAAGTCAGGACGTTTCATAGTGAGATTTAGAAACGTTGTTATTGTTGTCACTGAAGGCATCATTAACTTTAGAATATTTGCATAACTAAGTTGAAAATCTTTAGATCTAGCAAAGTAAATTAGTGTCTACTTATTTTTATCCCTACTCTCCCATTACTATTTATGTGCTTCTCTAGACTCAAAGCCCCTAGAGATTTCATCAGGATATATGGAGATTATTTGATACAACCTAGCTTCATGGTATTTAATTCCCAGAAGAGAAAATGATTCTCCAGCAATGATAATAGAACAAGAAACTTTTAATACGTTTCTCATCTGCACAAATGATTACCTTGTTTTTTGTTTATTATGTGAGAATCACAACGTGCATGCTACCAGGATGGATGGCAAAAAAGACACCCAGTGCCATGTAAGAAACTACCTTTTGTTCTCTTCCACGTTCACGTGTTTTAAGGTGAAATTGTATAGTGATGGAAAACAGAGTTGTAGATGCTGGAAAAGAAAGCTTAAAAGTCAAATTAAAAACTGATGCTGGGATGGAAGATAATTAAGGTTTGTTATGTGCACTTCAGTGGCTTTTGGGGCAGCACTAGGGACACCTCACAGTGCCTAGAGCAGACTTGGTGTGATAGCTCCAGACTTGGGGAGTCACAGTCTGCTTTCTGCACCACATTTGGCAAGGAGGAAGGATTCTCAGTTTCTTAACAAAAAGCAGAGAGTAGCACTTCCAACACTTATTAGGAAGGCAGGGAGGGAAGAGTGTTTACACCTCTAAATTGTTCAATTCAGTGGCAACAGAGCATAAAACAAGCAAGTGAATCACAGCACTCAAGGTGACCAGATCTTCAAGTGAGTGTAGACTGCATATAGTTCCGCTGACCTTAGTAGAAATACTTGAATCTAGGCCAAGAGAGGATAATATAGACCATGAACCTTTAGAAAGTTTCTTATCACTTCCTCAGGAATAGACCTGTTTTCATCCCAGCAGGTTTGTTGGTCCTGCTTCTCACATAAATAAGGACCCTTGGCAATGATTTTATGCTTGTCAGGTTCTATATTCTGTATAGAGATGTCAAGCAATGTTCTAACTCAACTTTGAAGCAACTTGAAATGCTTGTTGTCAGCAAAATTTGAGACAAAAATCTTTAAGATACATCAAAATAAGGAAAGAGATAGGGAGACCCATACAAGATAATCCTACTGTTATGGGTACAGAATGCAATATATAATATAGAACATATATTTCTATATGCATATATGTATGTAATCCTACGTCAGACATTCCAAGCTGTCAGCTCTCTGACCCAGTTTAGAAGGATAGATATGTGCACAGCTCAGTTTTGGAAGTTCAGTACTTGCTATTTAATATCTGAACTAAAACCTCTACCATAAAATGAATGCTACATATATAGAAGCATATAGATATCTTTGCATTTTCTTCTCTTTCTGCCTATTAAGAACATACTTCCAATTGGCTGCACTAAGTTGCTTCTTGCAGCATTGAAGGAGTCTATTTATAGGTAATTCTACATTTTCAGACCTTAAATATCCCTGGAAAAGATAAACAGCTCTATCCTGTGAAAATTCCTGCAATCCTATCACTAAAACAGAGCAAATAACACCAAATTCTAAGGAGAAACATGTCCTTGCTGCCAGACAAAGAGTTAAAAGTCTACATTTGAGTTGCTCCATATGCATTGCATGCCTTCTCTGAAAGGGATTATGCTCAAATTCCCCATACTGGTAATTATTATATGTAAATACCCAAAGTCTATTTGCCAACTGCATGGTTGTTGTTTGACATCTGCATATTTCTTCCACACACCGTAACTCTGCACGCAGACAGCTGCCTGCATGTATAAATCTGCCATTTGACTTGATGAATCTCACGAGTTGTAGTGTAAGCAGGTCAGGTGGTGTGTAAAAATGTTGGAATTAATGAGATCCAACAGTGGGGGGATTTCTGGATGAAAAGGTAGAGGCTGGGTCTGGCTGAACTAGGCAGGTATATTGTTTGTTCACAGACATGATTAGCAGTAAAAACCCTAATGGTTAAAACAGAGCAAGTCCAGTGCTATTGCAATTTAAGCTAAATGCTTTACACGAGCATTTGTGTTTTTTTAAAGGATAGATGCATCTTACATTTCTCTGCAACACTTCATTCTTATTAAAGCCCTCTGTGTGCCTAAGAGGCCACAGCTGTTTTGCAGTTGCCAAGAAATGAGACTGTAGGACACAGGTTGGGAGTAAGCAACCAGCAGAGCTTTTCCAAAGACAAAGCAATGACTTTTACAGATCCATTCAACATGGAAATTTTTAACTGTTTCAGAAATGAAAGTCGATTTCCATTTTGTCATGAAAAATGTAATCTATGATAACAATCCATAATTTAAAGAAAACAAGATTGCAGTAAAGCACCATTTGAACAAGATGCATGCCATGTTTCTGACTTTTTTTTCCTCTAGTTTTGCTAAAAAAGAATCTCACAAAGTTTAGTCAAGAAGTTTTCACTTAGCTCTAGAGTGAGAACTTTACTTTATTACAGATCTTTCAATAAATGCCATAAAAATTCAAATGCACTAGAAGATCTACTCTGAATTTTGGAGGCATGGGGACAAGAAAGCAAAAACGATCCTGACATAGAACGCTTCTCAAATTGTGTTGAAGTAGTTACTGCAAAGATTGCACAAACTTCATTACCTGGAGAGGTTGAACAATAGGATTATGGTAGAAAAACTGAGTCAGGGAACATTACTGATCAAACAAATAATTGAAATGGAAAGTATTAGAAGATTACTTGCAGCTTCTAGAAACTTCTGACTACACATAAATATCTTAAACAGTGGTCTCAGAAGCCACCACAAAAAAGTCAACTTTTTAATGTATCAAAGCAAGAGAGAGTGAAATAGGGTTTTTTTTTTTGTTTAAAAAAAAAGGATACAAAGAAGGGGTGAAATATTGCACCCTAGTCCTTGAAGAAATTTCAGCCCACAGGAGGCTCTTGCTGACATGAATAAAGGAGGTGACAAGGTCTAAGACAAGGTTTCAAAACCAAGAGGAAGAGAAAGTGGAAAAGAAAAGATTTATAAGTTTCATCCCAATAGCAAGTAGGATTCTGTTTGCCAAGGTTAGCTGACACAAGCACAAAAATGTAATAGCTATAAATTTGTCTCCCACAAGATCTATTGTCACTTTGAGATGATGGAACCTGTTTCATCATCTGACTTTTAAAATATATACACAGAGCAAGATATACTATTAACCAATAAAATAATACTGGTTTTCTAATTCTAAGATGATACACATACTTAGTCACCTAAAGCAGAAGTAGGAGGAGGAACTTTGGGTTTCGCCAAAGAAATGTCACTTCCTAGGCAGTGTGCATGAAAGGCTTCATACCATCTTACACATGCAAATAATCCCCCATCAGCATTAAAAACACAAAAGTCAAATGCCTTCGCAAAACACCAGTTCTATGAAAAGCACAAAACTGAAGCCACTGTATGATCAGGACTTTCCTTCTAAAACCTCATGTCTTAAGGCAAAAGAGAATGTGGTAGACAAACTCACATCAATTTAAATAATCAACATCATTTCTTTAGCTAAAGAAACATAAGGAGGTGGTAGTGGCTTTAAAGCTGAAAGCTTCTCATAGAGGTTTGTTCAAGCTACATTAGTTGACTCGTTTTAGTGTTGCAGTCATTCATGGAACCTGTGTGGGTCTTGTATTTTACATTGGCTGTGCTGCATAATGATGTGCTCAGTATCCAGGGGAGCTGGCAGAGGCCCCAGTTTTTAAGCACTATACGTTAGTAGAAATGTAGTGATTATGCAAACACAAAGTTTAGTTACATGCTTATAACTCAGTACTGAAAACAACCCCTACCTCTCTAACAACACTGCTTCAAAGTAAGAGCTGGCAAAATTGCTGAAAAGGAAGGGAATTTACTTTAAAGTATTTGCTTTAAAGCAAACAGTGGAGATAGTTAAACATCACAGTCAACCTAATTATAATTGGATCAAAAGCTTCTGTCATGTTTTTACTGTTCACAAGGCTTGGGGAAAAAAAAAGTTGCTTTTGCTTCCATTAATAATGCTCTATTTGATACTTGCTGATTTGAGTTCAACTTTGCTTGTATTTCCATTCTTCTCTTGGGGGCAAAGGGAAGTGCTAGTCTCTAAAATAAAACCCTCTTGAGACTTGCCCTCTAACTTCTAGTGACTTTTCATCCCCTTCATGTTTCAAACTCGTTTCTAACACGAGCCAAGTAAATGACTCCAAATGGCAAAGGTCACCCAGTATGGCTACTGCTCGAGTGGATAATAGGAAGGAAAACCCATTACAGTAGTTATTTTTCCATTAGATGCCACTGAACAAATAGTGCTCCTGTAAGTGGAGTCTTGGCTTGATTCTCCTTTGTAATTAGAGCAGCTCTCCAGTTCACAGTCCTATAAAACCTCTCCACTTACTTGACCATGTTTTAACCAACCCCAGCAAGAGTTTAAATACCAGGCTTGATAATTCCGATCAGAATTCTTATGTCAGGAAGGATATGAGCTAGACAAGGTATCACAGAAGCCTCCATCAGGAACAGTGAAGATGGCAAAGGGAAGAAAAAGTTGTTCCAAAACTAGTAATAAAATCATGACCTAATGCTATTAAGCTTTGCAAATCCCAGCCAGGCAACTGAGGCCTTTTGCCCAGGACAAATAAGTACATCCCAAGAAAACAACACACAAATAACTCAGAGAAGTTGATCAAAACACAGAATCGATTCTTGTAAATATGACATTGTGGTTGGAAGTGGCATAGTAACATGAAAATACTACAAACACCTATAGATAGAAATAAAAGTATTACAAGATTACCACACCCTTTAACAATTGCTGCTTTAGGACCTTTCACGTGCTTTGCAAGCAATCCCATCAGAGGTTAGCTTTGATTTCATTCAGCACATTACCTCGTGCTACCACCATGTAAACAAGATGCTTTACATGTTTTTGTTCTAATACAGGAAGAGTTACTGCCATCTTGGAAAGAAACCAAAGACCAGGACATGGGAACACAAATTGTAGTCACCTCAAACTGCCAGCCCATAAACTGGAGAAGAAAGTGGAGGAATAAACTGAGAGAGACCAAGTGCACAGCGTGAGGTTAGCAGAAGAAATATGAAGGTTAAGACCCACAATAGCTGTGTGTCAAGCCCAGCATAGTGATAGTCAATCTGTGGGTCTGAGATCAGATGCTGGCATAAGGTGATTTATTTGAACTGCACAAAGTGTCTTGCCTCCTGAGGTCCAAACATAAATACAGCCAAGCTTCTTTCAGACAGAATCCTACGAGCAGCCATATAAATTGTTCCTCATTTTAGAAAGGCATTTTCAAGGGGAGAAACAAATATTTTAAATCTTCTTTCAACTGCAGGTACATTTCCATGTTTTACCTTCATGACAAAACGTTGTCAATCTCTTTCTACAACTCTACACAAAACAAACCTCTTCATTTCAACTAGTTAATACGACACAGAGAACATGATTGTAAACTCACAGAAGAGAATTACCTTCTTCCCTGAGAGATTCTGAGGAGAATCTTTTCAAACAGGACCAAAAACATAAGGAGAATATTTTTAAGGATGTTTAAAGAAACATAGCAACACTCAAGACCTGAATGAACTCAGAAGCTTTCCTGTGCTCACAGTTTTTGTGTACATCCTTGGCATACAAGTGTCTTACAAAAGACAACAGATAAGACTGTGAGGTAATTCCACAGTACTTGTAGCTGTATTGTGCTCCATGAGAAGTAAACAAACAAAATGGGATCCAAACTTGGAATCATATCACCAGATATCCTTTATCTATTTCTGACCTACCACAACAATGTTAAAAAGCAGCGTTTTTATGTATGTGGAGTAATGAACACTGCAAACTACCCTTGCAGTGATGTGCACAGTCCAATAACTTCAACAGAATGGAAAATAAGAAGGATGTTAAAGAGGAAGGAAAACTGATTTCACAAAATAAGCTCATGACAACCTTTTTCAAAGAGGAAAACGCAGTTTGGTCCCTGGGTAAGACAGTAGTCTTTATTTCCTAGCAAAGTAGGTCTCCTTCAAAGCACTGTGCTCTCTAGCACTGTGACAACACATCGTTTGCACTGACACTGGACAGAGATACCTCTAATTAAGCCAAATTTACTCACTTTCCATGTAGAACCTCAGGAAATAGTTTTGGTTTTTTTCAGGTGGAAACTACAAAAGCTGTATCTACAGCATGTTAAATAAGCAACATGCAACTTTTTGGCCTCTGTCATCACTGCCTTTCCTCCTGCTTTCATAGTTCCATGGAGGCTTACAGCTGCCATTCCAAAATAAGTGACAACTTCCAGGTAATTATCAGATCAAGGATGTTGCAAGCAGAGTTTTTCTTGCAGATACTGTGTTTTCTACTTTGAGTCAGTATTATCCCACCCATTCAGCTCCGTACCAAGTTCTCGCTTAATAACTTCTTACTGCATCAAAAGAATAATGGAACAAAAATAAACCAGCCTGAATCACAGGCTTTTGATTTTTCACCATTTTTTTCTACCAAGGTAGAAAAAAATCCCAAACAACCCAAAAAATGCCAAGTCACAAAATCTAAACCACTAACTTTAAGACAGAAGTAATTCATCTAATGCAAAGAGTGAACAAAATATAATCACAGGAGAAATTTATGCTTCCAGAGCTACAACTGCTATGCTGCAGGTAACAGCCAAGTTAAATAGAAAGGTAAAGATGATCTTTCACAAGGATGAACGTGGAAATGTACTCTTTTGGGGTTTGTGAAAGCAAAAGACCTACTACTAACCCAACTGGTATATTTTTAGAACTTTCTCTCAGCCATTTGCATCAGGATGAAGCACTACTACATCTAGTAAATCCAGCAAATCCAATTCCGTTTTCCATACCTAAATTGCAGATCTATAAAGAGCACAATAAACACCTTGCTTATCCCCTATACAAACTGTTAAGCTAACCTTATTCTGAGTATGTCTATTAATATAATTATCCATCTTTTTACACTGAAATGTGCTAAGGAAAGGCTAGATAGAGACTGTGCAGCTGCTCACCTGGGCAAAACGCAGAGCTGACTCTTACAGCAGCCTTCAGCTTATCTCTGTTTGAGATGAGAGCAATTACCAACCCCAGACACAGGTGTTGAGGTGTGAACAGCAAATGGGTAGAATTTTGCTTCTGCTGACTCTCCAGATTCACACTGTACTCACAGCTTTTTGGTAGGAGGGAGCAACTTGAATTCCTACCACTGCATATTGCAGGTGGACTCACATTCCATCACCTGCTGCTGGAGGACTTCACGTTTCTGGATGAAACTCCCAACACTTACATCACATTGTAGTTGTGTTTTGGAAGTGTCTCCAAGGAAAGAAGTCAGGCTTGCTGCATGTCTTAAGGCAGTCAAGGTGTTGTGTCTAAAGGCAGCAAGCAATGTAATAATACCAATAATGCCATGTAACTGAAAAGTAGATCTAAAATCCCAGGATAGTGAATATTTCATGCTAAAACTTGTTCTCCTAGATTGTTATTTCACACATCATGTTGTCGACACTACTTTCTCCAAGAGGAAAAAAACCTTCCTTGTTCTGGAGAGAAGCAATAATTCATGGCTTCCATTTACTGCTCTAAAGTGTGAGAGTGTGAGACAAACCAGCTCAACTTCCCCATTCCCCACCTGCATGTTTCCTGCAGGCAGGCAACAGATACCAGCAGTAAGTAAGCCAGAACTTACAGTGTAGTATCTCATCAGGAACAATGTTTTAAACACCTCTCTCACTTCAAAAAAGGGACAAATATCACAGTCTAACCTCTCACATTGTCTGAATTATCCCTCTCCAATTTTTCTTTGTGCTGTTTTATCCCCTACTGAAAGTTATATCCCCTTAGAGCGCCCTAAACACCTCCTTCCCTGTGGGTGCACATCCCTTCCAACTGCTCTCACATAACTTTTATAGCCCAATTTTAAAAATTGTTTAGTCAAGCCATTCATACTTTGTCACTTTAATCTTCCCTTATAAATCAAACCCTCGTCACCATCATTTTTCCTGTTCTTCCATAACCATCTATTCCTTCTTGGTTTCTATTCTCTTTGGCAAGCTGATAAAATGACAGAAAATAGCTGAACGTGTCCCATGTTTTGCAAATTGTAGTAGTGGCTTTGTTGCACTGTTGTGACCTATTCCATTATTTACCCTGCCTGTTCACTGCATTCTTTTGTTTAAATCTCACTAACCTTTCAGCAGGGAAAGGATAACCAGATAATCAAAATACTGAATACTAAAAAGGTCAACATAAGACTGTGCAATACCTGAGCTACTACAATGTATTAGCTATTAAAATTATCGTATCTCACACTTTTGAGTAGAGAGCAAGAGAGAAAAAGAACAAGGGATGGAGCATTAATCTGTTAAAGTGTCAAAGGCTGCAACAAAAGATGAGAAAAACGTGTTCTGAACTACACATTGCTTTGTTTTGATTTGGGTTTTTTTCCTGAGGAAATGCATTGCCTCTTATCTGCTCTCAGCTAAATATAAAAAAATAAAGCAACCTTTCAAAAAGGTCCTAAATAGGGAAAAAAGTCTGGACTGGAATAAAATGAGTCAGCAGACTGCTACAAATAACTAAAGTATTTCCACCAACCATTGCATCCTTAAGATCCTGGTAATGTTAGTGCTGTTTGTGTGAGGATAACATACATACCACAATGAAGCACAGCAATAAACAACCTCTCTTACAGAGGTTTTCAGTTGTAATGGATAAGGCAATCACAGTGATGGGAGATGAATTGTTATTTGTGCTTAGGAACAAGGAGTACAAAGTTGCTGAAATGCCAGCAGTGGGTTCCTACAGCTTATAAACTACAGTTGCATTTGCATTAAATCATGGCTGAACAAAAAACCCCTCAGCATTTCTAGAAATTAACCACCACTGGGATGGGGCTTCATGCTAGATAATGTAACACCATGGCTTTGGGTAAGACAGTGTCAAGTTCTTCATGAAAAGTGGATCTAATGTTGCTTTTCTGGGGGTTATTTTGTGCTACTTTTTTTTTTAAAGGGAATAAAAGTGCTTCCAAAATAAAAAATAAACCTATTTCACCACTTCAGACTCGTTCTAAGATTGTTACAAACATCAGAAGAGAATATCTCCGAACTTCAGAGTGTGGTGATTGCAGTTTCTTGTTATATTTTCATTCCAGAGAATAGAATATTTGTTTTCACTGGTGGAACACAGGCAAAAAGTCAATTTTTAATATATTTATCCAGGTTTTTGGACAGTGACAAGTTGCAAGGAGAAAAAAAATTAACAATTCATTCAACAGAACAGATTTTGGTTTATCTGTCCTGCTGCAAGAAGAGTAGAACAGCACATGTATTACATTCACCTTTCTTTTTACAGCCCTGCCCCTTAAATTACACGCAAGATCAAAACCAATGGAAATACTAAGTGTTAATTATATTTATGTGGGTTTGCAAGGTAAGTGAAAACTGTCAGGCTCCAAGGGAAGTGCTGAATGAGGATGAATTTAGTCCTTTGGCTATGCATCTGTTACAGGCTGAAAGCTTTGAACTGGGAGACAGAAAGGCAGTGGCACCAAACCAGGATTTCA
Source organism: Urocolius indicus (assembly GCA_013401255.1). NCBI lineage: Eukaryota > Metazoa > Chordata > Aves > Coliiformes > Coliidae > Urocolius > Urocolius indicus. Next base: position 196,422 of record WBNH01012085.1, on the reverse strand, counting down.
TTCATCAGTTAAATTCATTTTTCATAGTATCATAATGAATATCCAAGGGAGTGTTTAATGCCAAGCATAGGATATAAACTGGAGCAAACTTACACTTGAGAGTAAGGATCTAGAGAAACTTTCTGCAAGCTGGAGAGATTGCTGTTCTCTTGCCTGGCAATCCATCTTTCAGATGAGAAGGCATCTGTTTCTGTAAGAAAAGAGAGGTTGCCACGTTAAAATATGAACAAAGAACAAACTTGTCTGAAATCTGGCTTTTTAGCATTCAGAACTAGGCCTTGATCTGTTCTTTTCAAAACCTAATACAGCCATTCCTCAAAATGTGAGTTAGGGAAGAACAAAAAGGAGCACTCTGCTCTCTCAGCTCCCTTCAGCTATCGCAAGTCGGGTACTAGCTTTTAATTCATACAAATATCAAGCAGCCAAACATGACTTGGATGTAGCAGCTCTGGTTTGCAGGGTCATACAGCCCTGTTCATGTGAGTTAGACCTGGTATAATAATTCCTGCCCCTCAAGGGTCGCTCTGAATCAGCACCACAGCAGCTTGACCATTTTGTTTACAGAATAGATTCAGTTGTTGTTTGATGAGCTTGGTGTTTATCTACTTCCAGTTCTCAGTGGCATAAGATAACTCAGTTAGTGGTATACAAGATATTGGTAGACTTCTCTAAAAACAGAGAAACTTTCTCTTCTCACATCTGAGATAAACACTAAATGAATAGAAAATGGTCACAAAACTGCAGATTCAGCACTTCAGAACTGAGTGCTGGGGGCTACCCCATTAGCACTGATATTGGGCAGCACAGGCTAACAGCTGCACTCCTCTTTCCATCCTTACTATCCCATTCCATGAAAAACATGTTTCCAGCTGACCTAAATCAGTGTCAAAAGTCTCAGCTTAAGCTCAACTGTTTCTTGGGACCTTCCTCATGAGCACTATTGCAGAACAGAGGCAGCTGGGCTGTGCTGCTATGGCTTTCCTTACTTTCCTCTATCTTAATTACTGAGCAGTCCTGGATTCTTTCTGCTTTCTGGATCTCTTCCAAGATGCCAAGTGCTCTCAGTGAATTGCCAGAAACACAAGCACTGACTGGTTTTTCAGCAATTTCTGCATATGTTGCTTTCTAGCAACTGCTTGAGAGGAGCATGCACACAGCAATGCACTGGGGGAGCAAATCCAGGGAAATTAACACCCTCTTGGCGCATGAAGCGATGGACAAGGACCCCTGGAAACAGAATGTCCTTGCTCCAAGGCAAAATCCATCAAGGGGACTGAAAGGGAGAAGGGAAAAAGGAAAGCTGGAGAGCTTGAGTATCACCCAGCAGAAAACTCATACCACTGTGTTACAGAAAAAGAAGAAAAAAAAACCCCAAAAAGCAAAATTTTGTCCCAAAAGCTGGTTCCTCTCTAGATTTTTCTTCATTAGTATGTTAAAAAAAGACCAAAATTCGACATTAGAATGATTTGTGTTTGTCTTTGATGCCTCATTTTGTTGAAATCAGTTTCCCCTTCACTTCTCAGATAATGGCTCATTAATAATTTCTTTGTTGAAATCATGGTTAAACAAGAGTGGAAAGAGACACCGTAAATTTCTAGGTAAGTAACTTGGAAAGATATAATCAATAAAATCCCGGGTGGCAATAATGTTACCATATTAAATTTACTGCATCTTTTTAAACAATACTTTCCTTCCTTCACTATTCTAAACGTTGCTTCAGGAGGTCTTTTATAGACTATATTTTTTCTTTTATGGTGGGACTGTAAACAGGCAGTTAAACTAATATTTTGGTACATTCAGCAAGCTGGGCTCCATTTTATAGAGTCTTTCAATAAAATCTCATTCCAAATTCCAATGTCCTTAAAGCTTGATAGCTGCAACTGGAGAAATCTTTTCTGCTACACTCAGTCTCAATGCTGCATGAGGACAGGTGACAGTGCTTCACGTGGGATCACTCAGCAGCATTTAGGGGAAAACTGGGAAATGGTCTAAACAAAACCTCAAGCAAAATCTCAACGAGCAAATGTCTTTAGTTCTAGGTCTGGGATGTAGGTCAAAATGAAAACCAGGGCACAGGGTAGGCTGCTTGCCCAAGAAACGTAAGGTTAGATGGAAAACAAGACTAAAATTGTCTTCCTCTTCTTCACAGACTCCAGACAAAGGAGATTTGGTGCACTCAGGCCTGTTTCCCTACATGTCACCTGTGGGAACAGCCCAGTTTTGGGAGAGTGAAGCAGCAAAGCCATCAACTCAGCCCAAACCAAGAGAGAGGGGAAGCATCCTGCAGCACGTAGCAGAACCCAGCTGTTCCTCCCCATTGCTTATTGAGGCAGACGTTCAGTGGCATATAGAATAAGGAGTAGATTCTAACCAAATTCTGGCTCTTCCAGCAACACTTAAACGTGAATCCAGTTTGAAGTTGCAGTTTTATGCAGCAGAAAGGTACAGAGTTAAGATGAGGGTTAAGAAGCAGCAGAGTGGGCTGTGTTCAATGCAAGCCTTAAGAGAGCACCATGGCAAAACAGATAACTGGGCAACTCTCAAGCTGAGCCATTTTGCACTGATGTTATTCATTTCCTACTCTAAGAGTTTCTTGAGAGCTATTAAGACAAACTATTTTGCTGTCTGCATCCACTTCCTACTCATTTCCCTATAAAAAAACCCATAAACTCTGAAACATACAGAAGATGTAACCACAGCCACAAATAATCTTCTACATCAATTGCATTTAAACAGCTTTTATTTGTTTGGGATGGTATGTGTAGTGCTTTTTGGGGTACTTCTTTGAGCAGGGGTCCAATCTTCTCTCTATGTTTGTAAAGCACTGAGAACAAAGAAGCCTTTCTGCATAACTGCAAGTAGTAGCAATTCAACAGGGATAACAAGCAGGAAATGGCTTTGAGTAAGTGCTTTTCACTCTTTACAACAAAAGACTCCCAGCACTAAAGAAAAGGATGATTTATCCTGAAAGACAGTGGATACAGACACCAGGATCCTGAACTTTGTTTCATCACTGCTCCACACTGCAGCCAGTTCTCCAAGCTGCTGCACTCCTGGGAACTTCCTGCCACTGTCACATTCTTTGGGCAAGTGCAATGATTTGCTACCCAGGCTTAAGCTGTCTCCTAAAACCAAAGAGCCAGGTATTTATATTCCAAATGACTAAGCTTGTCGAAATTGGAAAAAAAATAAAAGGAAATGGAGGATATTAACTCTCTCTGTTTCTTATTTTTATTGTCTTTATTGATTAGGGGAATTAGTGCTAGGAAGGGAATTTTTCTGGAAGAGCTCTCTGGGTTTCTCTGCATGCAGGTGCCATGGTCTGTGTGGTGACTCATGTGAGTGAGTTCTACAGGATTTAAAAGAAATAAAAACAACAATCCCTCTCCCCAAAAATGTTTATTAAATTACTAAGGCTCAGAAAAAATAATTCTAAAGTTCTATAGGGAAGATTTTTCTGTAAAAAAAAAACATTAACAAGGGCTTTTTTTGTTGTATTTAATCAGCTTGGGATCGAAATTACCCATCAGCAATACTTAAGTGTGAAAGAAAGCAGACTGCTTGCTTGAGTTACTCTCTGGAAGAAGATTCCTCCCCACAACAGACACATACCAAAGCCCAGCCACAGCATGTTTGTGCAGGACAGAGAAGGATTTCACCCACACCTACAAGTAAGAAGGCAGCAGATAGTGCATGCAAGGAAAGAGAGCACAAAGGCTGCCCAGGGTGTGAGTACAGCTCACACAGTAACTCTGCAAGCTCTTGGACCATCTCTTCACCACCATTACCTTGAGTTTGGCTTTCTGCACACAGCAACTTTATGTCACGTTCACTACCAAGGTTTCATACTAATGTGATTTGCCACCTGTAGTTGTCTAATCACAAACCAAGCTCAGATGGAACTTCAATAAGTGGGAAGTTCCAGAGTTATGCTGAATCACATTCTAATTCAGCTTTTCCCTCCCATCTTTTTCTATATTGACTAGTTCAGTTAATCAGACACTCCTGTTTCTAGCAGCGGACAGGTTGGCATAAAAGAAAGCAAGCTTTCTTCTTCTTCCAAAATAACTGGATCTTTCAGCATCTGTAAGAGCAGTTGATTGCAAAAATACAGATGTTTGGCAGCTGTGAACAACTAAGAAAGGGTCTTTTTTAGATTTTTAAAGCACCAAATAAGCCTGTGCATCTTCCAACCTGAACATTTGCCTTTACTTGCTACCCTATGGTTTCAGTGCTGCTCTGACGTATTTCTTCACACAATTAGCTTGAGAGACACACAGAATCAAGAGAAGGTGTCATGAGAAAGAAAGGAGGAACAAACCCCTAATTGGCTACTGATAAGTTTCTAATTTGTTGTAACCATTGCAAATCTAAAGCAAAAATCAATTTTCTCACTGACAGTCTGGTCTCTTCCAAATGTGTGTGTTTTGCTTTACTGTCAGTGGTTTGTCTGGTATGGGCTCTTGCATTGATTCTACCCTTTTCTGCTAAGGACAAAAATGATAATTTTGGGGAAAATAGCATTAAAGTCTGCACAAAGCAGGGAGCATAAATCCAGGCCACATTCTTGGGACAAGGTTGGATTTCTGCATCGTTTCTAAGCAGAATTTACACAACTATCTCAGAGTGTCTGAAGATCAGAGAGGATCATTTATACAGTGGCTGGACAACTCTGATGAATCTGATAATAAGGGTACTGGGAATTTACATAGCCACATTTCCATTGTAATGGTTACACTGGCATTGTATTGGGTGTGAAGGACCTGGTGAAATGATTGATGACAGACTTTAACAGACTAGCAAGCTCTCCCGTGTTTCTGTCAAGCTCGCTTTCTGCTTGATAACAGCAACTTTTAACTAATGTCTCCATGTACAGAATTGCTGTGTATTCATCCCATCAAGCTGATTTTTCATACTATTGTATGCTAAAAACACAATTTTGTGCTTAAAGCCTGCTTAGTGATTTGACATCAAGATGGAAATTCAGCTCCCTCAGTGCATTTTGGCCTCTCTTGTTAACCTTGGGCAAATTACCAAAGGATTTGGTTACTCACCAGGGTTGCCTTCATCAGCCAAGTCAATCTGAGAAGTTCCCATTCTCTCTCCTTTTCTCCCAAGTCTTTCCTGTCAGGCTCTGTGGTGCACCCATATGGTCCCATATACATACAGATCTTTCTTACAGCCACAACTTGTGCTCAAATGTGTCCGAAAAGCACAGGAATTTTCTTTTCCTTATTGTTCATAGCTGTAAACAGCTTGTTCTTTCTGAAATACTTGTTTTTCCTTGTGAGTAGTTACAAACAACCAACCTGCAGATTACTAAATCCTTATTAGATTTGGCCCTAGAAAATCAAAAGACCTAAGGACATCTATAAATCCATTTACTGTCTGTGTTTGCTCTTAAATACATCTAAAAGGCTACCTACCCTATTAAGCATAATAAGAAGTGGAAATGCTAAAAATTGAGTTTTAAACATCATAATAAATGAAAGCAGGAAGACTAAACAAAGAACAGTGAAACACCTGTCAAGGAATTCACATCCTAAAGCATTTGTTCCTACACCTATTTACTGTGTTTTGCTGGAGCTAGTAAGAAACACTGAAAATTACACAGTATCATACACACACACACCTTCTTTTCCCCGTTCAGGATGAAGTATTAATCAAGTGTAGATTTTTTTTTACTATCTGAATAAATTTCATTTCTGTCATAGATCAGCCAAGCCTGACAGGGCACAAGAAGTTTTGAATATTCTTGATTTGAGCAGCAGGGACAGCAATACACACAGCACCACAGAAAGTCAACAGCTTTCTGCTAGTCATCAACAGGGCGGTATTTCTCCTTATGGCAAAAGGGAAATGATACCAGATTAACAGAGAACCTGATTATGAATAAAGGATCTCAGGCATAATATCATAGTAGTAAAAAAAAGGTGTTTATTCTTAAAACGTACTGAACACTGAACCACAAATGTTGGTCCATCATCACCTAAATGACTGTTGTGACCAAAGATTATACATAACACTGCCTGCCTACCAAACACTGACACCAAACGCTATGATGCTATGAATAATGGATAAAATATGACAGGAAACTAGACAGACTTGACACCCCAAAACTAGCCTCTGTATTAATTTCCAGGGCAATCTTGTCTCTCGCTTCAATTTGTCAGCTCAAGTTTTACTACAGAAGCATATAAATAAACATAGGGGGCTTGGTGTTTCTTTGCAATCATCCTGCCTCCCTCAAAAAATCCACAGTGGAACCTTAAAAAACCCCACTGGGAACAAAACGACACTTGATCTTGTCAGCTGTTGTGACACCAGCAACCTTCCCTCATTTGTCAGCCTCCCAGGTCTGTGAGAAACGCAAGTCAGCAATGCAGGCCTATGTGTTACAGCTATCACAAAGATCATTTAGCCACACGTGGTTAGTAAAGATCAATATTATTTTATAAAGAAGGCCAACTACAGGTTCCCTCCAGCCAAGTGGAATGAAGGAATGTGCATTTTCACAGAGGAGCAAGAACAGAAAGCTCTGCTCAGAAAAACGTTTGGGCTCAGGCTGCATAAGCTGGTTCATTTGCCTGCTGCAACGTGCTCGGGGCACAGAGAGTGGTGATGGTGCTCCCACAGCCAGGTCATTAGTGGCCTAAATGCTTTCAAAGACACAGTTGTCCTTTTGTTTTCAAACTCAGCCTTGCAACATATTTATAAACAGATGCTCAACATGTATTTGTGGAAATAAATGTTTTAGTACGGGGCAGACTCCTGCGCTGGGCAGAGGTGTCAGAATGTAAAAGTCTCTGCAACAATTCATCTCTCAGATTCAACTGAAACTGCTCTGCATAAGGGCAATTTCCACAGGAACGATCTAGCCAAGCATCACAAAAATCAATGAAAGATAGTTGCTGGCAAAAGTGAATCCAGGATAACATCCTCAGGTTCCTGATCTCATTATATAAGAAGCAACGTGAACCAGAGAAACACCCTGGCATAAATTTAAGGATGCATCTTCAAGTTAAGCACTTGCAGCTGCTTTGCTGAACTGAATTAGTGTGTCCTTTGCACTCCTGAGCCTGAACTGCCATTATGGCATAATGCAAAGCAAAGCTATGGCTGTGAAGCTGGATGGAAAGGCAAGTGCAGAAACACACCCAGAGATACCACCACAGTTTCCAGGTAGAATACTGCAGGAGTTCACTAAGAGCCCACAGAACACACAAATCCTTCTCAAAACAAGGAGTCCACTCAGCTCTTTCCCAAACAGATACTGATGTCACAGGAAATTGTTTTCTCTTCGTCATTGACTATTCCCAATAAGCTGAGAACACACAGAGGAAATCTCTATGCAGCTCCCAAACAGAAATTGAAGCATCATGTTAACAGCCTGTAGTCAGACAGGTCTCCTGAACACATTCCCATTAAATTTCCTATGATATCAAGTGAGATCAGTCAGCCTCATAAGCTTGGAAACAGAAGGTATAAACAAGAAGTAAGGAAAAATAAGGCTAACAGTTGTATTTTGAAGTATTTAACTATCTCTGTATTCAGAGAAAAAAAAAAAAAACATGCTTGTAAGACCTGGACAGCTCAACGGGTCTTTTATCTGCAGATTATAGGTTCAAAGCCAATTTCTGTTAACAGCCACTTAAAGTTCATTTCCATTCAAAAGCTATTAGGTATCATATACATGCACAAGCTTTGACACAAAATTAGTTGCAGAGGTGAAAATCCTCTTGGAAATACCTACAAGAAAAAGACTGACAGTACATTGTTCATAAGCAGGTAATTCAAGCTAAGACCCAACACTTCATCATGATCTGGGTGAAGTGTGCTGGGTACCATTATTCTTTTGATAGACATGAAAATAAATGAAAACATCTGATGATTGTTTTCTTAAACATTAGCAGATAGTTTAAGCATATAAACAAATTAAACATTATTATCCATTTAAACATTACATGCAGACAAGGCAATACTAGATCATAATGAATGGATCAAAATTGTGCCTGCCTCTTCTGGACAATCAAAGGTTCTAAAATTTGATAGGAAGAATCTTATCCCTAACTGAAACATTCTGCAATGCTAACCATAGAACTGGCATTAGAGAAGGGGAGCATGCCTCATCAAGTCCAAGAGGCTTGCAGACTTCTTTCAGACTTCAGAAATGCAAAATCAGAAGCTCTGTCTCATCTGCCATTTGAGCTGTAATCTGTTCTGAGAGAAACCTCTTTGCCATATGTTGATTTATTTTTAACCACACAAAAATCATTACAAAAATGAGAATGGCAGAAATCCTCTGCTGTAAAGAATGGTAGTCACATGGAAGGCAGGACTAAAACACATATCCTCTGTGTTTAAGACTATTAGACTTCAGTATGATGGCAAATCTATTATGTAACATCAGCAGAGATCCAAAAGTCATTTGCTGAGCTGTGATTTATACTCCTCTGAAAAGCTGGGAATGCTAATGATGATGAGTGTGGTAAAAAGGGGCAGATTGGGGATTCTAGTCCCAGCAGTTTTACTTATCTGTGGGCAATGATATTGCTGTCTTCTGGGATGTGCTTTGAGAACTGGATTAAAGACAAACAGGGTACAAACCAATTCAGCTATGAAAATGATGCAGCGAATCCCTGTTACAGGAACAGAGTTGTTTGGAAGACTGTGACTTCTGGAGGTGATGGGCATCAAACAGAGCACTTTTTGGGGAGTTAAGGGATTGAGCTAGTGAAGGTGCCTATGTTCAGTTGCACATACACATGAAGCACTTTAAGTATACTTCCAAACTAGTCTAGGAGAAGCTTAACCTGCATTCTGTTCCAGCAGTAAATAGGGATAATACAAAGCAGGTCTCAAAAATTAAGCCTTTTAGAAATCAAGAAACCTATATAATGTGTATGCAACAGTCAAGAGAGGCAGCCCAAAATCTTACTAGATGTATAACAGTAGCTTTTAGCATATCACGGGAAATTAAAGAAGTCCAAAGAAAGTCAAGAAACAGTGTTGTTGTAATAACTCAAAAAGGTGAAGCGGGGGGAGGATCCTGTCAGTCCTGGCAATAGCTGTTGGAATAGCTAATAAAAGATTTCATTTAAAAAGGTAATATTCTAAATGCCAATCAAATCCAGTTATGGAATATGAGCTTCATCAATCAATTTGCTAGTTTTACAGGATTCTATGAGAGGATGACAAAACCAAAATGTTGATATAATCTGCAGCCATTGGTAATAAATTTGGCATTGCATGATGACTTCATAAATTAAACAACGTTAAAATAGAGACAGGCACAGTAAATAGATTTTTTGTATATGAACAGGACTCACATTATAACAGGGAGATGTGCCAGCAACAACTTCTTGTCAAATACTTGTGTTTCCAGCAAATTACTAAGAGGATTTGCTTGCTGTCCTATGCTAATTAACTTCTTCATTAATGGCTTAAATAGGCATAAACAACCATCACACTGACAAAGATGAAACAAGAGTTAGAGAAGTGGTTCCTGACAGGGGACAGGAGATAAGCACAAAATTAAGGAAGGCAATGGAATAAATCAAAGAAAGCGGGATTTTAGTTTCCTGCTTGTGCCTTGGGGGCACATTTCACATTTATGTGAAAATACTTTCAACAACACAACCAAGATCCAGATTTTCCCAAAGCTCAAAATATTTAGACACAAACAGGTAAGTGAACTTGATGGAAGGAATTTTTAACAGGGAAATGGCTTTTGTGTGGCTGCCCAGCACAGACAAGTCCTGTACAACTCTTAGGCCTTCTGTATCTCTAAATGTTTAATACAACTTGTGCTGTCTGTTTTCTGTAAGTAGTTGGGGCCCAAGTTAAGAAAAGACAGTTAATTTCATCACAGTAGAAATGTCAGAAAATACTCATTATTTTAAGTTCCTCTCTGAATAAACTTTATTAATGGTTTCTCCCTCTGCATGCAAATTGCAACAACTCTCACACCATAATTAAATTAGCATTGTTTATGCTTTAGAGTATTTAAAGTTTGAAATTACAGGCAATAACTATAAACCAGAGTGATAATTAATGATAATAACTCATTCTTGCAGAAACTGGGCTGAAGCTTAGCAGTTACGACACTTTTTATTCCCAACAGCTACTTTATGGTACTTGAAATGACTTAGTAATTCTCCTAAGCTAATCTTTATTACCATGCAAAACTTTCAATAGTTACAGGGGCAGGTTATTTGTGGGCACATTCTGATTGCTAAAGGTTTAGATCATTTCTGACTGCCTTCTCTGGGGCACTAATATATATCACAGAAGTAGATTTTACTACAAGCAGTCACCTCATCCAGATACTGAAGACCTTGGGCCAAGGCTTGAATGTTACATGCTGTTCCTGGCTCAGCAGCTACGTACACATGATGCTGGGGAAGATCCTCTATGGTTTGGGCAACATCTCTGGCAACTTCCATCCAAATATGTTTCTTGGTAAAAGAAAACTTCTCACCCAACAACAAAAAAAATACTCTGGGAAGTACAAGTCTAAATTCTCCTGGTTGTAAAAGCTGGTACAGCATCTAAATCTTCAGCTTTTTGTGTTTTAGCATGGAACAAAGCTTTAAATCACAGAGACTGCAGTAAAATTGCTCTTGCTTTTTAAAAAATGGGGCCTCATACAGCACAGAGTCGAGGGCAAGAGATCAGTACAGCAGTGGTAGTAGCTGAGGAACAGCTAGAGATACTCGAGATAAAAACTACTCACTCTCCAAAAGCCAGATGCTCCAAAAATCAGTGGACTAAACATTTTCAATTATCTCTTTTTCTGTTGGTAGAGATCCAAAGCATTTTAAGCTTCTGTATATTACAAATAGTAAAGAAGTTACATGTTGAAAAGACAAGAAATATTAACCAGCAGCGTGTCTGTGCTTTGCAGTTGCAGGTTTATGAAGTCAATATAGAACTGCAGACTGTCTCAGATGCAGCTGTATCATTCAGGAGCAGATAAATCCTCACTCATTTTAACTGCCATCTTCCCCAAAAGTGGAATTAGTTCACCCAAGACCTAGATCAAAGCTTTTACCCAGAAAATTCTCCCAAATAGTTTCCTATTTCAAGTTCCAAGGCTGCAGCTGCTAGTGAGACCCTCATTTGAGATGGGACTCTCAGCTGAAGTAACTCAATGGTGTTTCAAACGTGAGTATGAAAGAACTCCAAGCTGATCTGCCATCCTACACAAATCCACACAGAAACACCTAAATAATACCACTGCTGCTGGCACTAATTTCTGTGCTCATCTGCTGATCTGAGAACTGCTCTATAAAGCATCCCCACGTACACTGTTTTACAGCACACGAGCTAAACTTTTGGTCACATGCACACAGAGTCCTTGTATTTGCATTGACTGGGAAATGCCACTCACCAATTCTACTATCATAAGCAGCTAAGCACACCAAAGGAGAGCAGGATAACCACCTGCATGTGTGAAATGATGCAAAGTGGGAACACAAGTTGTTGAAATGGCAAGGATCAGTTCTGCTGCATGTCAGTGTGATTTGTATGACCAGAGGTGAGACAGGGCCACTCTGCCTTGTAAATGCCTAATAAAAGACAGGCACTTACAAATTTATCGGCCAAGCAGACAAGATCAATACAGTGTGAGACTCCCTCCTTGAAAAGTGAGGAGAACTAATTGCTAATGTTACAATCATGAGCCAGCGTAGAAAAGCAGAATTCATTGGACCTGCACTCCTCAATAGCTATTCAGTTAGCCAGGAATCTATGCTACTTTTCCTATACAAGAAGGATTTAAATCCAATTAAGCCTTCCCATTTGTTGGCAATGTGTATGTATTTACATCACCCTCCTCACTGCACTATCTCAGACTCTATTCCAGGAAATCTTTCTGAGCACAGAGCTAGGTCACTCTGTGTCCATCCAGTCAATTATTTTAGGAGTGGTTAGAGATTTCCACTTTTGCAAAAGTAGTTTCTTGGCAACTAATAGTGCTCTGAGGAGACATCCCTCTGGATTACAGCATAGATCTTTACTCTGACACCCCTGAACTTTTTATGGTTGGTTGGAAGTTCTGCAGACACAGAAGAGGGGAAAAAACGCCAACCTTTATTTGCTGACAAATGAACATTTAGCTGCTGCTGCCACCTTGCTTCTCAGCTGGACACACAAAAAAAATGTATTGGTCAAGCAGGCACCTTTCCTGCCTTTGCCTTGCTTGAAGTGAAAACTTCTATGCAAGGAGTACAAGAGTGGCAAGCGCTTCACAGCTACTTTGCCCTAGTATGACTGATTTGTACAAGCACAGGGTTAACAGAGCCCTTAATGCTCTTCAGCATCACAAAGAGTAATTTCTCTTCATCTTGTAGGAATCATGCAGAATAGAGCGGAACAGCTTAGACCAGAGCATTTGCTTACTCCCAGGATCACAGTTGCCTTGAACTGGTGACTCGGTGGTTATTATCATGGCTTCCTCCAGACAGCCATTACTTCCCACTTAGCAAATGTGACTTTGATTTGCTACATTTGTGTAACACACAAGGCATTTTCCAGTATCTGGAATAACAAACCTGATATTTAAATATCTTTCAGCTAATCCAGCTCATTTAGACTGCAAAGGATTTCAAGAAAAAGTGGCTAAACAGTCACTTGACCAAACATCTCGGGCAGGAAAATCTGTAAGAGATGCTGGAGGTGCATAACATGCCTTCATCCAGATTAAGTAGTGTGAGTAAACCCACCACCTACTCTTAATTCACTTCTGCTTTCTTCCACTGCATCAGCCTATTACTATGGAATCCTCTTGACGACATGAGTTTCACTGTGTCACTTTGTCATACAAAGTATAACTTGTGACTGAGTCAGCTCTTCCCTATTCATACATAAAGATCTTCCAGAGAGGCAGCACCCTTTCCTCAAGCTATGCTGCAAGCGATGCTTTGCCCAAAAGACAGGGTTGAAGCCAAAACTTCTGGCTCTTGTTGTAGGCCTAATGCACAGAAAATGTAGACAATTTCCAGATTATTTCCTGTGTGCAGCTGTTGAAGGTGTTGAGCTGGCAGAGTGGGAAATATATGTGTTGTTTACTTGCAAAGCAGGTACAGCATGAGCATCACTGGTCCCAGCTTTCTCATGCTGTGCCTGCCAATGTATTGTACCTCATCCATGCCTGGGCTAAATTCCAGCCAGTGATGGGAGAATGAATGGGGCTGCATCCTATTATCAGTCCTTGGAGCCATACAATCCCTTCGGTTTATGAGCTGTAAAATATGTACTTCTGCCTAGTGGCTTCCTAGGATGAGCATCTTCAGCTCTGAAAGCAGCAGAGCTTTGCCAAAGTACACTGCTGAGTGCATAGGATGCCACAGAGGAGCTGCAAGGCTGGGAAAGGGACACAAATGCCACAGACAACCCTGTAAATAGCGTTGAATGGGCAACAGATTTCCCAGCATGATTTCAGTTTGTCAGTTGGGAACAGTAAGTGTATTACTTAGTTGGGTTGTTTTTTTAACTGTCCAGCTAAGCATTTGGTGCAGGACAATCGTGGACATTATCATTTATACCATGTCTCATTCTAGATGTTCGAAATTGTTCCAAAACTGTCAAAATAAACCCCACATAAATGTTGTTACACTCATTAAATCTTCAGTATATCCCTAACACTGGATTTTTATCTTCTGTCAAACCTTTGGGATTTTTATGACATTTCTACATGCATTTTACTAGTTGACTGTGAAGAAATGAAACTCCAGAGCAGAAAAAATAAACACCTATATAATATTTGACTTCTATTTCATTAGGACAGAGAATGGACCTCTTCTCTCTTTCTCAGAGATGGTGAGGGGATATGACATGATCCAATCTCTTTGTTTTTATCCCACAATAAAACAAACCAAATAAATATGCCAAAGCATGACGTTCCCATTGCCCCAGCTTGCAGGAACATTCACTAATTTACTGGCAATTCAAGGGGATGGAAAGAAGAAGAGAAAGAAAGCAAACCTGTCCAGACTGATACTTACTCAGCTTCTTAGTCTCAGAAGAAGAAGTTTTGAGCCAAAGCAGAAGCTGGTATAAACTGACTTCAGAGACTTTACTGGGCAACAAACCAGTTTCTACTAGTTGAACTTTTGGAAAATTAGAGTTTGCCCAGATGCAATCCTTACAGAAGGAAGAGTGGCACTTGGAATTACTAGAGAATTTGTCTCAATACCTACATACAAATTCTGTCTTCTCCATCAGGAGCAACAAAGGCAAAAGTCACTGTTAGAAACCCTGTTGGCAATTGCTTCCTAACAATGGTTGCTGGACATCCCATGCAAAGTGTAAGCTCAAGTTCAGTAAATGATGTACGTGTCAACATGATCAGCGATTATTGATCTAATACAGATATTGATATTTTAACACACAGGCTGAAGAAACAAAGATTAACATGATGAGGTCACATAAAGAGCAGTTAAAAGAAGTAGGGATATATCCAAGCCTCCTGCCTACCAATCTCATAGCCCAGCCACTTATGCACCTGCCTCCCTGCTTGGGGAGTCCAGATCATCAGCCAAACACCTAATGCATCCAACAAACATTGTAGATTTGAAGTGATAACCACAGAATTAATTTCCATGCTTCCCCAGCAGGGTTCAAGAATGAAAACAAGCTTGAAGCAGTCGAACATTTCAGCTTCTCCTTCTTTCTATATTAAATGCTATCAGGAATGCTTCATAAATGTTCTCCAACCTCCTAGTTTCTGTGTAGAAAACATGTTATAAATATTAACTAATGGGCTAGCTGAAACACAGCTGCACACACTGTGCTTCTACAGAAGTTTTACCAAGTTGGCTATTAATTCCAAGAAACCACAAGGAAAGCTGTAAGTATATTTCTTTGAATAGGAAACCTCTACCGAGACCCAGCAAGCGGAGAGCTGGCTGACACAGCAGCAGCAGTCGAATGTAACGGGTTCCCCATATGAACTCCATCTCAAAACCAAAGCTGAAATTGCTTTATCCACTTGCTGCTGCATTGTCTTTTCATTTCAGGAAACAAAGCTCACTCCATTTCTTTTCCTGATCTTACTTGCTTTTGTGTGTTGACGTTTTTCAACCCTTCCTTAGCATTTACCACTGGGAAACACATCCGATATTTTGAAAGTACATTGAATTCTGCAATTAAACTTAGTATCTGTCTGCCTCTATATGAATTAGAAAGCAGTGGTTATCTATTAGACTGCTATGATCAGAAATTACATGGTTATGATCAGAATCTTTCTGCTTTCCTCCATTGCTGTGACCAGCTGCATTAGGGTAGGAAAAAGTCCACGTGCAGAGATTTACATACATTTACCGTTTGTATTCTAGTTGGATCATCTCTCACTTGAAGCTGCAGACAGCTCTTTCCACTCGAGCGTGTCAATCCAGCTTGCAGCTCCTCTGCACTGCAAAAAGTGCTTCACAGGGGCTGGGCTGGGAAAAGATTTCAAACCATTTGTTCACAAAATCCCATGGGAACTGAGAGCTGCAATAACCTTGGCATTTGTTGCTCTGTGCTTTTTTGACCTTGCTTTTTTTGCACCCAATGCAATGACAAAGACACGAAGAGAGACCACGTTTGCTGTGTACATCGCTGCTTTTAGGGAGAAGCTGGGAGAATCAAGTGCATGACAGAGCTGTCAGAGATTCTAATTGATATACCACTGAAATGCACTCAAATACTGCTATGAGAAATACAGTAAAAGCTAGATAGAAATCCTCAACTCTTACAGACCTTCCTCCAGAAACTGATTAAAGAAAAATACAGCTCTGCCAGAATGATTGATTGCAGTTTCATCTGGTAATGAAAATTCTTCTAATAATTACATTTTGCCAAGAAGTGCACAATTACCCCTTCTGAAAGGCTGGTTTCTGTACAGAATACAGAGAAAGCAGAAGAGAGGAGGCTAACATCTGTTTAATTTATAACACTGATGCCTGTAATAGCCTTACAGCCATTCATAATTTAAGTTTCCTTCATAAAATGACAACAATTTTTGTTTAATGTGCTGTATATTTGCTAACAGGACATGGTTCTTGGTTTATTTACCTAGCACAGTACCTCCCTTCACCACTAGATGCTAACAAGTCATCCACACTACAGCACTAGGAGAAATACCAAAATTACTGAACTGATTCTGCTTTCCTTTTCCATGGGATTGATTTCACTGATTCCAGCTACATTGCTCAAGCCACTGTTCACAGTCCCCAGATGTAGTTTAAATGTTAATGTTGTCTTTACATTACTCAGGTTCACGTGTTAAAGAAAAGGCAGCTCCTGCATTACCTATGAGCATCTCCACAGTTACCAGACTTGCAAGTCAAGGGTAGTATCACACTTTCATCTTTGAAAACAGAGCAACTCACACACACCATGCTCTGACACAAACACCTACATGAAATACAAAAGGCAGCTGAGTGAAAGTTGCCTTGCAGGAAAACCTGCAGCCTTTATACCAATAGAATGCTACACGTGTAGAGGCAGCTTTGAGCCTAACCATGCCTAAGACCTGAGTTGCTTTTTTCTGCTGTTATCAGGAGAACCCAGTGCTGTGTGACTAATGCATGGATCCTTCCCTGGGCAGAGCTCTGTACCCTGAAGTGCTGCCTGATCAACAGCAGCGTGTCCTTACAGTCCTTGCTGTTTGATCATGATCTCAGACTTGTTGGGCAGTGATTCATCACCTGCTCTGTCCCCAGGCAAGGGTCTGAATGTTCTGCTTATTAACATCTAATGAAATGAACTCAAGTTCTGAGTTTGTTTTTTTTAAATTAAAAAAGAGTACCAAAAAATCCTCATCCCCAACTCATCCCAAAACCATCAAACTACAGAGACATTGCTTCATTACCTCTCTACAGCCTTTCCTAGCAAATGACTGAGTTGATTCATCTAAAAAAGGATGGCGAGACAGATCCACATGATTTTTCACCCATTCCTTTGCCACTGGAGATATTAGCAGCCACAGAAAGATTTCTGAGGCATTTGATTCCTCATCAAACAAGACATCTTATTCTGCAGTAATCATCAAAAGTATTAAGAAGCATTTCTGAGAGGCACTGGTGATGCACCAAGGCCAGGAGGACAGTCCAGGGAGATTTAGTGCTGTGCAGCCACTGAAAACGTGGGAAGGCAATTATAGCTTCTGCAAATTGCACTAGGAACATCAATAGATCAAGGCAGTGATCCAGCAAAGCACTTAAGCACATGCTTAACTTTAAGAGATCACTCCTCCCAAGCCTGATTCTGCACCATTTTAGAGGAACAGCAAATTCCCACCAAATTTCTTTGCACTGCTCATCGAAGCAACAAGGCACATGAGATGATTTACAGCAATGAAAGACTGTCAGAAGAGTCTGAAAGTTGCTTTACAGTTCAGCCTTGCAAATTCCTCATCTTGAAGAAGAATCAATAGAAAACTACTGCCCAGAGACCCAGATCAAATGACCACAGTAACTGTAGGGAAAAAGGTTTCTAATTGGCATAGGGCACTTGCTAGAACTGTTAAGTGGCTCTTAAATAAGGAATGTGGGATATTAAAAATAATGCAGGCATATATTTTTGCTGAAGATATCAAAGTGCTCCAAGTAAGTTGAGCTTCATAATTCATGTAGCAAATGCTGGTGTGAGTGTGCCACTGTCTCCCTGTGTCTGTGGAAATGGCTGATGGATGTCTTCTGAGAACGTAAGCGTTTTGAAGTGTAATTTCTTGAAGCCAGGAGTTTATTTTAGGGTTCATCTCTAAAAGCAGACACAAAGCATAAATAGCACCAACTTCAGCAATGGTATTTTCTTAGAGGAAAAGTGTGGGGAGGGAAAAGACATTGATCTCATTGAATTTCTGTGGTATCTAAACACCAATTTAGGATTTCCTCCGAAATTACAGCCTATTTTTTCTAAATTCAGCCTCTTTTAACAATAAATTATCCTTAAAAAAGGTTCCATTTTTAAGCTTTTTCTATGAGTCACAATTGCTCAGCGTGATCTATTACATGTATCTGTGATTATCAATTGCTCATAATTATTTGTTGCCATCGTTACTTTGAGCAGTAGCAACGTGCAATTTGTAACCTTCATTGGGATTTTGCAGCCAGATCAGGGAACAGAAAAAAAACTGATCAAGGCTGGAATTAATTACATAAGATGAAAAATCTTCTGTAACACAAACACCTTGGTGGAGGTTCACTCATACCAACACTTTCAGGATTAATACATCAAGCAGGTCCCCTGAAACGTGGAATTTGGCTCAGGATTATATTTTAGGAGACAGGTGTTGCCTGCACCTTTGTGAGTTTACATGACATGGAGTAGGGTTGAATATTCCTCAAAGTCCCTAAAAATGCTGTTTCCTCCTCATCCTTTCACCATTTCATTTACTCAGATAACACATGCTTTCAGGAGGGGATTATTTCTACCAGAAGTACAGCAGACAGCTAACCTTGGGTAGCCAACTAAGCATTTTTAAACTAAAATTAAGTATAAATAATAAAGTTAGGACCCAAAGCAGTGTTCCTGTGGTCAAGGGAGCTGGTCAGTGTTCTTCTGACAGAAGAGTCGTCTTCCACAGAACATAGATGAAAGCAAAGACAGGCTATACAAGCACACTGCCTTCACTGAGATCACGAGAGAAATTAATAACTGCAGCAGAAAAATAACAGTGTAAATCATTTGAAGCATCAGAACACCGAAGTCAAAAGGCACTCATTTCATCTCACCATAACAAAACTGTTTGATAAGGTCAATAACTCCAAATGAGGGATAACCATTTTTTAAATTATGTCTGAAAGAAGGTCCAATTTTGAGATGCTCTAATTAATGCACAAGGAATTACTTTGCTGGTGTGACACGCTGCAATCACCTCTACCAGCTCAAAATTATGAGGCAAGGTGGAAGTGTAGACAGTATAAAAGAAAGGCCTAATTAAGTTTATTTCAAGCAGGTGAGGTGGAAACTCTGGAGTGTACACATTAGGTTAAAGCAGGATAAACAACTTGGCAAAGTCACTAAGAAATTCTTGTCAAAAGTGCCAAAGGCTGAGTCTCCTCCCCTCTTGCCATCTCTAATAAAGACAATTCTTTTCAATCTGTGTGTAACATCAAAACGTGGGGAAAAAAACAAACAAAACAAAACAACCAAACAATAGAATCAGATTCTCCTTTGGCAAGCAAATAACTGAGGTGATGTGATGTTAGGTTGAAGCAAGCTCTCCTCTCTGGACACTAACCTCTCCATTTCAGACATAGGCAGCGCATCCACACGAGACTAGTGGGCTATAACATTTTGCTAGCACCAGCCAAATCATAATTGCAACTGGGCTCTTCATCAATGTTCTACTGCCACCAGCATAAGATAACTTCATCCATGTCCTTGTCAAACTGCAGAACATTCAGCATATAAAATATAGACACCCATACAGACTTGATTTTCTCCTTGGAGAATTTATGTCCCATTACATTCCATTATATATTTTTTTCCAGCTGCATACTTAAATGATGTTGAATCAATGATCACTAAACCAAAGCCCTTTTTATTCACCAAGGTTAGGATCTCTGACCCTCAAATGTCTCTAACTGTAAGACAAATCCTTTTATAATACTGATAAATTATTACTTCTCCATCTTGATTCTTAATTAAATGTTTGGAGTCAGCAGCTGTGGAATGAGAGCTCCCACACCAGCCACCATTGCTAAGTTCTATACATGACATTAGGTCTTTCAAATGTGAAAAACCAAACATCCTGAAAATGAAACATGATCATTATTTTGCCCATCTGTGACTGAAGAAATGGTTTCTTGGGGGTTTGTTGATTTCATTGTGTGTCCAGAAGGGGATGATCAATGGAATGCATCAATTCATGACCAGGCTGTAATGCATTTTGGAAATGTTGTTGATATTCTGAAACAAACACTTTTTAATTTGGAAATTTTCTGCAAAATGCTTTCCTTCAGCTATCCATTAATCAAAGTACACTGGGGCAAGAGTTTGCTGCACTGAGATTTTTAACAGTTTCACACATCCTCAATTTTTTAGGCAAAGAAACTCTACCTGGAATGACCGCACATACCAGAGCATCAGCAGGTCAGAGTCTAGATCCTGAGCTTCTCTGGCAAAGTTCTTGCTTTAAGTCTCACAGGGACTGTTTATCAAATCAGTCATGAGAGCCTCTGCTTCACACAGTGGTAGAATTCTGCCAGTCTGCTCATCGACAGCAACTTCTCACCATCAATTCCAGCTTGTGCTGCAGCTCTATCTGCTGCTTTGTCAGGAATGCATCACAGGGAACCAATGCTTTTGCTGGGAGCAGGTGCCAAGTAATTGTCCTCAAGAGAGGTCAATGGTGCATTTAAAGCTCTGCTTCTCCTAAGTGAGGAGCCATACTCTCATGTGTTTCTCATCATCCTCTTAGCACTTCAAAAGCTGCACAATTAGCTTACAGTACACAGAGTCTACAATGATTCCTGATGGTAAGGATATCAGCTTGCACTAAGGGGCTAACAACACAGACTGAAACACACTTCATGTGTCCACGTGAAACACTGGTTTGGTGCCAGTCTCATTGGGAGTAGGTTGTAGTATACATTGATGGGGTATTTTTCTTGTCTAGACCTGAACTACAGAATTTCATTGACTGTAATTCCTTGTTAGACACGTGGGATGGTTCAAGATTATATTTGCTCAAGCATTTAGTATGATATTTGAGGCACAAACAATGGGAGTTTGCTGTGTATTTGCTTACTTCCCAGGGAACAAAGGGATAGTCAGTCAGTTTGTGCTGACAAAAGCACCTATCAGTTGAACTTTCTGATGTAACACAACACAAGCACAAAATGGGTGTTAAATACAGGTGAATTTTAGTACACAGATAAAGAAAACTCTCTTCTTCCAACTCTTGATTTAGACAACCAGATGCCATTGCCATGTCAATATTTAAAGCATTGCAGTAATGGTAAGGAAGGAAAGAAGGAAAAGTCACTTTTAAAGCTTCAGTTCTAAACAATTATGAAGTCAAATTTTCCATGAGGTGAAGAAAGTTTGTTATTATCATGTGGAAGAACAAATTTCTTTACACTAACTTGAGCTTTTGTTGCATAAATTGGAAAACAATTCTACCTCTATTGCTTTTCTAAACAGACTAACTATAATTTGGTAATGAAAATCCTAAAGTGCCCTATACATCAATCAGATAAAACTGTGCACACTGAAGCAGTGATAAATATCTAAATATGTTATTGCCCTCTTTCTGCTTTGCTGCACATGTAGAAGATGATTTCATTTTCACAAGACAACTTCCTCTTCTGCTGCACTTTTCATGGGCTATTTTATTGTGGGGCATTTGGAGCCTTTTATTGAGAACAACATCTACCAACATCTTACTAAATGCTGTCTTTTCAGGGATTCTTCTTTTGGATTGTGACCACTCCTGCTAGGATTTTAACAGACAAACATGCTTGTATACCATTAACCTTATAGAAAACACAGCAGCAGCAGCTTAGTTGTAAAATAAGAGCTAAGCTGCCTAGCGAGAAAGGTCAGCTAAGGAGACAGAGCAGCAAATGGGCATATCCTCTTAGCTGGTAAGAATACTTTAGTGAAATTGTTCTTTGGACATTATTAAAGATGATATGGGTGTTAATTCCATTTACCTGTGACTAATAACAGTAGGAAATTAAATCCCTTGAAAACAATTAAGTTTCTTGGGGAGAAAAAAAAAATACTTCAGACAGTAAAACAAAGGACATAACAGTGCACTTCTAAATGAGCCAGTATCATTTAAGTGCTATCTATTAATCTTAGCTCTTACAATAAGCAAAATAAACATAGATTGCTTGGTTAACCAAAGTCTGTAGCT
Organism: Urocolius indicus; assembly: GCA_013401255.1. NCBI lineage: Eukaryota > Metazoa > Chordata > Aves > Coliiformes > Coliidae > Urocolius > Urocolius indicus. Next base: position 174,566 of record WBNH01012085.1, on the reverse strand, counting down.
ACAGAGAAAATGCTCATCATCTGTCCTGCTGCAGCTGCTTTAAAAACTCAGTAAGTTGTAATTGCAGAACATGCATTTCATCATCATAATCTACTTATCTCAGTGTCTTTCACTGAAGGCTACTCACAGCACCATAAACACTCTTAAACATTATTCAGGTCAGCCAAATGCTTCTCATGTATAATATCACCAAAGCATTCCAGAACGATCCACTTGTAAAACCAGAAGCAAGAAGGAACAACTTTTCCCTATGGTATGGGAAGAAAGAGGGCTTATAAACCAACTTGCCAAGGATATTCCATCACTGTTCTGCTCAGGAAGGCATTGATTCGTGAAGATAACTCTTGTTTTCTGAAAGAACTAAGTACAGGATGTAACTGCCCAAGTCAGATTGATTCTCCAGAAATGTTCCTGACTTCCTAAGTATTTACACCATAAAAATGGGTATTATACCCCTCTGAGTAATTATACTCCTAGCTCTGTTAAGAATCTATGTACCTGTAATACATGACAAGAGATAAGTCATAAAGGACTGAACACTTCTGAACTTCAAGCAATCCCTTTCAGCACCCTTTAACTAGAGGAATTCCAAAACATGGACACTGTTGGACTTCTGTTTAGCATCTTTAAATGATACTCTGCTTTTTCTTCCAATCAGCTTCTGACTCTAGGGAGTTTTAAAGAGTCCATCATAAATGAGTTGTTTGTCAGAGCTCATGACATTTTGTGATCTAACAGAGGAGTGGAGCAAGGAGGGAGCATTGCCCTCACTGAGGTGCCAGAGGCGAGTGTGGGCAAAGGAGACAACTGACATGGATAAACAGACAAGCTTCAGGCAGACGGCCACGTGTCTCCAATTCTGTTGTACAGTTGCTTAGCATTGCAGATGGAGCTCCTCTAATTCTCATTTGGGATTAGGTATTCATGGCTGTGAGTAAGAAAGGCAGTGTAAAGAGCCAAGTATCTGAAACGGAGAATGTTATAATCAGTTACGATAAATGGATCTTCTTTTCTGGGAAAGAGCTGAGACAGGGCAAGAGTAGGTAAAAAAAAAGAGGAAATATTTTCCAGCTCCCTTTTCACCTAAGGAAAGGTTTCAAATCAAGTGTAGCTATTTGCTCAAATCAAATTAAATGCAAGCTTTAATGAAGTTGGGCAGAGCTTATACCCCATGACCAGCCTCCTGTACCACACGCTGCTTACACTTAACAGCACCCTGAGTTGTAAGGAAATATTTATAGTCTCTTTCTGCGTGGAAAACAGTGTTACTAAGATGTAAATTGCCTTGTTTGAAGTTAGAAAAAGCAAACAGAGCGAGAGAGTGGGGAACATGATTTGTATTTCTCTCAGTTGAGCTGACACAAAAAAAAATTCTGGTTTTATTTTCAACTGAAAATTTCCCCTCATCCAAGTGGGAACAATCAGACTGCTGCTTTTCTAAGGGTTTGTTCCCAGAACCAAACACAGGTTCCATGGTATCCTTCTGTGAACATCTAACCTTTCCTTCCAAAAGGACTGAAGGAAAAAATCACCAATGAACACTGTCAGAGATCAAAGCTGCAAGGCTGGTTTTCCATATTTTTCCCTTAGAGGCTTGTGTGCCTGAATGCTTTCACTTGGCTTTCACCCCTGCTAATAGAAAGCAGAACACTGTAACAACCAGAAGGTAAATCAAGATATGACAAAGATGTACTAAAAAGACATGAGTGCATTTCAATTAAAACTTGGATTTTGCTGTACTAATTGTTCCCATTATGTTAACATCATAATTGCTGCCATTTTCTTACATAATCTTGCTACTCCTAACAGAAAAGAAGAAAGTTTGAACATGCCAGAAGTTGTTTTCCAGACAGAGAATGGGACGTACAGTTACCTTTTGGGCAGATTTTGCTAGAGTGCTTTGGAATAACACAACTCATTCATTCCTCAATGTCTTTAGGAAGCCAAACTTTCAAATCATTAAAAAAATACCTCACTCCCTCCCCAGAAAAGGTCTGTCAAGAATGTGCCTTCAGAATAGCTATTACAATGAATTTTGCTGCACTAGGATCGCTAATGGATTGATAATTGGGTAGTTTGCTTAATAGAAGACTGCTTATTATTAATAGAACTGCTAACAGTGCAGGGTCTGGGGAAAAAAAACAGTCTAGTTAATGATCCCTTACTCTTTTAGAACTGATCTTCTGAAGGTACACTGCACAATCCTGATGAGAACATGGATCTTTTGTCTTTTTTTGCATGCCTCTTGTCTCTTTTCCTAGCACTTGCATGCTCTATAACTGGACAGCAAGATCATTTGCAGCTGCAATGAGCTATTAAGGATCTTGAAATGTTATTAACTAATACTAAAGAAAAAAATATCTTCTTTGTTTCCCAGAATGCCAGAAAACCTAGGGCAGAGGGGTCACAGTTTACACAAACACAGAGCTGGCCAGTATCTGAAGTCCTTGTGAGTGATGCTTCTTAGCTGTTTGTTCTACACTATGTTCTCACACCTGAGACATTTCCCCGCAGCATTTCTGGTCAGCTAATTGTGTAAGCCAGCAATGGTTGATGGTTCAGTAGAAGAGATCCTTTCCAAACAGACATGCACATGTGCCTTGCTTATTCCCTCTATAACAATCAGCTTATGATAGATTTTCACCCTTAAATACTCCAGAGGAGGAAGAAAGGAAAAAAAAACAAAAAGAGGGACCAATGGCACTACTTGAGAGGGATTAAATGGGACCAGAGTTGATGATAGTACTCAAGTACATTCTCTGCAAAGGAATAGTAGTAGATAGCAATGAATGCAAAAGGAAACATCTCTGAGCTGCTTCATTTAAGTCAATTAAAATTTAATACTTTCATAAGGTCCCTCTCACTCCCAGAATTCAGCTCAACCATGACAGGTACACCAAGTGAAAATGAAGGATATACATATTGCCTTGAGTAAACTGGGGTGTATCTAAATAGATGGAAGTGTTCCTCTTGGTATCATTTTTCTACCTCTTACACTAATAAAAAAATACCTCTAAATGGCTTGTAAACTGTGTAAATAATGAGTGACCTACTATTAAGGAAGGCTAAATGAATTAGCTTTACTGCAGTTCCCACTACAAGACCATTGACAGAGATTGTCCAATTGCAGTCCATTCTAAGGCTGATTTACATCGTTCTGGCAGTGTAGAGGGGAATTAAGTGAACATAAATGTGATCTATGTCCACTTTAAGATTATCTTCCTGCCTCTGTGTTGAATAAAAGGAGCATACTGTAAATAAGGATAAGAAAAATGACACTGCTATTTTGACAGAATAAAGTGAAGTAATTCTCAGGGTAAGAGGTCTGAAAGAGAGGAATTTTAGCACATGACCTGTGAAAAGAGAAACAATGCTCAGGAGGTAGTCAGATAATAAACCCAACTCTGTCCCTTTAGTCAGGGAGACACTGAACAGACATCTTCTGATGCTTTTCCTGCTTGGTGAAATGAAAGCTGAGAAGTACAACAGAAAGGACTCTGCCAGCAGCAAACTTAACTTCATGACTAGAATGTAACCACAGTTTATTGGCAAGAGACAAAGTTCATCAAGTTGAAATTTAAATGTTCTGAAATGATAAAATGAAACCACATCTTAAAGCCAGGGTTCAAATGATCCTCTCCCTCAGTTCTGTACATACAGTGTACATTTAGTTATTAGGAGTCCAGCTCAGGATGATACACCTCAGGTTCACTTGTTCCTTAAGGATATGGACTCCCAAGGGTTTTTATACATTGAGCAGCAAGCTCAACTTTTACAGTAAGTGCCATCACAATTAACATCAAAACCTCATATGCAGTGACTCTGGTGTCTCAATGGGAAGAGCCTTTTGACATTATTAGATAGTAACAGAAAATAACAGTGTCCAGGTATTTCTTTTGCTGTCTGATTTTATTTGACCTGAGATAGAGAAGAGCTCAGTGTTTCTATATAAAATCTCTGTATCTCTGCATGAGCCTGCATCATATCAGCAGACACACACTGTGCAATCTTTTTCCCACCAGTACCAAGTCAATTCCTGACTTCTCACAGCTGTGTCCATCATTGCCAACTTGCTGAGTTTCCCAGCAGCCTTAATGAAGTCTCAGACATGGTACCTCAGCCCTTGTTAGGAGCCATCCCACTATTTCCTTTCAAACTGTCTTCTAACACCCCTTTTTTTTTTTTTGTTTGCAATGACAACAGTGTACTAAGATCACTGTTAGAGTGATCCATTCTGTTCCACAGGCTCCTTCTACTTCATCTGTCTATCTCCACTTGCTTCCTTCTGTTTTACGTTCAGGTTATTAATGATTTGAAAGCCAGGCTACTCTGTTGTGTGCCTAGCAGGGCTAAAGAGTATTTCAGAGAACCACATGATCACTGACTAGCCTCAGTCTATCTTACAAAGATTATGCTGTTTCAGCTCCCTGTCTCCAATGTCAACATGGTCTATAGCAAACTCAGCAACACATTTATGAAGATCTTGCCAGCAATAAACACTACAAAGAGAGGAAGAGGATCCAAATACCATGCATTCTGTTAGAACACAGAACAAAGAGCTGCAGGTGCATTGATTCCTCCACGTACAAGAGACTTTTAAGACCACACATGGTTCCTTCAAGAATTACTTCATGACTCCATGGTGATAATACATGGAAAAGAAAGAAACCATGCCAAATGCCAAAAACTAGCAGAAATCAGCATATTCTGAGGCACTGGTGAACTAACAAAGATCCAGCACATCAAATGCACTTAGGGGCAGGTGTCACACATTTCCAGTAAGCACCAAGGCACAGGTTGTGGTTATTTTGATGGAGGAATATAGCTGGGCAATCAAAGAGCTTGTGACTACTACACCAGCTTGTTTTTGTCAAGGCAACTTTTTTGATTCTCAGCTGCACTACATATTTATATCCAAGATGCAAAGAGAGCAAAAGAGAGTGGGTCACATATTTAGCAAATGACAGTAATTCCCTGAAGATGATAAAAAGCAGCTCGTCTATCACCAGCCTCCTTTTGTGCTTGACTTGGAGGCACATTACCTTTGCAGAAAATAAAACACAAGTAGTGAAAGAGAGAAAAACACAGCCTATAAACAACAAAACACAAACCTCACAGGCTGAAAAACTTAACTGAAGTGTAGGAAAAAGCTGAATGCCTGCCAGTTCTGTATAGTACCATGGAGTTCAGTACTCCTTCCCAATGTAGACACTCACACATCTCCCCCATAAAGCACAGCAGAAGCAGATAGCACACACACTGACACAACAAGCAACTCACTACCACTTGTCCTAAAAATGCTCTTGAATTTCTTCTCTCCTTCTCTCAGCTCCTTCCCCTCCCACATAGATGACCCAGCTGAGACGACCCACAGTCACTTCAGCTTGACAGCAGTCTGTCTTAGTGAGGAGCCTTTACTTTAGCCTTAGTGACTAAATGATTAAGCTATTCCTCCTACTCTTTTCAGCTTCAGAAAGTCAACATCACACCTCATGACCACATCCACCAAATATTTAGTCCAGTTAACAATATATCATGCAATAATGCTCTTTACCACTGGGTCTCAGAGTAAGGCTTCATAAAAGAATCATTGCAGAGGATATTACAGTAAATTCCCCTTCCACACTGGGGCCATTTGACTCGATTACACCCATGATGAAGTCCTCATCAGATGCACAGAAGTGATTTTGTGCCGCAGAACAAGAATAACATAGTAGTAATTTTTAAAGTATGTTTCAACTACTGAAGGAATCAGTATTTCAGAGCGAGGATTATTAAAAACAGAGCTGAAATAAGAAAGGGAAAAAATGGAGACTTCAATCAAGATATAGAAGTGTCTCTCACTTCTATCTTTTCAAAAGAAAAGCCACTTCAATAAGGATGAACAGATGGATATTAGGTAGCACTGACAGACAATGATGAAGAGCCTCAAACTAAAAAGCAAAAAAAGAGACTAGAAAAAAAACTTTTTGTGATTGCTTGTGAGTGACCACACGGTAGGGAAACAGTCCAACAGAAGCCTGGGAAAAACTACAAGAGTATAGCTGCAGGCAGCTGTTTTCCTTCCATAAGAGCACTTCATTCTTTGAGGCTGTGCAGTCCCATCAGCACGGTATGCATTGCAGTTTGTATTCTTCCCCCATTATTTTCAGCTGCTCGTGATACATCTCACAGTTATGCAGCATGTAATTCATCTAGATGTTTACTCTACAAAACTGGAAACATGAAAGTAACTAAACATTGCTAACAACACGAACATAAAACAGCCTAAATCTCACCAGCAAAACACTGGTGTCATTAACACAAGGTCAAATTTCACAAGCTGTTGCTGGAGTGATGTGATTCCTCTCCAAAGGCACCTCTGTGTCTAACACCACACACCTACATTCCAGCTTCATGCTGCCCTATGTCGCTGCTGCTGTTACTCTGTCTGCATGTAAGGAACAGATTGCTACAGAGACAATGCTTCTGTTTCTGCACTTCAAATTTGGTTTAAATCCCCCACTAGTAACAGGAACAAGAAGTTAATTTCAGCTGCAGACAAAGTGCAGAAATGGATTTCCCTCTCATCACTGTTACAGTGTCTCTGTTAAGATATATTCTTACTCCAGGCTACAAACACAGTTCTGTTACAACTGAGCCTCAGGTAAGGCAAACACTTTACATTAACTTGAGGCCAAATGGTACCTTATTACTGAAACAAGTTTAAGGTTACAGATGACCCACCCTCCACAGTAATCCAGCCACTCTTATATCCCATTTCCATGGTACCATGGCTGTCACTATTTATCGGTAAATACAGTAATTAAGATGCAATTTGCACTACCTTCAGCAACCTCTGCTCTTCACCATTCCCCTCCCTTGTAATACAGATTGTATAACTGGAGAAACTCCACGCTGTTCATAGGGCAAAACCTTGCCTATTATGACAATTCCCATGTGTCAACAGATGAATGTAGCGTCATGATTGAGATTCATTTCGCATTTAATACTATATTATTTCACATTTAATGGTTAAAATAAACACCACCAATAAAGACTAAAGAAGTCAAAATCAGACAGCCATCCCCCCAATAGCCTTCTCTTCTAACTGCAAATAATAAATCACTTTGGGTAAGTAGTTTTAAGCCATAAAACTGCAAATAAGACATTTTGTGCTGAAAATTGATTTCTACTGAGAACGATAGCTCCATGCAACTTCATTTGTAACTGACGTGGATTGCCAACAGGGCTTGCAGCATAAGAAAAATGAAATGACACTAACTAATCTTGTGCATATTGGTAGTCTTGCATCTGCAATACAAATGGAACTTTGGGGTGGGTTTTTTTTTTCATAAATGCAAAGCACCTGAAATAGAAAAGCTATTTGTGCACAATTGAGCTGCAAGTGAAAGTGCTGTTGCAATTCATCTCAGGACTTTCAGCTATGGGATACTTCAATTTTTCTTTTTTTCATTTGTTTTTAACATTTATTACAGCAAGGAATGATCATGCATGAGGAGGGTGAGATTTAGTGTTTTACAGCCATCAGAGCAGACCTGAACAATGAGGACTTGGCTTTTGATAATGCCAAATAATATCTTTGCCCGATTCTAAGATACACTAAAAATAAAAGCTCTGCGTTCATGCACTATGTGAGTGATGAAAAGGAGCCCCAGAGAATGTCTTATTTCTGCAGTGTGGATTAGCAAGCTGCCAAAAAAGAGCTACTGCAAACTATTTTTATGATGCTTGTTACTGACTGATAAAATTTATGTTGTCACACAGGAAACATGGATTATTAATACTTCTATAGAATAGCAGTTGTCATAAGGAAATCAGCTTGCCTGTAAGCCAGAACAAAATCAAAATGAAAGTGAGATTGTGCTCTAGACAACTTTTTAACTTCAGCATAGATATAGGATGTTATATGATAGACCTGAGCTTATTCACCTTCTCATCACCAGACAAATGGGATTAGTGGTTAGTTGTTTGCATGCTCATTTGTTTCTTGTCTTGAGCAAAGTGGCTGCTACAGCATTACTACAAATAAGAACAGATTCAATGCATTCCTGTTCTACATCCTTAGGGAAAGAATGCAAGCAGTAAAACAATTATTGCATTATCTAAATCAAAGTATAGTGTTCACGCAATTGAAGTAAATGATGTGACCCAAATACTTTTCTGGATATGAATTACATTGCTCAGTCTTTGCAAGAAAAAATACTACGTGGATTCTCCCCAATGATTGGTGAAGATACTGCAGGTACTGAAGATTCATCTGGCATTTTCCCAGAGATAGAGCAGTGTCTGAAAACGTGACTCAACCACAAGTTAGAAAATAGCATCCCCAGCTTCAATGGGAATACAATTTCCCCTAAGTGTATTGTTTCTAATAGTGTGCCTAAGTACAGTGGCAGTTACATACAGACTTCATAAACACACGTCCAAAACACGACCACAGGTTTCTCCAGTTTTCTTCAACCTTCTCCATTTGCCAGGTTATGGTCTTAGTCCCTTTAAAGCATTTAAAACTGGTCACTTTGAACAATGTCTTTTAAGGAATATAAACCCCAGTTTTGGTTTCTGGAAGCTAAGAAACTGCAAGTGGGACCGTGTTCCTCTTATGGGCAGAGCTAAGTTGATGTGAATAATTGCTTCATTCTCTTTGTGACTGATCTGAAGAACAAGTAATTTGGTTGGTAAAACTTAATTAAACCCAACCTGAAATAATGGCATACAGGATAAAATTAAGTATTTCCATTTCAATTGTTTTCCCTTGTTCCATCTAAATTTTACTGTTCAATAGCACTTCAGGAAAGAAAACTGAAATCTAATTTCCCATCAAAGCATTTCCACTAATCTGAGAGCCATTTGGTGAATTCTAATCCAATTTATAAAAGCATTTCTTTACTCCAAAGAATAGGTTTTGAAGTGACACATCTTCCCCATTCAAAAGCACATCACAAAGCTGTAATGCCTGTTCCTGTCATGTTCCTTTTGCCCTTCTGAACTTCTGTTGAGCCTGAATAAAATGCAGCACTGGTTCACATAGAGATGTTACCGTTCTGTTTATGTACGTTGCAATATCCCTAAACACACAAAATGCCCAGGAAAGATATTCCAAGGAATATCATTACTCCTAGCAAAGGCTTTCAGAATTACAGTGGTTCACCTTGTAGATATAAAAGTGGCAACAACTCTTTGCTCTAGCAGCATGCCCTCTAGGCTGTGAAAGAGCAGACGATGCTGATTTGTTAGTGGCAACAAACCCTTGAAAGAAACTTCATTAACAATTCGAGTTTGGTTTATGAGCCTTGATTCATGTTTTGATTGTTATAGTGATTTTATGTACATCTTTGGCATGAGTAACAAACCTGGAATTTAGATTGAAATTACACTCATAAAATGCAGGTATTTACTCTTCTCTCACTGTATCAGCCACCTCATAAACTGGGTTATCATGACCTAAAGGGTTTTTAATATTTAAAGGTTACAATTCAGAGAGACTCAGGTAATAGAAGATACAGACCAATTCCCAGACTGACAAACCCTGTCCTCAGAACTTCAGACTTGCTGCCCTTTAAAGAAACTTGGCCTTCATTAGCAAAGGAACCCAGACTAAAAAAGGTCATCTCAATACTCTTCCCTTTGAGTTATTCTCACGGTTCCTCTTTCCTGCTTTGCCTGAACATCTACTACTGCAGATTCACTCCCAACAAATTAGGAATGTATTTCCCCTTTTTCCTAAAGAAATCATCTCTCAGGCAGTGCAGGATGCTTCAAGCACACACTGTCCATCATCTCAAAAGCTTTCAAACGGGGTTGGTTTGGTTTTTTTTCAAACCCATTAGTTCAGAGTTTAGAAAAACTGGTAGTTCAAATTTAGATTATCTCTCAGAGCATGTTTTTAATTCCACTTTTGGAAATGAATCCCCCGTGTTGGTTGCTGCATAAAGCACTGAACTGATGCTTCTGTTCCAAATTCTGCCATTTCCAATCTTACATCTCTGGCAAGGAGCTCAAGTGACAGAAGCTCTTCTCCCAGGCTGCAAAGTTATTTACTGGGTGGCTTCAGGCAAGGTCACCTTCCCCTCCTCACTGTTTTATTTACCTACTATATGCAGGTTTTATATAAATACTATTAACTACCTTGGAAAAGTTTTTTTGATGTCTAGGAATGAAAATAAGGTGATATTAGTATTCTTAAATAGGCTGCTCATCTGATCCTGTCAGACAATTCTCTGCCTTTCTTAAGGAGAAGCCAAGAAAAATAAACATGAGTATTTGCGGGATTGGTGTTCACCTTGAAAACATCCATCCCTGGGGACGGTGAGAGAATAAATAACATTTCTATTGTGGCTTACAGCACTGAAGAAAATCATCTTCAGTGTTGGACTTTGCTTGAACTAGAGCAAAGCTACAGAAATAATATCTTTAATGAGTTAAACCAACAACCCAAATACTAATTCCTCTACCAGAGAAGAAAACTAAAGCCGACAGCATGTTTCCAGCCAAAAAGAAACAGAACACACATTATTTGTTTCAGAGAGCGGCCTCTAAAGTATTAAATAGGCGATTATTTGCAGCCTGTGCTGCTTGGCACATTGCTTTGACATGTCTGCTGCATTTCATCGGAGCTCAGAGCTGAACGGCACAGTCCTGGAACCATTTGTGACCAGGAGACACAGAGAGTGGGCAAACGCTTGCCAGCTTTCTTGCTGCCTGTAGTCAAGCAAACAGTATGTTCTGTGAAGAATGATAAGCAGACGCAGCTTGTCCTGGGTTCAGAACGTTTTGCACAGTTTCTTCTTCTCTCTACAAAGTGCCAGATCTAGACATTTGACTTGGATAATTAACAATTCAAGGTCAATAGGAATAGAGAAGGCACACAGACACCAGACAGCAACAATGCAGGAAACTTCGTGTAGCTACTGACTCCTCTTCAAAGACTCACCAATTAACCAGACCAAGGCAACTGTGAGCCAGTACAGAAACACACCAATCTGTCATTACCTTACATAGCTCTACACTATGTCTCTTTAAAAGCTGACTCCCAAACAAAGCCAATTCAAACGTTCATGTACTTACATATTCTATTCAATTGCCTAACATGTCATACAGTACATTCTCTGGCTCAAGGCTCTCCTCTGGATGCCTTTTGTTAATGCTTGTGTGCATATCATGCATCTTGCATTCAGCTTCAGAGACTTATACAACATGGACATAGCAAATAAAAAAAAAACCCTCATACTGAATGAGAATGGAAGCAAGAAAGGCAGAAGGATGATTTGTCTTTGCAAAAACCTGTCTCAAAAGCGATTCTTCTCAGAAACAGTCTGAGAAGGACTTGTGCTTGTATCCTAATACATTCATTCCTCTCAAGGTGGTTAACTAAAGCATGTTGGTATTTCAGAGCTAACATGCAGTTTTTACTTACGGTCACCTAACAATAACACCAAATCTGTTTGCTGAACAGAGTGGTAGAAATGTACTGCTCAGCTACACAGAGCACTCGAGGCTGTGCCTAAAACAACCTGGCAAACAAATTATGCAGATGACCTATGAGATCTGTCTACGTCTTTCAGGACTATGTTTTCCATTTCACTAAGTGCATAAAATTAAACAAAAAGCCATTTTCAACAAGACAGACTTCAGTCAATTATTCTAATGAGTACCTGACATGCTGACGCTAATTAATCGCTGACTGATTAGACATCTTTCAGGTGTCAAGACGACGACTTAATGTTGAATGTAACGAACAAAGCTGCAGGAGAGTTGCACAGTTACAGTTCATGTCATGCTAAATTAGCTGCACGTTAATTGGATTAAATTACTGAAGTTACAAAATGTTTGACCAACGTTGTTATGCAACACCAAATTGAGAGGTGACATTCTCCTATCTGTCAGAGCATTACAGGCTGAAAAGCCCATTTTGTGCCCTAGGAGAGTTCTCTTGACTGTGCTTTGGTTTGGATGGAATAAAACAACCCCTAATAGTGATCAGCTGGTGTATTTGCACAGAGAATGATCCAGGCTAAGCAATTTTCCACATGTTTTCCTCCTTCCCTACTGTTTGTTACTTGGGATTGGGCAAGATCTCTCTATTTACAGCCCTAAAAATATTGCCACATAAACTCTTTAAAGACTCAAAGTAAACACCCGACGTCCTATATTCAGGAGCTCACACTAAAGGTGAGAGGAATTCCTGGAAGCATTAGTTTCTTAAATATTATGCTACTCTTTGTATTAGGTGTAGTGTGCAAAATTTCTCAGATGGAGAAAGACATTCTTGTGTTGAAGCCATCCAAACATCTGACTGAAACAGGCATCTAACCATAAAGACTGAAAGCCAAGGAAACATCTGACTTGTGCTGTAATTGTAGCACAAAAGCAGCAGACCAGGAGCAAAGATGGAACGTAATTTTTTTATTTCTCAGCTAGAAAACCCCAAGAAAGTTCAAACTTGAGTGTCTGGAAATCTCCTTTAGAAAAGAGGAAAGAATAATACACTTTTAACGCACATTAAATTAATGCCACTCCATCAGATCCAAAATGCACAGTCAAAAATCCACTGGAGGATCCAGTATGTAGGCACACTTGATTCACACACAAGGCAAAGAGACTGTAGCATTCCTGTGAACACAGCTTTTGAAGGATTATGTCTGTGGAATGGGATGTGGAACAGGAGTGGCGTTAGGTAGCATCATTTTCCCCTCTAGGAGTGTGAATCTATTAATGCTTTTATTCTACTATAATTGAATCTTTAAAACTGTAGTGGCAAGGGTTTATACATTTAGATTCAAAAGTCTCAAATTCAATTCCAGCAGAGAATTTTTCCAGGTCTGTTGACAGCGAGATGAATGCATTTTGAGCACATACTTGTCACAACAGGGGAATGAAAAACTATCAATTATGTCTTAAATGGAAAAAGAGAGGAAATGGAAAGACAACCATTTGTATTCCATAAGACAAATGCATTAGAAATGTGGAACTAAGCTTGGCTTTCAGGGTATTAACAGTTCTTTGGCAGTAACATATTGCAATGCCCAATACTTTCAAAAGCAGTTGTTTTAAATGGTTGAAAGATAACAGAACAGTAAGCTATTGTTCTTTGCATCCTGATGCCTCCAGAACTCGGCCACAGTGTGTCAGTGTCCTCAACAAGCAGAAAGTCGCTGCTTTTTGGCAGAAGGAGGTAGAAGAGTACAAGGTGAAACCAAGCAGAGATACTGCACACTTTCAAGACTAGTTGATGTCAGTGGGAATTAAGTATTGAACACATCTGAAAATGGTAGCTGCTCATTTCCACGACCTGGATAGGTGTATTTCACATGACAGACTTAGGAACCAAACTCACTCCTTGTGAAACTCAACACAGTACCTTCCTTTCAGCATATATCAACAGTTTTCAGGTTGCTGTTTTCAGATTGAGGAGGATGAAATAATCATGATTTCTGGGTGCACACTTGTCTCCAATAGAGAGCAATTGATAACCACTCTTAATTATTTCACAAAGGGAAAGAAAAAGGAATCTTTGCTAATAGCTTCTCCCCATTCTATCCCACACAGAAATTCAGAATACCTCTAAGCTTACAACACACAGAAGCATCCATGCACAATAGGCATTAGCAGTGCCACTCACATGGAATATTATGACTTCAGATACCAAACACAATAACTTTTAACTTCTGTGATTTCCTGTTTGTTTAATAAGCAAACACCAATAAATTTCTCATGCCACCTCTTTCCTGTGTATTTTCCGTATTTAAAACCTGAAGAAACTCACTTACACACTGCACACAAACTCCCAAATCAGGCTTCAAATAAAACACATTAAATTATGGTAGAAAGGTTAATTCACAAGCCATGGAGCCACTGGAAAGCAGGCTCCATTAGTTCTCCCAGGCATGGAGCTGCTTTTTACTCACATGAAAGCAAAATAACAAAAGATGAGCCAACTTGCAAGCAACTGGGCAATTGTTCCTAAGTGGGAATAATGGCAAAGGTTGACAGCTTTTTGCTTAAATGGAATAGTGGAAAGAGGGGGTAAAAAAAAAGCTGTTTGTTGTTTACCCTTTTATGACCAAAAAATGGGCCTGATCTGCAAATTAAACTCTTCTTCCCATCAGCTGCATTTGAACAAGTCCTTTTAAGCCAGAACACAAAGAAGCTAAATGCCAACTAACTTCCTTATACATTCTAACAGTTGTTAAAACTTACATTCAAACAGAGAGGTTTTCCTTTTTTTCTCTTACTTCCTCTTTCAAAGGTCACACTCAGCTAAAACCCATTGCATGCTAAGTTATATCTCAGATTCTCAAGAGAAACACATTTCTCAGGGGCAACTGGATTTCACCTCCAAATGCCTCCTTAAGTATCTGGGGTTCTGTATGGACATCACTGCCCCTCCTTTCACAAAACATTTGTGTTTGCCCCAGCTCAAAATAATTTTCCAATCATATCTCTGTAAGTTAATATATATGTCCCTGAATATAATACAGCTTTAAAAATCTGACAAATGGTACCAACTGACACCCAAAGGCCTCAGGAATGATTTTGCTTTCTCTTTCCTGACTGAACATCTTTGTAAACCGCAGTATAACTCTGATTTCCAAACTTCAGCTTCTTACATGGAATAGTTTTACTGCATCTGATGTGAAGCTTTCTCCTCTACTGTGGAGCTTTGTCTCATGAGCACTTGAAGAGAACCAAAGGAGCTTGTTTAAAAGCAAAGCTGAGTGCTCTCCAAGGACGCATCTGGCCTGATTCTCCACTCACTCAGAATGATACAATTCTAGTACAAGTTGAATTCCTTTGTTCAGACTTTCTTCTTATTCCCAAGTATTCTTCTCTCCACTAAAAAAGAAGGGTATTTTCCTAAAGACATCAATACACACATAAGTTTCCATATGTCTGTGTGCAAGCTTAGAATTCCTCAGGGTGTTAGAAAATGAACACACACATTTAGGCATTTACGAGATGCCTTCTGAGAACCAGTAGACAAGGAACAGAAAATGCATCTATCTGAGGTAACTTAGATGTTAAAATAAACGAAGAATAGTCAATGTGCTACAAATTATTGCAA
This sequence comes from Urocolius indicus, assembly GCA_013401255.1. Classification (NCBI taxonomy): domain Eukaryota; kingdom Metazoa; phylum Chordata; class Aves; order Coliiformes; family Coliidae; genus Urocolius; species Urocolius indicus. The sequence continues at coordinate 159,499 of WBNH01012085.1, read as the reverse complement.
GGATTTCTTTCAAAGCCTCGAGTTTGAAGCTTCCCAGCATGTATCAACTGACTCATCAAGACCAATTCCTGGTGTGTTTACCAGGAATACAAACCTCACGCACACATACACAAACATACATCTACTCTGGAGAACTAAAACAGGTAATTTAACTATACCAATGCATGAAAGTCACAGTGATTAACTACAATAATGTCACCTTCACTTCAGAACTCATAGAAAGCTGATAACTATGGCTGCAGACAACTCTCAACAGAATGCAGGCACACAAGGTCATGGTATGCCTATGTATGGTGCAATATGCCATGCATTCAGAGAATGTTCCCTCTAAATCATATGACCAACACAATCAGGCAACACTCAGTAAAGACAGAAGACCCTTCAGTACCATTCATATTCCCAATAGCAGTGATGCTATGATATTTATGCAACAGGAGAGACTCTCTGTCTAAAGTTAAGGGTAAAGCACAATCTAGGCAATATTCACTCCCCCACCTAAACTCCCATCCCTTAAAAACCAAGAAGTAGCAAGTGAACATTGAAAGGAATACACACACACACTCATGTGGTCTGAAGACTGGGAATTATTGTTCAAACAAGCCTGAATCATAAAGATTCTCCTTGAAGAGCTTTACCAATAAACAGACATATTTTATGTTCCCCACTCTGACGTTTAATACAATGAAACATTATAATCCCTCCCATAATTGTATCGACAGTGATCAGAGCTACTAGGGAGACAGAGAATACTGGCAGGAAGGAAAAAAAAGATGCCCAGGAAGCTCTGATATCTGTCTGAAGGGTTTTGCTCAACTTGCTGTGCAGATGAAACACTCAAATCATTCGAGGGGATATGACATCAGTCTGGACTCTGTATTTTATGGCTCTCAATAAATAATGATAAATTACAATGAGAACTCTGGATGGGAGATGGGTTCTCATCCCAGTTACAAGCTTTGCCAGAGAGTTTAATCGAATGAACGTCAAATAGTATTTGAAATTTTTGATCTAATATTTACATGCATTAAATGCCTGTGGGGTTTGGGCAGTTTTCAGCAAATATTTCTGTTGCACAACTGAAAGAAGAGAAGGATGCCATTCAAGTCATTTAGGAGAATTAGGCACCCAATTCACAGGATCTTTTGAAAATCCCAGGCTAAATAAGTCATCTCCTGGAGGACTTTTCATGAGCTATCAGAAAATAGTAGCAGTGCAATGGAATTATAAAATCTACATTCAGCTTCTTTTTCCCCTTCTCCACAGAAACCTATTTTCCATTAAGCTTTGTAAACAGCCATTTGCAAACATCCAGCCTACATTTAAACACCTATGTGACAGACCAAAATGCTCTGGTTAAGTGCTATTCCTTATCAGGAAGTTACCCATTTGGGAGGTACAATAATTGAAAATAAACAAGCAAACAAAAGAGGGAAGTTTGTTTCTGTGATGCACTGCAAATCCAAATGGCAGCTTTGCAGTATAAACTAAAAGGTTTGGGCTGTTTGGTGCTTTTGTAACAGGGAAACTCAGACACAGACTTACTCTACACGATTGGCACCACTTTGTCCTCCCTGCAGGGAGAGGCACCTGCAAACTCTACTATTCCCCAATGGGAAAAGACAGCCAATTATCCAGAACAAATTGTGACTGTAACAGTGAAGATCATTTTATTATTGCCTAGAGGGTTTTTGAAGCTCTCCCTATGAAATTGTCTCGTAAATAATTCAATGGAAGTGATTTACTCTGGTGGAAGATTTACAAGGGAGTGCCTTTCAAAAGAGGATTCTGTCAAAAGTTATTTCAATTAATTTAATCTTGAAGTCCAAACAAATTGACTTTGACCAAATTTCAGTATCAATTAACAGAGCCTGGTAGTTTCTTTGTGCTTTAAGTTAAATGAGTAAAACATGCCAACAACATGGCTATGTTCACTCCGTCCCTGGCCATAAATACTTCACTATGCTACTAAGAAGCCAAAGCTTCTGATCGTAAGCCATGAGAACCTTGCAAGGACTTAAAATCAGTTTCTTTAAAGCTCCATGGTGTATCTCATGTACCAACTGTGATGCATCCTAAACTGAATAACCTGCAGCACAGTACACTCTTATTCTTTGGCAAAGCTATTGACTGTATTTGAAGCTACTCTGAAGTTCATAGCAGTGCTATTCAGAGATAACAGAACAAAACCTTGTTTATGTAACATAAATGTAACAGATTGATCCCCATGGCAAATGGAATAAACTTTTCACAGGAGAGATAAGCATCAACCCACATTCTGGACATGTGACATTCCTCCTTCACTTCTAAGAAGTAATAAGTGAAAAAAACCCCACAGTCCATTTCTGCACCTGTCTAAATAATCATGGGATAACAATGTACAAAGGAGGGAAAAAAGCCTAAGCAAATGTTACTCCATCTAATTAAGAAACTACCAGAATAAAGAGACAACCAGTCCTAAAGCTGATCATTTCTTGCCACTTTGAGAGACTGTAACAATAGAATTTCCTCCTAAATCTAAATTATCCCAAGGTGAAATACAGTACTATGGAAAGAAAGATAAAGTGACTTGTATTTAGTAGGGAGATTAAACAGATTGTGCTCCATGAGCAACAAATTGCATGAGACGTGCATCTCATACTCGTACAGTGCAAACACTGTTGTGCAGGACTCACCTACACCAGAGTAAAGCCTGTCCAGGGCTAAGAAACACAAAGGAGTAGAACAAGAGACAGTGCCTGCTCAGCTGGTGAAAGAACATGACCAAGAAAGCATTTATTGTTTGACATCTGGAATACTCTGTATGTCAGTACCGAATACAGCAGCCTTAAACATGTCTAAGTGATTTGCTTAAAGGGGAAAGCATGTTCCAGTGCTCAAATATCAATTATTTGTCTGAACATACTCTGAAATACAGTCAGTAGAACAGAAGAAGAAAATGCGTCCATAAATACAACTTACAGTGGTTATCTGATTGGATTTTTTTCTATCCTTTGCTATTATTTTCTTGCAGCTGCTTCTGTGCAAAGCAGCTCTGGACCACCTTCTGAAACCACCTCAGACTTCTGTGAAATTATCATATGATATCAAACATGTCAGGTACCACAGGCTGCAGTATGAGATCCCCTAATACAGAGAAGCACTTCTTCAGTTACCACAAGCTATCTTTCATAAGCTGCCAATCCACCTTTAACAGGTGGGGGCTGGAGAGCCTGCGAGCATAATTATTACATGACCCTAACGAGAGAATCTGATGTTCAGAAACCCAGATTTTCAGAGGAAGCATGACTTGACAGGTGAATTTGTAGAAAAGTCCCGTTCCCCGCAGTAAAATGCTTTTCCTTCTCACAGGGTTCAACAGTAAAAAAAAGAATAGTAGTAAAGAAATAGTGATGCTGTATGAAGTTCCTTGTGGAGTTATTGTTTCTCAATAGTTAACAGTGGTGGGAGTTTACATCAATTCAATTTGCAAACTAAGCTTTCCTTTTCCTCCCTCTCTTTTTGTTTGATACCAGATTTTATTGGAAAACCACATATGCTTAAACCCCAGGAGCTATGATTAAATGCATAGTAACAAGGTTTAATATATATCAAAGATGAATACAAAGGAGGAATGCAAACTATATTAATATAGCATTGATATGTATAAGGTGAACGTTGTGCCACTTCAAAACAGAGAAAAGCAAACAAGTACATGCAAGTTAATTAACTCACATAGTAGTTCACATCTTCCTCCTCCTCCCATCACTGCAGATAAATCTTTTTATCAGGATTTCACAAAAAAGATTGTGAGTGACCTACCCTATTTCTGCAGGAGGGCACTGTGCAGGACAGGGCTTCCTCAATTATTTACAACAATGTCACTTTTTAACTTCACCTTAGACGTAAGAAGTAACAGATTGTCTTTGTGAAGAAACCCTTGGCAGAGAGGTACTAGGAAGCAATTAAAAAAGGGAACCATAGCTAGAGAAACAAATGTTCAGATTTGAACCATCTCAAACAAAACAGGAATATTAACCTACATTTTTTTCCATGCTACAATGAAAACCTTCAATCCTCTGTTTTTACAGCACTGGTAAGTACTCTTCCATTGGTTTTATTATCACTTGAACTCAAAATGTTCTCCTTAGAAATGTTTTTTCTGCATCCCTATGAAATAGTCGTGTGTCACTATATTGACAGGGATAAAGAACAATTAAATATTCCTATGTTTAATTACTACCAAGCTAAGGTGTAACAGCCATGTCTCTGGCATCCTTTAAATCTCCAGTTGTACCTTTTAATCCAAACCACTATTCATTTTCTACAACTATCTATTGTACTGATGGAATCCAGAAAATCCTTTCTAAAGCTGTGGACAAATGGAGGGTAACCTGCATTGCAGAGATTGGAACCCTGCTTCTAAAGGACAAATCTCTAATTCGGCTTTTAATAATGGTGAAACTTGGATGTGGCAGTTTAGCAAATAATGCTATTGGACTAATCCTACTCATCAGATGGGATTATATGACAAACATTACATATTTTAATACTGCAGTAATCACAAAAGTTCAACTTTCTACAGGAATATTTTAAAGCTCTTATCAAAAATACACTCTATTATTTATACTCAAAGTCCAAATCCCCATTTTTTATGCATCTTCCAATTACTCTAACATAGTACTTATTAATTCAAAAACACTGATACCTTTCAACTGGGATTCAACCAGACAACTAGTAGCTCTGTCATCTGTGCACTATGAACTCTTTTAAAGTTTCTCACCACTCTGAACACCTCAGCTCACAGGTCTGGAGTTCAAAGTGAAGTTTACTTTTTATCTAATCCATGCAAAATCTTGAATAACTTTTTCAGTAGAATAAGAAAAACATTCTCTTTTCTTCTATAAATGCACAGCAGAAACTTAAGGCCAGATCTTAACCTAAAACTGGTGACACACAGAAAAAAAGCTACTAAAAGGAAAAGAATTGAACTCAAGGACAACCTAAATTAGCAGCAGCAGCTATGTCTGCATCACCTAATGTCAAAGATGCCAAGCGATGCAGGAAACTTTTGCAGCTGTGCATTCATACAAAAGAAGCAGTTGAAAAACACTGTGTCTGAGGAAAAGGATTTTGAAAAGTAACTGTTGATTAAGGCAAGAACTAGAAACCAGGAGATGCAGGTTCTTTTCAAAGAACTCATTTTCCAAAGTAGCATTTTAAACCTGAGTCCCATGAGCACATCCACAGTGCTCATAAAAATGCCATACTTTGCAAAACCAGAGCATTTTTAGAACACGTTCTCTTTCAAAGCTGTTTCACAACTCTCCCAAGTTCTCCTTTTCTCTCTCTCAACCAAAAATACAGAGAAAAAAATGAATACTAGCACAGTTTTGATAAAGATTTACACAGGAAAATCCTCTTAAGGAGGCAGATTACATGGTTGGAAATAGCTAGAGCTCCCAGAAAAATTAAGTAGTTATGTATTTTAGTTGTGTTAAAATGATGCCTGAACTGACTGCTTCAGAACTTGCTGTTTTTAAGCATTTTCTATTATACAAAATGCTTAGGGAACCATGAACAGAAGATTCCTCAATTAAGGGGCAGCAACTTCAAATGGAGAGATGATTGGTTTGAGATGATAAAGTTACCAAAAAGGACTGGCAAAAACTTCCCTTTTCTCGAAAACAGAATTCTAAAACATTACACCCAGTTCCTTGTGTATTTGGATCTCAAAAATAAAGGTTTTCATAAACAGCCAGGACATTAATCTGAAGAGGCTTGAACACAACTTAGAACGCTTCATTTTCATAATGCCTCAACACTTGCCTTCATTTAAAGGAAAGTAATTACTTTAAAAACTATGGATCTTGGCATCGAGAAGTTATTTTCTTAAGAAAACTGGAAGGCTGNGAATTCTAAAACATTACACCCAGTAATGTTCATTACACCCAGTAATTTTTCACCAACAGAAAATTGGGGGGGGGTGAAAGATTCTTGTGGTTTTGTAACTGTTCAAGTTTCCAGTAAAGTAACCTTCTCACCTACATATCTATTCTAATAACGGAGAAGCAGAGAACAGGAGAATTGAAGAAGATTTATTTAGTACTTTGCTCTAATAATGACTAGAATGTAGTCTCAGAAGTAAAGAAACAAAAAGTTTAAATTACTTTAAATGAGCTAGTCACTTCATGCAGTATTTTGTTGACTGGGAAAAATTGATATGAGATGATAGGCTTAATAACTTTCTGCCTCACATAAATTATCACAGAAAGATGCATGATGTTGTTAACAACAAATACTTTTGTCTAAAGGTTAACTTTAAAAAGAAAAATCTGGAAAATGGCTTATGAGTTTCACAAGAGAAAATGAGAGTTCATCTAATTTGACTGAGAGAGAGAAAAAAAATCATTTTAGGTGATGAATAGTTCTGGTAAACTTAGAGTGAGTTAGTTTATTTTACAGAAGTACTGAGAATTAAAGAAAGATTCCACTGCTCCATCCCTTAACTCAAGGATTATCATGTTATAGAAGTAAAAATACAGTTGTTTTCCAAGTCCCAGTTACTGGTAAGGCTGTACATTGTGTAAATAAATAAAGTACAAACATCTCTGCAGACACTGTCATAGTAACAACTGACTTCAATAGGGAGGAAGAAGGATAACAAGTACACGGACAAGTTCTGCTGCAGTATTTCATCTTCTACTGTGGCTTGTACAACTGGATATGAAAATACACAGCTTGAAAGCTAGGAGAAGCTCTCTGCCATTGGAACAACAAAGTTCTGTTCAATTTTCACAGCAAACAAGAAATAAATCCAACCCTTTGCTGTTTCCTAAATAAACACATGAAATTGTGCAAGCCAAAGCATTTAAATCAGCAAGAAAATATATAAAGCATTTCTTTTCCCTTCAGTCTAAGCAAAATGGCCACATTTTCTCAGACCACTGGGAATATCATTCCCTAAAATAAAGAGCTTTGTCTTACCATCCATATTCCCAGATAAAGAGAAATAGAAAGAGATACATGGAGAGAGGGGAAGTCCTTCCACATACTGAAAAAAAATGAAGTACCTCCCCCCCCCACCGTATTTTGCCCTGACTGATAAAAAAACCCGTCACTTTAATTTTAAGCTATGTGTTATATCTGACGTTGAACAAAGAAAGGTCATCTCAGAGTGTGCAGAGGATGTTCATTTCATTTGGTGAAAAAACTAAAAATAGATAAACATAAATGAGCCTGGAAATTAAAAGAAAACCTTGTCTGAAAGGCTTATTAAGAGCTATTTGTTATGTTTTCTTCCTAATTACTGGAATTAATAGTAATAATACATCCTGCACTCACAAGATTAATGGGAGAAGTTTTCTTTCTTGTTGTATACTTCTTCAGCAGGAAACAGTTACTCAAAGCCCCATGTTAAGAATGTATTTTACTAGGGAAGCTTCAAAATAGGTATGAACTGAATCAAGCATTAAATGTTTATCTATAACATGATAAATGTACATAGAAGCAATCTATCTCTTTTTGGTTAACAGATGAATACAACTAGAATGGAACAAAGACAAATGTCTTGCATGTTTTAAATATTCAAATGTGATGAGGATGCCTTTAATTGGAGGAAATGCTGCTCACTGGCCTCAACCTGGGACAGGTCTCAATTACCACACAGATCTCTGCAGCCTGTGCAGAGGACCACTGGACCTGGAACTAAATGTGTGTTCCTATACCACTCAAATTCCCATCAATATCCTTTGGAACAGCTTTTAGCCACATAGATTGTAGCTCTTATTTTTCCACCTTTAGCAGCAAAAATCCCTACTGTCGTCACAATTAACTATTTCTCAGACATATTTGTGTGTCAACCAAATAACTCAATTTCTTTAGTTGGATGCTGTACAGCATCTTTGTCTTCTTCTGACAGAGTCCTCACTACAGAGTGGATGAGACTGCAGCTGCCTTGGTTGAACTGGAGGGTTTTTTAAACCTAAGGTTACATGTGCAGGATGGTAACTACAAACAGTCAAATTTGGAGGTGACGCTCAGGCATTTTCAAGAGAGGTATGTGATATTTGGCAATGTAGAGTTCAGTATTTATTGGGAAAAGAAAAAACAAGGGGGGAGAAATATCAAAAGCCTGAAATAGAAGAACAAATATTAACATTAAGATCACTCACTTTAAAGAAATAAATAAACCATCCATTAGCTATGTCATGTCCTTAAAATAAATGTTACAGCAATAGTAATTGGGTAATTAAATTAGCAAGCTTTTCCATCTCCTTGATTCATTAATCTAACAACCTGTTGCAGATAATATGGAATTAATAAGTAACTAGCTTATAAAACACATTTTTGTAATTTATTTGCCAGTTCATTAAATAGAAACAATAAACTAGAAATAAGAAAAGCAGCACAGGGAGCAGTGGGTATTTTTCTGTCTATATTGGCAATTTTACAGCAAGTGGATTACTTTTTGTTTCTTGGCTTCTTTGCCATTAGTACTGAGAATATGCATTAGAGAGTAAATTCTTACATTTGCATTGTTGTGGGGGCCAGTTATGAATGTCACATTAACTCTACTCTCTCTCCCAACAGCTCCCCCATTGAAGGGAAGAGGCATCTCTGCTGAATGAGAGGGCTCTCAGTGCTGCAGACAGATCTGTTTGGCCAAGAGAGTTTTATTTTTCTCTCTCATGTCCCTGAAAACCCTTCAGGTTGTTTTTTTTTCACCCCCACTACTTTCCCAGGCAGAAATAACACCCAAATCTATATCTCTCATTAGAGCAGCCTGAGATTTTGGTTGTTAGTAAAACAGATTCCTCAATGTAGGTCTGGTTTTGGGTTTATTACCTTACTCTGGTCCGGGTCAATATAGGTTGTGGACCTCGTGGGTCCTAACTAAGGGACTAACAACAAGCCTATACACCCACAAATACAGCACACTCCAAACCTCCTCTCACACATACTAAGTTGTGACAAAGAGTAACTGAGTTATAAAAACATCCAACAGCAAAGTGAGAACAAAACATTAAGTGTAAATCCCTCTTTTGGATTTGTGTTTTGGTACTATCTCGTCCTCCTTATGTAAACCTAATTTGGGAACAATGGTCATGGTTACTCAGCAGTTGAAGCCCACTGCAGTAAACACCTCACATTTAGTCTTCAAACACTGAGATTTTGCATTAGAACTTAAATTCAGAAGACAGGAAATCATTGTGCAGATGCACCTCTGTGCCTGCAGATTGTTTTCAAGAGCTAAATCCTCTGGATCCATCTGTGCAGGTAGAAGGAGGTTTTACCAGCTGATTACCACCCATATTACCACAGAGAAAGAAAGTCACCTGTTGAAACCGCTTCAGTACTTGTTTCTGTTAACTTTGCTCCTATTTTGATGGAAACAAATGGCAAGCTCTGCCAGCAGATTTAGGACTCAGTGAGCTCTGTCAGTGGAGCAGCAGCAAGCATTTAGTGTTGAAGACAGACAGCCATAGGCAGTAACATCTGCCAAGAGCACAGCTGTTTGTGAAGTGCCTATTTATCAGCACCCAGAGTGAGAGCAGTCAAGCTTTTGGACTCTTTGCCCTTAGAAACCATTTCCACAGTTTTACTGCCTTCCTCACACTCCGTATTTCTTTGTGCATCCCTATGCACACTGTTCTTCTAACCAGAGTAATATATCAATTTCAGCATCCAGATCTGCAGCACTAGCGGGTGATAACAGCCCAGGCTAATGAACTATTAATTCTAATCAAAAACATTCCATGTTTCCTTTCCATTAATTGTGTAAATAATAAAAAATAGCCCTTTGCCATATGCCAGGAATCTGCTGGTGTTATCAAGGCAAACTCTAAAGGTTTTCCTCTGGTAAGAAGTACATCATGATAGACTAAAAGGCAGGAGGCACCAGAACACCTTTCTCTTAAAAATCTACTTTAAGTCTACTTTACGTGCACTTAAAAGTAGACTTAAAAGTCTACTTTACGTGCACTGTGGGTCTGAAAGAGATAATTAGAGTGGCAGGGTGATTACCCTTGTTAAATCAAACGGATGAGAAACACTAACGTTTAAGAGACATGGGAAATGCTTTGTTTCTATTTGCAAACAGCCTCTCTTGATTTTGCTCATTTGGGCAATACTGCAGTTCAGAATGTGCTCTGCTTTCATCACAGTAGGAAGCAAGGAGGACGTGCTTTTGTGCCACTACACGAGCCCTCCAGTGTCCAAGCTCTAGTAGTGTAAACAGCACAACAAACATCCCATGCCTATTCAGCTGAGTGTCATTTAAAGCAGTGCAAAAAAGCATCAAGTTTCTAGTAGCTGGAAACCACCTAGTGTGCAATAGGGAGTAATGGGGAAGATACGAATTTGAGAGCATTCATTTCTAAGCGTTGTTCAGGGCTGGTCAAAATGTGCCTTTTCACATCAGACTACTGATAAAGCTTGGTCAAATCCTCTCTCCACTACCTAGAAGAAACTTAAAAAGCAATTTGAGGGCCACAGGTCTCCCCAAAAGTTTCCAAGGAAGCAGAAATGTCTCTAAGGCAAGGGCTAAGATCTTTTGTTAGTCGCAAACCATCAGTTTGATCACTAGAATTTTTGGATCCAGGGCCCAGATCGTAAGTGCTGCAGATCTCAGAATCACAAGTCCCTCCGGACAGCTTCAGCTTTTGATTTCACTCAAGAAAATGCATGTCCCAGCACAAAACATCACTCATGCTTTTGTTTTCTCTTTCTAAACTGGAAACAGAAAAATCCTAAGGAAAAACATGCATGCTAACACATTTCACTAAGACATTTTAAACCATTTGTATCTCCATTCAATTCGGACTGAGGGGAAAAAAACACACACAAATAACCCTCCAAAGTATGTTTTGAGGTAAATAAGAGCATAAGAGATCTCACAATGGACAGGCTGTTAGGGCAATACAACCAAAGCCCCTTTGTCAATCTAAACTGAACTTGTCTGATATGACAGTTTACTACAAAAATTCTACTAATAAAGACATCGCCAATCTAAAGAGATTTACAGTAATATAGCTGTAAAAAAAAACCCAACAGGGATAGATTGTCCAGCACTACATCCAAGAGAAGTTGCTATAATTCCACAGAAGTAGAATCAAAATTGGTGTAAGGCCAGAAGAAGAGTGTCAAGACTTTCCATTAATGAAAACATTGCTCTTTCCACGTAACTGCTTTAAAAATAAACTGTTTATAGTTGTAGATATTAAAAAGAGAAGGCAGATTTCACCAGGAAAAATTGCTCCCTGGATCCCTGCCACGGTACACACTGTATTAGGAAATAATTTGAAATATTAATACAGCAGTTTACCCTGGACATTTGCACAGACACTGAGCTCAAGCCGTTTTCCTGGCTGTTTGTGCCAAGTTCAAGTCTGCACTGGCTCCCTGGAGAGTCTTTGCAAGCAGAACTGAGGAGAATGAAGGAAAAAAAAAAGGCACAAGTAAAAATCGCTGCTTTGAAGGAGAGACAAAGGGCTGGAAAACATAAAAATATCCAAAGGACCTTTTCTTTCTACAGCTCTCTTCAGAGCTAAAGAGGCTTTTAACAAAGTCTTTGGCTTTCTAAACCAAGAAGGGTTTTCAATCTGGAGCTGCCATCTGAGCTTTACCCATCCCTTCCAGTGCTCACAGGGGATAGATTACTCTCCTCAGCAATTCTGCATCCTTCTTTGAAGCAGGACAAAGAAAGCCTGTCCCTTTTTCTGGACTGCATTTCAAGCTAACAAACAGAGAGCTGTAATATACACAGGCTAAACAACCCTTCCCAATACTACTGCTTCCATCTGTACATCCAGGCTAACCAGGTTAAAAGATGATCTTCAGTCATGGATTATATGTTCCTACCCAGGAAATCTAGCAAGCAGATTCTGTAAATGCTGCTCTTACCCCTCTCCACTGCTGCAGGGCTTTGTCTTATTTACTGGATTGGTTTCATCCTGGGTAAAGGATGCTCAGGTATCACTAGTGCAACTTTTTTAAGCTTTTATTGTCTCCCTCTGTCATCCCTGGTGTTGCCAGAAGTTCCTGGGACTGCAGAGTTGTTACTAGAGTAGCATGGTAATCAATACCAATGCTAGACACTGAGAAGATTAGCTGATCCTAACTCTGTTTTACCCAATGTTACTATCCACAGATACAAGCAATAGAGAAAAAACAACAGAGGATGAGCAACCTGCATTGTCAGCATAAAATACACATCAACAGCACAGCAGCTCATAATGTTAAGAAAAACATGAAAGAAATACAATAGTTTGCTGAACAGGAGGCATCCAGTATAATTATTAATGCAAAGAATGAACATTATTACCATAATGTAACACAAGATGCATCCGAACAGGGCCCCCTGAGGGAAACAACTTGATGCATGTTTACAATCAAGCATCCTAGGGAAACAATAGGACATTCCAGCTAAAGAGACATATTTATCTGTGCTGTATTTAAAAATGGCACAGATAAAGAGCAACTTCCAGGTAAATCATCATCTTTATAGGAATACAGTCTCAGTAACAGATCAAGCTGACTCAATTTATGTAAGGTTTCACCTATAAAGGTACACAGACTAATACATCATTAATAGATGGCATGGATGAGAGTAGCACTTCAAAATCAGATCAACAAAAAGTAGCTGAGGTGGTTACAATCAACTTAGAGCACCACAACATGTTCAATCATTTGCTCAAGTACTTATCATTTATTGAACTTGTATAATACTGTTAGTAGGGTCAAGTTAATGGAGAAAGTCCCAGAACTTGTCAGAAATGAGAACAAACCACCAATGAAGCAAAAATAATGAGCCTCCAGTTAGGAAATCAAGCTCTATGCCACAACCCACCACCAAGAACCTGCTGCAGCCTTTCCCTTCTTCTGCATCAATTTCACAATTGCTTATAGACCCAAAGTTTCATCTGTGAGAAGTTTCAAAAACAAAAATAAAACATCAAAACCCATGACAGAAGGTTCTTGTGTGTTCTGTTCAGGCCACAGTGATAGTATTCTGACAGTGTCAAAACATGCCAGCCTATTATCATCCACCTGAGACATTAAAAGTCATAAAAAGCTTAGTGAGATGAATTTGACTTTGAGAAGACTAAGCTAGAAAGTCAAAGTGATTTATTTTGACAACTATTCAGCTTAAAAATTTAAGCCTACATCTTCCTGGGAAATGTTTTGATTCTCACAAAAACATGTTTTCCAAAGAAACAAACCTGTCCACGTTCAAAGTGTTTGCACTGATGTGGCAGTGCATAAAACTCCTCTGAATTCCCAGCAAGCTCTTCAAGATGTCACTGTCATTGATGCAGCACTTGAGGCGTGAACCTGAGGGCAAGCAATGACCTTCAGGTCTTGGTTCAGCATATTGCTGCTGTTTGTCTACACATTACTTTGCTTTAATGCTCCAGAAGATGTTAATACTTTTGTCTCATGGATAACAGTAACTCACAGGTACCTCAGCATAAACAAATACATATTTATATCACTCTTTGAAGAGTTTTTGTCAGAAAACTGCCTGTTGGTCCACTTGCTAGAAACCAGTCAGAAAACAATGAATGCAGTGATGCATGGATCCAAATCAGCACAGTTATGTGACAGCACATATCAGTCTGCCTACAGAAAATACTTCTCTTTATGAAGATGTGAAGGCTTTGTTAGCTTTTCATCACTATTAATAAAGTTCATTAGTTATAAAGATTCATTTAAGAGTGTAAGGGGAAGGGCCTTAAGTGTTCTCTAGGCTGAAGGAAGCCTGTAGGCACCATGAGCATTAAAACATATTAAACAGCGCGAGCCGAAGAGCCCTCTGGAGTTTTCTTTGAGTGTATTACTTTTAAATTAGAGATGGGAAATTTTCCCTGTTGAAGCTGGACAGAAAACAGCTGTGCTCATTAAAAGAGGAGGAACTGCTAAGTAGTTATATAATCAACACTATGTAATTAACAGAGAAATATAATAGTAGATGTAGCATGGAGCTGAAGTTGTGTACCACGCTGAATGCTAACAGCTTTGCAGTTGGCTGCCCTTTATGGTGCTCCCTTTGCTCCATCAAACACTGCTGTGCTCCTCAGGCTCACATAGCAACTGACACAAGGCTTCTCCATACCAGTTTGGTAAGAGAAGTTTGCTCAGAGGCATCGGTCAGGCCCAGCATCTTCTTACTGCCAACGCAAAAGTGCCTGCGCTGTTTTGTGGCAGTAGGATCAGCTAAGAGAAGCTTCCACAGAGCAGAAGGTAGAAGAGCCCATCCTAAAATTATCGGAGCCTTCCTCTTGAAAATTTCCATGTGCTTCTGGCCATTGTAAAAACATGCTGAGCAACGTGAGAGGAGTACTCAAACAGCCCCATACTTAGAGTGATGGAGACTATCAGCATGAAAAATCTCATATGTGTCACCTGAAGACTAGATATGAAGATGTCCCTAGCTCAGTGTTTATTTGCAGGTCTCCCTCTGTGGGGATCACACAGGCTGTTTATTGATGGGATCACTGAGCCAATGAAATATTGCTAGCCTGACAAGTCAACAAACCTAAGAAAGACAGAGTGTCTGTCATAGCTAGAGCCAATCTGAACATCACAAGAGATTTGAATGTTAAGGACAGATCTCTGAGTAAACGTTAGAGGCAAACACCACCAGGATGCAACATGAAAGGAGAATTCAGCTTCTTGTGCTGTTAAGGAACTAGAATGAACCTCTTTCAAAGAGAAGCCTGTTGCATAACTTCACTGATTTCACAGAGATGCATATACAAATACTTAAGAAAATCCCTGCCTTACTTAGTCCCTCTATACTTATTTCTACTTTACATATAGGAAATCAAACACTCTTAAATCATATATGTGTCATCTCTGATGGAGTGTGATACACTTCAGTACCATAACAGTTATGAGAGCCAATCCCAAATGCAAAATCACAGGGACAATAACCCTGGGTCATTTTGATTCAAGGCTGCTGCACTGTGTTAGCTGGAGGGCATCTCATGCATATTCATTCCTTGATCACAATGGTTTACGTCAGACAGACTTAGTTATGCCATAGCTGTTCAGTTGAAATCCAAATTCAGGGAGAGAAATTGTTAACTTTAAACCATATACAGTGATCTGCTGCTCTTGTCCTGCAGTCATCAACTTCCAACTGGTCTAAAGGACAGGATGTTCCTAGTTGGGCAAGTGTATGTTACAATGCCAGGTATCCCAAATACTTTACAGATCCACAATGACTACAAGGCTGAAGTTTTGTCTTGCTGGGGCTGAGACCTTTCTCAAAAACCTTTTGCAGAAAGAAGAAATCCATTACAGCATCTCTTCCCCCAACTGCAACACATTCAAGTTTACTGGGATTCAGCTCTACTGTATCTTCATCCCATCTTGTTTACTGCCAAGAAGAGCTGTAGATAATACTGATTACAGTTGATGGAAATAAAAGGTACAGGTGAGAGTCCTCCACAAACTGCTGAGACTAGAAGTCATCATTAACCATGAACAACGCTACTGAAACATCACAAACCTGCCTGCTAGTGAATAAATGTATAAACCACAGCTCATTCTCTCCCTTATCCACAAGTAGACTGGCAGGCACATTACCTAGCCCAGACCTGGATATGGCACTCTGCTGGATGTAAAACTACCAGATTCTAAACTGTTCTGGTGCAAAGTAAGTAGTAAATTTTATAATAAACCCTAGGACTCTGGTTTTTCTGGTCTTTTTCTTTAACCACTAGATGACACTACTTCCTTAAATTACCAGCCCATTTTCCCAAGGTTTCTGAGCATTTCCACCTCTCCTTGGCTCCAGCTGGACTTCTGGATGCTCAGGAGTTCTGGATATCAATACCTAACTTCAACATGGAAGGAAAATGATTTACAGACGAGATAAACAGCTCAGTTATGTTACAAATTGAGTTCTTTGGGTCTGTTTTTTTTTCTTCATACTACTTCTTTTACTTTATGTGAAGTACCTTTCCAAACAGCTCTTTAAAAACTACCGGATGCAAGATTACTCTTATGAGTCAAGCCATTTGATCAGGAGGAATTCACTTAGACAGAAGTTAAAGGTCCTTATTCTGGAAGAGGATCTGCCAGAGCATATATTGAATCAAAACAAACCTCAGGAACCTTGATCTGGATTCAGTGAATATTAAAACTATGATTTGCAATTACTGCTGCTTCGTGTTTGCCCATTTTCAGCGACTACTGAGTAGTACAAGTCACCATTGCAGCATTGCAAGTGTTACATAAGATATGAAAAACTTCAGCTGTTTTTGTATGTTCATCAACTGCTCATCATTTGGTTTTGTAATGGTTTAATGATGAGGATTGGACAGACTATTTCAGCTTCCCACATTAAAACAATATGGTGTGTTTTATTTCACACTTCAAAACCTCCTTTTTTCTTTTCCTCAAGGGTTATATATTTTTTAATTGCTTCTGGAATAGCACACTGTCATTTAACCCTCTTGTTCAGTCTCATTTTCCACCTTTTCTATTTTCACACACAATTGAACTGACTTACAGCGAGAGAGAATTTATTAAGTTGAAGACAATGTGGATAATCAACATAATGCACTGTCTGCTAATCCCTGGTTACTCCACTTGGTTTTTTACTGTTTATTTGACTTTTGGTCTGCATTGTCTAGAGCAGAGAATATGGATTTCCTTCACTGAGAAGAGGCTTTCAATTGGAAAACGTGTGCAGTACTTTATATGTTGTATGTGCAAGTATCAACACGGCACTTGATAAAACAACCATCAATCAGTGCAAGGAGATTTAATTCTCAAGGCTCTGAAAGTTTCTCTTTTAACAGTCTAGAAAAGCAGCAGCAGTGTGAGGTGCTGAATAAATGTACCTGGCAAAAAAAATGGTCAGAAGGTTGTGATCATTCATTTCACAAGTCCCAGCTGAGTTCTGACTCCTTGCATATGGATTCATATACAAATGACGTATGCACATCAGTAGAGCTCACGTGAGCTGGAAAGGGTTTGGCAAACCAAGATCTCAATCCCACAAAGACCTAAAAATGTTTACCATGCAGACTTTGATTCACACTATCCATCTTTCCCATGCCTTTATCCCAAACACACCAGTAGCACAACATTCTGGGGTGCATCAGATCAGTAATGCAGGGAACAGAGTGTGACAGATGAGTGGGTACTCACAGCTATTCACCAGAGTACCATTGCTTTGCTAGCTTAAACTTACATTGCATGAGCAATCAGTTTCCACATCTATCCTATAATGCATTATTAGCTTTGAGAAGCACAAGTAAGGCAAACATAAAACATCAAACAAGATCCAACACATCCCATTTCCCCATGTCAAGGCATTTACTCTCATTTGGAGAAATAAACATCTAATTTGAATTATTACTGATCTGTAGATGACCAGGTATCAAATTACAAACTACAGGTTCAATCAACTGGCTCTAATGCAGGGTGATCAGCAGGAGTCGTGTGTTATTATTTCTACGAGATGAACAACTAGCAAAATTGAAACGTTTCACCAAACATATCCTCATGGTGATGTTCAGCACTTCTTATCTTTCATTTCAAACAAATGATATTTCTATTTGTATTTAATTTCACTTGGTTTCATTTCTAACTGATATGCCATTATGCTTCAATTTGCTCCCTGTTCCAGAGCATTCAGTTAAGGGAATAAAGAGTGCTTTAAGTAGTGTGAGAAAATAACTCCACTGACTGCATGCTCAAGCAGAACAAGCATCCACTCTCTCCTCCCACTAATGAGCTACAGGAGAGCATTTCCATTCTGGAATCCTCATTTTAGGCATGGAAATTCAAAGGGCATCATGAGAGTTGATGAAATTTCAACTTGAGTTCATTACCTGCTGTCACCTTCTATACCAAGACAAGCCACTCCTTCCTTCCTATCTCAACTCCGTGTATCACATGGAAGTAATCAAGTCCTACAGCATTTGTAATGCACATTGCTGGTGCAATGATGAAACAAACCCTTACATAAATCAGTTTTCCAAAGTCACAGGTACATGAATGAGTCTTCTAAACTCATCACATTATTTCCGTGAGTCTTGAACCATCAATGAAATATCAAATGTGGTAAAATATTACCAAATAAATAAATTAACTAAAGAGGAAAGCTGCTTTATGAAGTGTGGTTTCTCACTGTTGTAACAGAAGGAACAATTTTAAATATTTTACAATCTGTACAGTGTAACTGTAACTGTAATCTGCTCTTCCCAGGCTCTTGTTGTTTCTAAGCAACATCATAGTTTCTTCTTCCTGTCCATCTCTACTACAACAGCCATGCCCTTGGGATTCACAGGGAAAGTTTTATGAGTTTGGAAATTACAGGTGTCCTTTGTAAGCTCTTTTATTCAAGTAAGCTACTAAAGATATTTTTTTGAAATAGGAAAATTCTACAGTTGATGTAGAATTTCAGCAAAGCCAGAGGGGGTTGAGCATTCAGAACCAATTTGAAGTTTCTGGAATTAGACATCTGTGGCTATTACTGACCTTCAAAAAGCTTAGGTTGCTTCCAGAAGCTGAATAAAACACAGCAATTTATCTCAACATTTTTCTATAATCTTCATGACAGATAAAATTTTACAAAAGGAACAGAACAGGTTTTAGAAATTAAATATTAGCTACATATTTGTGAAGAGAATAAACAACTTACAAAATTCTCTTCAGATCCATCTCTGTCTGCTAAATTGGATCTTGTCTGGGAGAGATAAAAATCAACAATTTCCTATCTTTAATCTATGATTTAATAAGCCCATTTCTCTCAAAGGGATAAGCAAGTCCTGTTGCATTTCTGTAGTCTGTCAGGTGTGGGGTTTGGAGTTTTTTTTTGTGAGTAGCATGGGTTGGTTTTTATTTAAGTCCATACTGTCTTCCACTATCCTGAGTCAAAATACCATATTTAATGACTTTCCTACCCATAGACAGCTGATAAGCAGGATACAGACAGTGCCACAAACACTTCTCTGTGTTATGTCCTCTCCAGCAAAGGCAGCAATGCAAAATTTTTTCATGTACCAATAATGTAGAAGACTTAGATTTTCACAAAATAAACAATCAAATTTATACAGTTTAATCCAGAGCAAAAATATGAAGGTCACCCTGCAGGGCAGAATTTATCCTGGCTTGGATCTGCATATCACCAGCTTAAGTCCAAATAAACATATTAGATGTGTTTGGCTGGCTCTGTACACAGATTTGTATTTACCCATTAAGGTCAAAGAGGCTATATGGGGCATTTTGACACATATTTCCTATTTCCATTTGTCTTTAGTTCCCAGAAGAAGCCTTAATATGTTCTGCTCCATGAAGAAGTGCATAAAAATGGGTAAAATGGTAACTTGGAATGCCGTTGTCTAACTGTCACTTATGACATCTGTAAATAGCAAACGTTTCTCACCATGTAATAGTCGTTTTTCTCACGAGAGGGAAAAAACCATATACAAGGCTTCCTATAGGAATATGTTGCCTTTCCTATTATCCTGGTGATAAGAAGATACAGAAGAGATGAGGTGATGTTTAGGCAAACACAGAACACTGGAATTTACACTTATTTTCCCCTTGAAAAGGTTTATTTGTTAAGATAGTTTGACCCAACTTTCTTTTTTTTTTTTTTTCCAAGGAAGATAATGATATAAAACAGCCATAATTTACAACGTGGGTTTTAAAAAGGTTTTGGAAGATGTGAGCTGGTAGAAACATCTTGGGTCTTTGCCTGGGTGTATTTATACTATGAGTCAAACCAAACTAGTTTATTCCTATAGAGTTATCCACGAAGTTCCCTTAGCTTCACTGACTGCTAATATTGTGTCAGAGAGGATCTGCATACTTAGCTTTTTTTTTTTTACCCTTTTCAAAAAAAAAGGTGCTTTTTCAGCTTTGGTCTGTCCTTTCCAATCTTTACCTTGTAATGTAACAGCTTCTCTAATAAATCTGGTTTTCCAATAATGGAAAAGCGAGTTCATTCTTCTATAGCTCCTGAGGTATAGATTTCTTGGAAAAACTCTGTCATTTTTGACAAATACACTCTCCTCTGCTTTGCTGTGTAATCCTACTATAGGCCTAGCAATCAAAAAACTAATAGGCCCTTCACAGATTATATCTGAACTGGAATTACTTCTTTATAGCCTATGAACATTTTTCATATTTAAGTAGTGATGTCCACTTCCAAAAAAAAAATACTCCATCACCCTTTCTCATCATTTTGTGTCACTTTTAAGTGTCTGACTTAAAAGTATGATTGTGTTTACTCCCTACACCTTAACATGCAACAGAACGTTATTATTATGCTATAAATTCTGTTCCACTGAAAAAAACCCTAAACCTCAGGTTCAGGCCTGAAGCTGAGGATCTGGGAGATTGATGGATATTCTTCTAGATCTTCTAGTTACTGCAAGATGATAATTTATGAGTCTATGGTTATCCATATGGATTACAACAAAAGCTGCAGTACAATTACATATTTGTGTAGTTGCTGTCAGGAGTTCACACAATATACAAAGGAAAAAACAAATTAGTAAGGAAGCAATTAACAGGGACAGAAACAAACTTAGTTTAGTGGCTTAAAAACCAATTTCTTTCCTCAGCTAGGCTGTTTACTGCAATTAATTCAACACATCTTTCTAATAATTAACAACATTGTATGATGATTTCTGAACCCTTATCGTACTCAAATTCTGATTAACTGAAGATTTTACTGATGTGCACAGTTTTGCCCCCTGTTTTTAAACCTAAACACACTCAGGCAAGCAGTTAAACACAAAGAAAAAGAGAACTTGTTAGCAGCACACCTTTGCAGATGTCTGCAACGATTTAAGGTCTCAATCTTACTTCCCTAAGTGTCCAACAGCACCTACTCCTTCCTGAAAATAATTACCACTCCTTACCATTTACATGGTTTAGCTGATTAGCATATACAGCACCCGTTCTGGCTGATCATTCCCCAAGAAGCACAGATGTTACCTTTAGAGGGAATACATTTCACATACCTCTTCAGTTCAAGAGAAGGGATTTCCTGTGGCTAAAAAAGGCAGTTGTAAATAGCTACTGCCAGAATAAAGAGACAAGAGGAAAACTGATGAACTCCCAGAACTTAAAAGCTTTACTATACTTCCATAGTCAGTATAACTGTGCAAAATATTCCTATGAGCACATTACTACGCAACTACTAATTCAGTTGCTGCATACAGAAGCTTGGGCAAAACAGTTCTGCTATTACTTATTATTTCTGCTCATGCACGGCATTTTTGGAAAGTTTAATTCAATTGAAAATGTTTCAAAAAGGAGGAACAGCCTTGCTCATACATTACTGGGTTTGATACAGTTACTCACACTCAACTCAAACAGGTTTCCAAAGTCTCTTCTGAGCATTGAGCCTTTGCAATTCTTTAAACCCGAGTAACCTTGAACACAAATACAGTTTAACCAAAATACAGAGCATTTTCTCAAAGAAAGATCCTGAGGTGATGGCTTAGTCTCTTGTGTATTCTCCCCCTCTCTTGTTTTAGGTAAAATATTTCACCATGAGATTTCATGGCTGCAGGAGTATCAAAGATGCCGTCTGAAGGAGTCAAGATGGTTTATTTTTTCCTCAGGAGGTAGTTGTTCCATAGACCATGAGTAGCTGAGTAGTAAATTAATTTAGAAAACTGTGGTTGAAGTACCAAACAGGCTGCTTAGTCATTATGTTATACAGCTCCATTCCATCTAATTGGTGCATATAGCAAAGAGCACTTATAGGGCTTGAAATAGTAAGTATAGGCTTAATGCTTTTCTTTCAATGCCCCAAAACAGCTCTTCTAATTTACCATGCAATACCCAAGGTTTTAATTGCAGCCTACTGTCACAACCACTACACACTCTTGTTTCTGAGAATCCATACCTTTAATGAAACTGCAAAGTGCCAAAGCCATTTGCACTACTGAGCAGTACAATAAGGGTTAGAGATGGAAAATAAATCCTCACAAAAATCACATTTTGCTGTTAAAACTGTATTTCTTCACTGTATCACTCTACTTCTATTTAAGTTCTCTTAATCTTTGCAGAAGACAGTGGCTGGTTTAAAGCTAGTAGAGCACTGCAGAGTGTGGCTTGCACAAATAATGTAAGATCAATTGCTACCATTTTATTTACAAGGATCATATTTTATTTTTTCCTTCTACAGCACTAAAAGTACAGGAAGAAAAAAGTAATGTCTGTAGACACAAAGCCAAAGTCTTAAAAAGAACAAAGGCTGTTAGAAGCTGTGATTCACTTAGTGTCCTAAGTTTCACAGATCAAGGACTTTTTCTCTGAAGTGTTTCCATGTTAGAAGATCCTGACCACAAAAGCTAAAGACATACAATTTGTCCATCATCAGTAAGAATGTGGTACAAAAGTCCATTTCTTTTGGACAGATACAGACCAATAAAAGATACTAAATTATAAAGGAAAGAACTGTTTTCCAGCATCAGGAAAGGGGTTGCAAGTTAAACAGATGATAAATAGATAATAGTGAAGACAATACTCTTCATCTCCACTGATAAAGACCAGCAAATATCACCAGCCTTTTTCCTTCTCTCAGGTACAAGCAGGTTGGTTTCCCCACCTTACCAGCTTTAAATTCAACTACAATTCATGGAAAGCATCACAAAATACAATAAGTCTTTCAGTATTGTCATCTCTCTGACTGCCAACTAGGTTGTTAATATAGCTACTTAACTTACAGATATGCATCTATAAAACAGTCTCTCTAGCAAAAAAATACTTCAATCAGACTGAGATGAGTTATCTACAAGACACCTTTTCCATGACATCTCATCTGTATAAAATGAAAATGCAGGTTTCTTAAGGAAGATGAAAGATCAAATTATGATGGAAAATGCATGGCCATCTGATGCTTAGTCTCAAAATCCCTTGGAAAAAACCCTCAGCCATAGAAAATAATCCTAGTGTAATTTATTACCTAATACCTGCATGTACAATTATTCAGTACATCATAGGTAATACAGTCAACAGATACAACATTTGTTTGGGCATCTCAAAGCAAATAGAAGAAATCTATTTCATATCTTTTCCCCTGAATAAAGAAGATAATAAACCCAAGTTATTTGGCTTGATCAATCTCTTTAACTACAGCCCTAGGTTGGGATGCAGTAGAAATCCAGTCTCTGAAGTCTCAGTCAGGCCCACATTCACTCAACACGTGCCAGATGATCCCTACCCCAGTAGGAATAGGGTCTGAGTATTGTAAACAGAGAATTTTCGTTTGTATTGAAGAAAACTAAAGCAAGTTTACAAGAAGACATTTCCCCTGAGAAGTCACATTTTGATGAAAAACTGTTGCTTTCTTTAAAAAAAGACATACCAATAAACCATTTCCAGTCACCAAGAATACACCTACCAACACACACAATGTACATCCCATGTAAGCCTTTATCAGTACTGATAATGCAAGTAATAAAGTTCTCGTTCCCTGATCCTTATAACATCCTCCTTCAGAAATAGCTCTGGGACTACACAGCTGAATCCCCAAAAGAATTAAAGGAGTGTACGTGTTCTGTTCTTTTCACAACTCATAATTCATTTTTGGAGACGTAATTGAGAATATCTATCAAAAGCTACAAGTATTTGCTGACCTGGGGGAAAACAAAGAGGTCTTTCTGAGACTCTGAAGTAATACACTAAGACTTCCAGCCTTGCTATAAGCTTTCTTGTTTCTAGGTCAAAAAAAATAATCACAAAGTTCAAATTATATATAATGAAAACCATAAGCTGGTTATACAGTTTACTAGATAAATCACACCTGAGATCAGGGCTCCATTGGGAACATACAATGAAATTACATGACAGGCAAAGGTAGAAGAAGTAATTAGTGTATTTGTATGGGTGTTAGAGAACTGCCAGCTCATCTAGGGAAGAGGAGAGGGACACTACACTGGTGTCCTGGCAGCTTTTTAAGTCACGTGTGCATGACAGCAACCCAAACCAAACACACACATCACCAGAGACTCAATTTGGTTACCAGCCCAAGAAATTTCAGCGAACTTTAGGCAGTCTCAGTTAATCACAGATTGCTTTATTGCATCTGGGTACTAAACGACTGTGTGTGGGGTTCCCCCCTCCCTCCCCCACAAAGCCAGCTAAAACCTGTTAGGATGGTGACCCAAAGTGATAATTACCTCTCCTTAATTATTTTCCAATTCTCCCTTTCTATATTTAGAAAGGTAACTTCAAATCATCTCAGATTTTCAAGGAAAAGATGTCAGTGTGCTACCCCAAGCATCACATCATGTAATCCCACTCACTCCAAATTAGTTACTCTAATTAGTCCAGACTATTTGCAAACAGCATTAACTCATGCCACATATTAAAACCAAATCATTTCACTTTTACCCAAAACAAACATTCCTTAATCACTGATATTGCCCCAATTAGTAGTGTACCACTAACAAACTTAAATGCAAACAGAGAAGACATTTATGCAACACTGTTCTCAGCTAATAATCAACTCAAGGAGCCTAAAAAAGGAAATCCATCAAATCCCTCTTTGTTCCTTAGTTCTTCACTTCTGAAAAGGATAATAGAACTTCTGTAACTCACAAGGGTGTTGTCAGAGTAAGTACATTAAAGATTAAGAGTGGCTCAGATAGTACAGTAATGGAGGACAATACCTAAGATACTCTTTCATTTATTCAAAGCCCTGCGTAAAATGCCCAGCTTAAGAAATCCTGCAATGTGTCTCTGAAATGTTAAAAGTATTCTGAAATCATCCTAAATATATATTACCAAGAAAGGGGTTCGTTGCCAAGGGTAAAACAGTTTTGTTCTTGAGAGAAAAAAGAAGTGGCATTTCTATCATCTCTCCATTTTTTGCTTCTCCCATTGTTACCCGTATTAATTTCCACGTTACATTGTAGAAGTCAACAGTGCAAGTCCAAGCTTTGTGAATATATGTTTGTTCAGTAAACAAGTTAAATGTGTTTGCATAACTCTTAGTAAAATAAGATTCAGCCTTTACCAAATGGCTACACATTGCCCATTTCTCTCTGCAGATACATATCAAAAACAGTGAGGGCAAGAATAAACACAGGGACCACAAAAAGTCCCCAGCTATTAATTTTATCACAAAGAGAAGAGCAAGCCAGATGGTCCCAGGGAATGCAAAGAGACTGGTATAGCAAAGAGTCATTCTAAAGGTCCAATATATTTTCATGACAATTTTGCATGTACTAAATGCAAGGACAAAGAGAATTATGGTTTGAACAATTCAGGGCTAAGAAATATGCCAGAAAACATTTGAAATATCCACACTCCACTAATAATTTCAAGGGAGCAGCTTGTGAGACGACGTATGGAGTAAGGTCAGTGAAGTTAGCTCACAAGTCTTAAATTAAATCATTTCTGAAAGTGTTGGGCAGCGGCTTAACTCAATTTCCATTGAAAAAGTTAATCAAAGAATGGTTTATGTCAGCTTTCAGTTCCGTAGGTGTTTCTAGCTTTGCTTTTAACTTTGCATAATTATTTGCAGAAATACAGGAAGACCTCTGACTAAAACTGACCCCTTCCAGCACATTCAGTAGATCATTTGATGGCTCCATGCCTTGCCAGCATTCCCTCCCCACATAAAACCAGCCATGTATCTTGGAAGTCATGAAGAAAGTTGCTTAGCAGATAGTATTTTGAAAGGATTTTACCTGCTTCTTGACAAATTAAAGGGCAAAATACCTTACCCTATAAACCATCCGGAACAGACTGGGCCACCCACTACATTCTTAATGCATAGTACTCCAGCATGCAAAACAAACACACATCAACATCCACCATGGAAAGAAACAAAACAAAAACACACCCCACATTTTTTCCTTTCAATGACTCCAAAGACACCAATAAAATACACAGGCTGCCACTGAAAAACAAGACAGTCTGGGGCCATTCCTACACTTCTCACCTGACCCACTGCTGCCCCAGTCTCAGCTACCTGCTGAATTTCTCCTAACTGTAAATAAAGAATGACAAGTATCCTAACTTTCAGTTTGCTAGTTTTCCTTCATTTAACGGCAATTTCCTAAAGAACCACAGAATGGTGGGGTTTGAAAAAGACCTTCAGAGATTATCTAGTCCAATCCCTCTGATAAAGCAGGTTCACCTAGATCAGGTCCCACGGGAACACGTAGGGAATGAACCTCGTTATTGTTGGTTGCAGCTGTGATAGATGTATCTGTCCAAGAAAGCAAACGTGCCACAAATTTGCAGAACCCAAACCCATCACTGCATGTATGCATATATTTACTGCACTAGTGTCTGGCATCAGTGCCATCCCAACCATCTAACTGCCAAAGCTCAAAGTTTAAAGACTGCCTATTGCTCTGTCTTTTGTTTAAAGATTTGGCTCAAGTAAGGATTGCTCCTGTGTTAGCAAGGGAAGAATCGTTTTTCTGACAGCTTGCATGTAAATATTCCTAGCTTAAAGGCAGCTCTTTGAAGTTCATAATCTCTTCTCTCATTTGGACTGCTTTTCAAGTCAAAAACATGTGTGTGTAAATGGGTGACTGGGTCTTGGCACTGTCTTTGATATTGCCTTGGTTTGTGTGGTAAAGATGATAAAAATTCTGGCTACATGGAACTTAAACAATTCCCCACATGCTTTTTTACTTCTCCACTGTTTATAACCATCAGCTTTTCATAAACGTTTTGCATGAAGCATTATTAGCATCACAGTTTGTTAACACTGCAAAGAGTATTCTTTCCTTAGCATTCCCATGTTAAAATGCTTTGCAGTCCAGAAGTAGCAGCGTTAACCCTCCACTTTTATACCCTTGCTTATATCAGTAATGCCTTTGATTGTGCAAATGTGATTAATGTTCTCAATGGGCCTACTTCTAGAGCAGGGCACAAGCCTGAAAGAGTAAAAAGTCTAACACTCCAGCTACCACGACTGTGTCAGAAGGTTGACATACTTGTACAAGGGAAGTCATGCTTCTACTTAGTCTCATTTACTGCATTTGCACTGTACTAAATGGAATTAGAGACATAATTATATAGTACGTCAAAAATAACTGCAGCTAAGCAGAACTATCTCTGCTCCCACTCATTCTTCCTTGTGTTAGGGATAAGCACAAAAAAAATGCTGCACAACTGCAAATTAAGAGCTTATTTACTCAAAATTATCAATTACAGTTATAATTATTAACTAACCAATTTTAATAATAAGCAACTACATCTGCTGCTGCTCAGAAACAGCATTGCAAGTACATCTGGGGAAAAAACACTGTACATCTACGTAAGAGCCACTTGCCACAACCTATTAAAACCCATGTCACAAGAATTCTTTCTGGACCACAAACCAAGGAAAAATTTCTTTCCCTAGAGTTCACTGGTTCTGAGATCTCACCCAACATTCAAAGAGCTTCTGCCTCCAGCAGACTGCTTTAAACAGCAACAAAAGCATGACACAAGCTCACTTCTACACAACTTGCCAAAATAAAAGTTCTCACTTCCACTTATTTTGTCCCCTGATTAAGGGGAAGATGACATTTCACCAGCTTCACCCTTGTAATTATTGTATGGTGTTTAAATAGATACAGTCTGTTGATGGATTGTTACTTCAATTAGTTGACTAGCTGATTTTCTATAATTACAATAGTAATTCTCTAATTTGCTGCCTCAATTATATAAATTGAATTGAGTTACAGAAGGGTATTTATATAACTTACCTTCAATGAAAAATGGAGCTCTCTACAGGCTCTTCAGTTCTTTGATCACCCTGTACATCTCTCATGGAAAAGCATCCCCACTCCAGCAGTGGGAGATGGTAAAACACTGAGGACAACCTCAAGCAAATGCTGCTTATGCAAGGCTGTTCCTTCTTCAGTGCTTGGCATCTTGCCTGGCCTGAATTGTTGAACACAGCTCTTCTTACAAAAAGTAAACTAATAGCAATTACCAGGTTTGTGTATGGTGAGGGGGAGGCATGGAAGTGGAGATACTCATTGTTCATTTTCAGCTCTGCCACCAACTTGTCACGAGCCCCAGGGAGACTCCTTTAGCCTTTTGGCAGCTCAGTTAATTCAAGTGAAGCATAAGAAATACAAATATCTAATTACACATTTACATTCATCAGGCGACCACAAAGTGCCTTCCAAATTATCATTATCAATAGCTCCAAATCTGAGGTCACAGCAATGCTGTTAATCTGCCCAAGGCCATCGTGTTTAAATGCTCCACTATAAGGATTCAACCGAAACATAAGGCACACTTCTACTCAGTTGCCAAAATGCAAAAGTCACCCAGAGCCCGGTGATACAGTTTCCATCAATACTTTAGGACAAAGAGTGTGACTCATGGCTACACTCAAAGCATAGCATCCCAAATTAACTGTGTTCTAATAAACATTAGTAGACTAGAGATGAGTCAGAAGAAAATCAAGATCCCTCTGATGCACTGAAATGCATCTAGATGCAAAAACTATTTACTTCCAAACCTAAACCAAAGAGATTTCTCTTACTTCCAAACTCTTAAAATATAACCCCAAAAGTAAATCATATTAAGTTTTCTCTTATACTAAGTCTACATTATTGAAATACTCAAATATTTCATAGATAACAACATTAACCTGTGGTTAATAATGTACTGCTATGTTGTGTGGTACAAAACAATGGAAATTGAACCTTATATGGGAAAAATGGGATGATCTTAAAGCACTGAATATTAAATATTCTACTACTTGAATGACGTAAACTAAGTCATATTAAGACCTTCTGCTCTTCACAACAGAAATCAGTGCTTAAACAAAAAAAAAAAAAAAAACCCAAAAAAAAAGAGAAACAAAATCAAACCCAGCTTCTTACAAGTTTATCTTGATGTAAAAGTAATTTCAAATCAAGAAGAGCTTTCTGTCAAACATAAGGTCAATGCTATAACCTGTAGCATTAATAACCTTGCACGGGCCTTTTTTTGCTGTGGAGTAACAAAAAGGTCAAAAGGAAATGAAAAAGGATTTGCATAGAACTTCTTAAAAGAAGAGGATGCTGTTCTCATAGTGACATAACTCAGAAGTGAGACTGCAGCCAAACTAACACAGTTCTGTGGGTAAAAGCAACACGAAAAGTGGAAGAACGCAACCCTTGAAACTTCAACCTTTAGCCCAACATGTTCTACCTTTTGTCTCATCAGGTAACTTAAAAAAATTCTTTCTACTTTCATCAAAACTATGAAGTGATTTGATTGATACCTCAAAACTGAAATAGTACCTCAAGAGTGGAATCATCAGAAAGACTCACATAACCTCCAAGATGTGAATTTGATTTTACTATGCTCAGCAAACATTACCTGCTCAGAATAGCTCACTAATTGTCACGTTGCCCACTTGCATGTCATTTGGATGCCTGCCCCAGGGCATAGGTGCTGAGCAGGAAGATTTTCACTTGCAGCATGTGGAACAAGACTGTTGGCTCATTAGCAATCAGTCACCTCTCTGTAACAGCAGAGCTCATGTGTCACAGCCTCACCTTGCTTTACATTTTGGTGCATCCTTTTGCCTTGAATATCAGAAAGACTCAATCAAATGTTTTCATTGCTCTTCAGTTTTGCTTTTCAAGCTTCAAGACATGACATCTGGTCATCTGCCTAACCTGTTGGCTCTATTTTTGCTTTGCTTTTTCTTTCAGCATGGTATTAGGGATAGTAACAGGAGGTCTGTGTTTTTCTTCTCCTCACTGCTCTTACTTTAAACAGCAAAACAATATCATAAAAACAAACAAACAAATCACTTCTTGCCTAAACACACACATTCTTTGCTCTATTTGCTTTAGAAGGTTTCTGCTGCTTCTACAGGATGATGCCACTGGACTACTCTGCTGGCCTGTATGGGCAGCAATGAGCAAGGGCCACATACCATGCCAGTAAAACACCAATCCTTTCAGTTACAGCATCACACAGTGAGGGCTTCACTTCAAGACAAACACTTGACTGTTCTTGATATTACAGACAAAAATGTTAACGAGCTGAGCACCTTAAGAACCTGCACATCCCACTGAGATGTGTTCAGTGCCTTTTGACAACTTCATCTTTACATCTGCAAGCAGCGGAATCTCTTTTGTCACGTCTCTTTTTTCCCCCCTATCTCTGAATCTGAGTCTAGTTTCACCAAACTATCCCAAATTGAAGAATTTAGCTTAATTTGCTGACAATTAGCATAAATTTTTAATTACTGGATGTAGTAGTGAGAGAGACAACTAAGAATTAGGCAAGCACTTAGAAAAAACATCACGACTTCAACTTCCAGCACCTCACCTTTTGTGCCTCCCTCCAGCATCTCCTCCTGTATCTCCATTTCTGTCTCCTCCTCTCCTCCAGTCTCAGCTTCTGTGTCCCCAGCTCAGACAGCTCCTTGCCCAGTATCAAACTGGTTTTGCATAGCAGACCACATGCTCTCTGCAGCAATTGAAGTCCTAGGCAGGCAGTGCGTCTATTTTTTTCCACTCTGGGCATCAGCCCACCCCCAACGACCAACCCCCACCACCCCCCCACCCCATCCCTGCAAATCCCACCTCTACAAAATACTGAAAGGCAATGCTCTGGTCTCTGGCTCAAGGAAATACCTTTTGCAGGTTTATTCTCTGCTGTTCAGGTGCTGCCACCAACTGTCCCCAGAGAGGTCAGAGCAAAATCCAGGCAGGACTCTGCATGGTGCAGCAGCTCCTCAGCTCTGACAGACAGGTTCTCTGCAAGAGGAGAAAGCAGCCATTCCTCCCCCCAAAAAAGAGATTTACCCTCACCAAAGATAAACCAGACAGCCAAGCAAGGCAAAAGCTGCCCCCAGCCACTAGCCTTAACACAGGGAAGGCGCCTGCCTCTCACAGCTACAATGGGAGCTCCTTTTACAGGCACTACAAGCAGCTCCAGCTGCAAAGGCTTCCCAGTTTTAAGTGGTAATTTAATCCTTTATCCATTCTTCAGGTAAATAAGGCTCATTCACACATTAGATACACAAGCTGATAGGCATGACGTCTAGCAGTGGATGCAAAAACCTCACTGCAGGTGGCCTGATGCACCAAAACAAAAGATACACACATTCAGAACATCTCTGCAGTGATTGTGCTAAAATTTGTCAAAACATACCCAACATTATTACTTCTCCCCTTCCCAACTTACTAATGCTTTGGAAACAGTCAGGGGATGCTTCACTGCGGATTTGTCTTGAGATGCAACTGCTTCTGAA
Source organism: Urocolius indicus (assembly GCA_013401255.1). Lineage (NCBI taxonomy): Eukaryota > Metazoa > Chordata > Aves > Coliiformes > Coliidae > Urocolius > Urocolius indicus. The sequence goes on along the minus strand of WBNH01012085.1, from coordinate 128,316 downwards.
CACTACACGCCACCTTGAAGCATCCAAATCACTGAGGCAAATGTGCTCTGTGTCAGCTTCTGCTGGAGGTAACAGCTTTATTACACAAGCCTGTGTTGTGTACTCACACTTCTGACAGCTGAGGAAACCACTTTACTCATATTACCATTAAAATCACGCAAAAACAAAAGAGGGAGGTGCTTACAAACTCTAAGGGCAAGCTGCTGGCAGCATGGTCTGGCAAAGTGGACAGGATAGGAAATGTGAATCCTGCACAGTTAGTGGGGGAAGAATAAAAACAAACCCCAAAATCATCTTTGTGAAAGGACTCCTGAAAAAAGAGCAGGGTTCTGTGCATGGAGGGTCCCCTGGAGCAGTGCTGTGGATGCAGAGGGAAAGCAGAGCACAAATGTGGGAGGAAACAAGACATCAGTGAAGGGATTAAGCAGAGACCAAGGCTGGTTTTGGTTAAAAGCAAAACCTTTGGTTCATTTCCTTTTAAAAATTAAGCATCCTGGAAGTTGAGGCAGAAATTTATGTGCTTGGTATAATACTGGCTGAACTAATGCCAGCTGGGTGAGATGGGCTCCTGTCCTGTGGTCATGGCTAGTGCTCAGAGCTGCTCATGCTTCTGCAAGCACAGAGCTATCTGGTTTATATTTCATTGAGATAAATGTCTTCACTGTAAGCAGAAATGATTGTTTCAATTAGATGACTAAGCTCCATGGATATCTGCTCAGTGAAACTAGCTGTCTTCAGGATTTCACAGGGAGTATACCTGAGATGTTCTGAGTGTCCCTCAGAAAACAGAGCCCTGTGCTTCACGACTGAGAAAACCTCAGCAGGAGCAGCTTCCTGACTCAAGTGTTTCTGTTCAGTATGAAACTTAGCCAGGATGAGTCTCTCTCACATTTTCAAGTTTAATGGATATTGGAGGAGATGACTGTAACTACAGCTTGGCTACAACACTGGTTTGAGCTGCAGTTCCATGGCAGCTTAAGTAGATCCATTCCATACAGCTAACCTGGCACAAAACTAACACAACCAAAAACCAGTAATTCTTTCTGCTAGGCTAATCGACCTCTATACAGGGTCACAGAAGCACTGGTGTTTGTACAAACAAATGTAGGGGACTACAGCACCCAGCAACTAAATTAGCACAATGTTACAGAAGCAGCACAGCACTACAGACAGATGCAAGCTTGAAGTAATGATGGAAGTTTATGATACCATACCCACCCTGGAAGAATTCCAGAATTCCCTCTCAGGGACTATATATTCTTTATAATGAAGCTCTTCAGGGCAGAGATCACGTCTGCCTGTGAGGAGGAGGCAGCAATAAGAGAAAGTGGAAAAGAGGATAAAATACTGGATGGAGACAGAAGTGATATGGGTCTGAGTCTATTTCCAGCTGTGATAATTCAGACACTTCTATTCACATATTTAGAATGAAAAGATAAAATTCCTTCTCTTGCTCCCTGTTAAACTGAGGTTCTGAAGTTGTTCAGGACAAGAAAGGTTTTACAGTGCCTGCCTCTGTTAGAAACCATTTTGACTTCAGTAAAAACACATCGGTGCAATACTAAAAGTGTGCAATGAAGTTAGAAAGAATACTGGTACACAGCTCAGAGAAAGATGGGGCTGAATACACCACAAGAAATCCAATTTGGAGCCAAAACCAGAGCTAAAAATGATAAAGGTAATATACTTGACAAAGTTCCACAGAAAGATACGCTAGAGAAAGCTACCCAGACCATTTATTCCTCTGTGAACAATTGGATTGACTCATTACAGATTCTGCCTTTGTTGCTCTATAGAAATGAAAATGCTAATTGGTTTACTTGAAGTTTAATTGAAAATTAATAGAATTTCACTAGAGATTTGCAGAATAGGACTAGAGTTAAACTGACATTTGATTAAAGTCACACTAAAAGCATACTCAAGGACATTCTGAAGACAGCAGCAACATCATTCCTTTTTAAAGCAGAAATAAATATTTATCATTAGCAGCAACCATTAACACAATTCACTGTTTTTAAAGGAGTGCAGTAATATATTGTGATACTTCAGCAAGCCAGTGACTTTCTCAACATCTGTGCACCTCAAAGCAGAAGAAAAATGGCTTATTACTTTTCCTAGTTAGCAGCACCTCTTTATCTCGTTGTGTCTTCAAGGACTCCACATGAAAGCAGTCCTACCTTCCATCTGCCCCTTCTCAAGGAAACATTCTGAATTCTGCTGGAGTTCGTTAATTAGCTTTCTCTGTATTTCATTATGACCAACAATTTCTGGTCTTGCAGGTTAGAAATGGCAACTCAGCAATTGCTAAACACCATGAGCAACAGGAAGAACTGGAGTAATTCAAAGAGAATGTAAACATGAACTTGACAGGCATGGATTCATCATCATATGAAACCATTACAGGACTGGTGCTGTACCAGGATACAACTGGGTCTTACAGGAACATGGAAGGACACAACAAAAAACCTAAAGATGTCTTACATAAACATATAACTGAAAGTGGCAACTCCAGTCAGTTTTCTGTGAAGCTCTGGCAATAGAAGCTGGTTGGATTAATTCTGTATGCTTAAGGCTTTTACATGAGAGGGAGAGGAAAAGAAATGCAGATATATCACCATTAGACACAAGCATTGTGAAAGGACAGAATGGCTGGTCAAATGCTTTGTTCATTACCATTCTGTAAGGTTTTGAGTGGATGAAGTGAGTGAAAAGTCCACAGAAGGCAGAAGCATCTTCTTGCAGACATTCTCCTAATCCTTAACAGAAGGTATTTAAATCCATACAGTGTGTGCAAGTTATACATTTCACAAAGAAGATTAATATGCAAGCTTAAAAAGAGATGCCTAAGACCACATACAGGAAATTTCCAGGGAAATCTTGATCAATTAGACTTTGTCCATTCAACTGCACATGACTATTGTCAGAAGAGGCACAACTGCAAATTGATTCCTGTGTTGTTGCAACCCTCCCCTCCAAAGAGATGAGGACAGGCTATAACTTTTCCCTAAGCAGGATTCTCCGTAACTTGTTGTTATTTAGAAGGCAGCTTTTACTGTGCTTAAGTTGCCAAAGTTTACAACACAAAAGGATTAATTTCAACTCAAAGAAGCCACCACAAGCCTGTTGCACCCCAACTGTTCATTATGAGTATTAAGTGGTAGACAGTTGTGTCTAAAAAATCCCTGCTTCCAGTTTCCTACTGAAGTACTTGTGTGCATAAGCTTTATTGCTAATAAAAGGAACTCTAAAAAATGTATACCTTCATCATAATGTTTGGCAGAAACATACACTACCAAAGCTTTAACATTCATTTCTACTGAGACTCCTTGATTCCGTTTCAGCATTACAAAAACTCTGTAAGATTCTCTACCAGAGTAATAACCCTCATAAAAATGGGTATCAGGCCTATAAGACCTTTTTTTTGCCACAACTAAATTAAACAAGGATGAAGCCAGTGAGCTTCATAACTTTAGGGTCAAACAGAAGTAATTACATTATATAAGTCTATTTCTTCTTTCAGTACTTTCTCCATCAAGAGGAGTTTAATACACAATAGGGCAAGCATAATTCATAACTTGCAATCAGACTACAAAGGGAATAGCTATGGCACCTTCTCCCCATAACAAATACTTATCTGGATTTACATCTCAGCAAACACATTTCAGCAATAAAATTCCTGTCTTGTCTCTAAACCACCAAGCAGTCCTTTGGCATACATCTTGTCAGTCTTGTTCTAATGGAGTACACTGCAGATGCAAACCCAACTGGAAAACTTAAAACCTCAGTTCACTGAAGTCCTGAAGCACGTGAGAAAACTTAAACAATCCACAATAAAGATAGCACCTATTTGTTATCTTTTACAGAACTGGATCCCTCATCCCCGAGAGAATTAGGAGATACCAGGATTTTAAATGGGTCTATCACTAAGAATTACAGTTAAAGCACTATCTGTATCAGGAAACAAACGTTACTATTTCTCTCATCACTAACAGCCCCCTTCTCCCAATATGTCTCTGCCCAGCAATTTGGCCTTCTAGAAATGACTTCAAAGAAAAATGAATCAGAGAAGTGTGATAGTGCTAAAACAATTCTCAAGAGTTCCCTGATGAATAATGTCTGAGCACAAATCATTGAGAAACTCTGCAACACTTTCTCTTCACACAAGAAGAGAGTTCAAAATTGGAGAGACTACAACGATTGTCTGCATGCTTCTGCTGTGACTCTGCCTTGTAAACAGGCACTAGAGTTGTGGTAGGCACTAGAGTCATGGTGAGTGACAGCTGTATAATTGACTAGATTAAAATCCAAGGAGTCCCTCATCATGTATGAAATGGTAGTGATAGCACTCCTAAGCATAATCCTTATAGACACAGAAAAATCTTGGCCATTTGTAAAGTGATGCCAACAGTAGCCAGCACACTCGGAGTAGAAGAGACAAAGCCCCAAGTAAAACTTCTTTAACATTGACACTTTAGTAAAACACTGACAGTTTGTGTCAGGAATCTAAATCCCTCAGCTATCATGGGAATCCCTTAACATTTACATTTAGCAATAAACAAGAGGAGCAAAAGAATTTCTGAAACGTTTTTCATTAACTCCCCCTATTTTTATGTTATTTTCATTCTTTTGTCATGTCTATCTTTCATCCATCACATCAAAAAAGAGAAGGTAACAGCAGAGAACAGCACAGAATCATTTCTTTATCCTTCATTATGTTTCACAATATTTGAGATACCTCCTTAATCTTCACAGCCCATGCTGAACTTCAGAACTTCACTTCTCCAAACAGCTTCAGGCAGTTTTTTCCCACCCCTAAAATTACTTTGTTTTGCTTCATGCTACTTCTTTCCTTCAGTTTTTTTTTTTTTTTTTACAAATCAAAATAATCCTTTCATTTCCAACTCCTGTCATTATTAAAGTCTCTTATTTTGTTGCTGTGTTACATCTGTTCCAAAGCCAGATTTCAGCTTTCTACTCAAGTTTTGCACTTCAAAACTCAACCTATTGGATGTATTTTGGATATAACAAAATGGATCTTTGTTTTTCATTCACAGATGCTCACACACATCCTCACCTCCTAACCAGAGGGCAGAGTAACTACTAAGCAACAAAGTCTCATTTAATTTGATAGGTGGTGAAGGTCAGACTTGAGAGGATCTGTATTAGATGTGTTACACTGTGTTTTACACTGAGGGAGTTTTTACACTACAATCAGAGCTCACAAATGAGATGCATTTGCACTAATTAAAGCTGTCACACAGCTTACAACAGAAATCCCTTCCTTTGACATCCAAGATACACCAGTGGAAGGAAAAGCCTTGTACAATTTCTGAATGAGCAACCACAAACTTCAGCTCCAGTAAAGTTTAATCCAATGAGTTTATGCTGGCATTGCAGCTAGGGGTGCACTGAAGAACCAAAACACCAAAATTAGATGCAGAGACATCTAACAAAGTTGCAGAGACTCAGGGCAGAAAAGAATGTGCAGCCTATATACAGATATTCCTTGCCTTTGATTGGTACCATAGCCATTCTGCCAATTTAGGGCACAATAGCTAGTTACTGTCAGCATATATCTGACCTAAAACATTTTACTCTTTAAATATTTCATGAATCCTGTCATTGGGAAGTTATCAACACACTACCAGTATGCATGATGTGCTTGAATTCACCTGTCCCAGAAGGCAGTTGCTGATCACTGAACTGCTAAGTAGAATAACCCGTTGTACGTGAATCTTTGATCAAACATGAAGAGCCAGTGTTAAACAGCTGTAAAGAAAGGGAAAGAAATAGATAACAATGCATCAGTCTCTACTAGTTAGAGCACAGGACATTGTTTTTCATTATGGAGGAAGAAAAAAAGGCTAATTGGAACTATTTGATACTTAGAAAGTAAGTTATTAATAGAAATCATAATGTTTCTTAAAAACCCATTTCTTCCCTTTTCAATGGAACAAAACTCCCACCTTTACATCATTCCCTAACAAGCACAGGAGTCAAACATCTGTATATTACATGGAGAAACAAACCTACTGATGGGAAAGCAGTCATCATCTGCAGGTTAATAACTTCAGAGTTTCTCTTCACATGTTGATATGCTTTAATATATGCCACTGCAATATAGACATCACCATGTGGAACAGGTCGGCTGCCCCAAATAGACACATTTCTTTTTCTGAAGAAGGAAGCATGAGAATTCAAAATCTGAGAGAACAGCACAGTAGCTGCAAGAGGGCACAGGCAGCAACTTATTTCTCAACAGTGAAAGAGGCTTAGAAATGCCACATTTCTGAAAGGCTCTTGGTACCATGTTTCTCCACACTGCAAGGGTACATGTTCATTGTACACATCCTAAGCAAGCTGACGATCCACTACCACTCAGCAAGGTAAAGGACTGCTGATGGAGGATACTCACCATCCTAAATTGTAAGCTGACTATTCACAGTTCTGACACTGAAACTGTGGAGTCTCAGATACATTACCAGCCCTATTCCTCACTTGGACCTGTGGGGGTTTTGTCTGTTTAGTTCATAGAAGTGTCTTGTCTCCACTGACCACGTGGAGATGCATATTCAATGGGTTAGGGCCCACTCAGTTTGTGCTTCTGGGAATGAACATCATACAAATCACTAAATAGCAGTAAAATGGACAAGAACAGTAATTAAACCAGCTAATGGCTGACCTGAGCTTGGCAATCTGTATACTTTATTACAGCCATTCTTTTCAGAACATCTTAACAACAACATCCTCTTATGAATATGCCTCTGCAAGGTCAAGTAAAAACAGTAGCATGGTGAGAAGGAAATCTTTAAGATGAGCACTCAGGGAACCATCAGTAATGTGGGCAACATCAAGCACTCCTTTGAGAACTCAGGGTCCCCAACAGAGTATTCAAATATAAAGTGGTCAACTAGGAATGTTTGCAACCAATTACTTCTTTCCCATATAATTGTAATGGAATGATTATGCAGGCGAGATGGAAAGGAGAGAATTGGGGGAAGCGTGGGAGGACAGCAGCTTCGCTCAGAGATAAGTTGTACTCGGTGCTTTTAATAAATAGCAACAAATTGCATGTATCCAGTTGAAGTCAAGCAGTGAGGCAAGTACTTGACTTTTCTGAACTGAGTCCAAAAAAAAACCCATAAAATATTCTCATCCTTGTTGGCTTCCAAAAAAAAAAAAAAAAAAAAAAAAGACAAAATCCAAACCATACAAACAATTTCAGAGAGCACGAAGGTGCCAGGATATTTCTTGTTATCTGACATCTCTGAAAGGGAGCTTGTCATCAGCTCCTCAAATTGAGTCATCAGTACTGAAATGACTAGCTTAAAATACTTCTTTTTCTACTAGGACTATGTGCATGTTTGATTCTGATGTAGGTCTTAATGCACCTTACAAAAGAACCTTTTTCTAACCACTGCAGCAGTGAAAGAGCTGAGTTCTCGGGAGAGACAGATAGACCAGAGCTCCTCCTGGAGCTGAATTTTGTATTGTTTTAGGTCCTGTTTTTATTATTACACATAACCTTTTCACTCAATCTGACATGAAACAATTCTGACAGGTTTATTAAAACCTTTTGTTATTACACTTGACATTTATGAAGGGTAGATGATAAATAAGCAGGGGAATGACATGTTTGCCAGAAACTCAGACTCTCGTGAGAAAGTCTTTTCCCTTGCCTCCTTTTTAAATGAAATCTACCCTCTTCAGTCATTCATATCTCTCTAGGAACAAAAAATATATAATAAATAAATGTAGTTTTTCTTTACTTGAATAACTAGTTTGATCTTGCTTTTGAATTCCAAACATCATGACTTCTGTTTCCAAACCACAGAGGTCTTACGCAAGTACAGATTATTCCTTTCATTTATGCCAGAAGACAAAAGGCAGCAAGGTTTTGTGCAGTAAAATCATGCTGAAATTCAATGTAGTCTGACACCAACTTGAGGGATTTGAATTGTGTGCTGCCCAAGCAGCTCTTCACTAACCACTCAACTGCACTCAACGATGGGGAGCAACAAGGGAAGCACAGCTCTATCTCAATACCACATACACAGAGATCACACAACTCATTACAATATTGTATTACTCCACAGGAACATAACAGAAAATTATATATAGCAAATCTACTTACAGTACTCTGTGCACAAATGTTGAGTCAGAAATCATAAAAAATACTTTAAATCATCTTGTTTCAATCACATTGTATGGACATCTGAGGGAGCTCCATAGATTTAACCCTGTGTGGAACATGGCTTCGTCTCTACTGCAAACAAAAGCTTATTCCTCAAAGGTGAATAAGGGACAGGGTGGACTTGGGTCTTATCCCAGACCAAAGTCACAACATGATCATGAAGGATACACAGGTTACAGAGCTCAGAAGTACTCCCAAGCCCCCATAGTTGTCAAGTTGTAACAGAAGGAAGCTTTTTATATTAAAGTATCAAGTTGAATTCTTCTGCTTTTTGGTCTGTGTTTTAAAGAAAAGAACCTTTCCACATGCTGCCAAGTAGATGCTTTGTTTGTTTCTGCCTCTAACTGTGTTTTGCCACTGCTGTTTAATACCTCCTGTGTGTCAATTCTCTGATATTTCTACATTTCTGTACTGTTGTGCTCTGGGAGGGCAGGAAAAAAAAAAGCTTGAGGAATCTAGCTGGCAAGTGATACACCACAGAAAGTGCCATCCTATGAACTTTGTTGCTGACCACCTGTGTGAGCAACTTTGAGATGCTTTTCTCCTTCTGTGCTTTATATCTCTAGTTAGGTAAGTAGGACACAACAGGAGCTGTCATTCAGTGTATGTTTGTACAGCATCTATCTGTGATCTTGGTCAGAATCAACAGGCACTACAGTAATAAAAAAAGAAACAATAGGAGATATTCATTTTGGAATTTATGAATTAATGCAAAGGCCCATCTCCTGGGTACACTTGGCTTTCACTTTGACTGTAAGCCCAATGTGAGAGACCGTTTTTTTCCTCTCATCACTGTGTACAGAGCACAGGCAAGAATCTCACTTCTCAGTTCCTTAAGTCACTGCTCTGTGTGTTTATATGCACAGCCTACAGACCATGGTACAGGTCACAGCTTTCCTGGAAGGGGATGATAAAAGAGACAAAGCCTAGGCAAGTTGGGCTACTGCTCTAGTGCAGTGTTAGCAATTAGAGCTTTGGTCATTATTGCTAATTAACAACTGCAAGAGACTTGTAGAATGCTTGGATGGGATCACTCTGCCATAGGGAAATTTCAATTTCAACTGTGCTGTAAAGCCAGAAGTTTTGTAGAGGTATCCATGGGAATAGCAATTTCAATGTTACCAAAGTCTCCCCATAATTCAGCATGAGTTAAGAGCTGTTATCTGCAAGTGCCAGAGCTGGCCAGATCCCAAAAGATTCATAAGGTTGACCTCCAGGTGATCAGACTGGAGGCTGCTTTAGCTAAGCTGGCAGGCCTGCTGACAAAACCAGTCATTTCTCAGAATTCAGCTTAAATCACTAGAGAAGAAACATGTTTCGGAGGGGACTCACGGGTGTTTTTGGCAACGGTACATCTGCTAATCGAAAAGGTGAGATGAATAAACAGCATTTACAGAGCTCTGTCACACGCTGAGGCTGCATTTCAGTCTCAGCACATTCCAATTTTTGCAAGAGCAGCTACAGAAAAACTACAACTGGTGAATGGAAAGGAATGAGACATCTATAAATGTCACAAGGAATATGGAACAACTAGAGAATTCTACATTCATCACCCATTTGTTACAAAGACTGCAATCATTCCAGTTAGAGCTGGGGTTTAAGGGCAGGATTGCTGACTTATTTCCTTGGCATTATTATATTATTTAAAGGGTAGTATAACATTGCAAAGGAAAGTGATCTATGCTTGAAAATGTGCTTTGGGCAAATTAAGAAGCTCTGCATTGATCATTTTTTTTAAGTTATCTATGGCACTTTCTACTAGGAGAAAAGAAAAAGTTAACCATGTCTCCCTTTCAGTCAGCATTATCAAAACACAGTCCTTTGGCATGGGCTTTGGAATACGCAGGTTGATGAAAGCTTGAATAAACTGGGGGTTTGGCTTTCAAGTACAAATATCTCCTTAGGGAGAAAAATTCCAGTTTTGATCATATCTAATATTGTGAACAGGCCCAGAAAGGACAAACCTAAATAACAGAGGAGTAATACAGCTGAGCAAACATTGTGAAGTTTGTACCACCTGTATTGGGCATGAATGATGCTGAACATATGCAGGACTTAGTAGGCACTGGAATTTCAGAGATTCCTTTGTTAAAAACCATAAGAAATATTGAGGTTTTCTGTATTAAAATAGAGTTGTCACAAAGCAAAGGCAGTCAAAGGTTTGGTTTCTCGGAGTACTGCAAACTCATTTGCATAAAAATATAGCTGTTCCTGAGAATCTTTGACCTTCTGCAGGAGTCAGAACAACCAGAGAACACAGAGTAATCCCAGGTGCAGCTGCACTGTAGCACAAAATCCTACACAGATCTTGCACTTAGGGAGGATGCAAAAAGTAAGACAGCCAGCAAAGCATATCAAGGTTATTTTCTTTCATATCATGCTTAAAATGACAGCAATTACATTTTCAAAGACAAGGAGCACTGGAGTTTCTTTTTCTAAAACATAACCATTTGGTTACTAAAAATTTGAAGAAGTAACTCAGTAATATCTGTGCCCTATAATGCTCCTTGGGCAAAGTGAAAAACCTCAACAGTCCCAAGCCTAAAGGGAAAGCAACAAGTCATTAATATCTGTAATATTAACATAGGAAATGGAAGTACAATCCAAGTGAGATCAGAATTACCTTTTACTTGATGGAGCTAAAGATTTTGGTAGGTACAAATTAAACAATCACAAAAAAATTATGTACCTTGTGGGAAATTTGGACTTTTCCTAACAGGAATTCTCCAGGGACTGAATTCTCCAGCTCTAAATAATCCCTGTGTATAATACTATTGCTTTGTAACCATCCCTACATATAGTGCTAAAAGTTGATTCAGAAGACAAACTCCCTATCATTTGTAATCGTACAGCACATCCTGAGGTCACATTATCCCCTGCCGCAGAGACATTTGTCTACATTTCGCATGCAGATGCCAATAACAGAGACTGAAATCACATTAAATACAGACTGCCATAAAAGCACATCCAGTTGATAAAGAAACCCTTTACAAGCTGTGTCATGGGCAAAATCTGTAACAGGAAGCAATCTGATTTGTCATGTCCGTTCCACAGCAATATGTGCATGCAGCTGCCTTCAGAACGATGGCCTTGGACAGTTAGGTTTTGTTTTAAGGAGAGTAATGAATGTGTGAGAGACATCAAAGCCACAGGTACTTCATTTGTGCCTCTCTTAGACGATAAAAACCTTTCATATAGTTCATAGTGATTTTCATCTAACAAGTTATATTCTTAACTACAGACCAATTTTTAAACACCAATCTCATTGTGGAAACACAGCAGAAAGTGCCCTCTGACCTGGGATCATTACATAATTCTGACATGCATGTGAGAATGTTGATAGTGCACTCTAACACACAATTTTCTCAACTGTCTGCTCTAGACCATGCTGCAGTTCACCAAGATGAGCAAAAATGCTGATCAGGATGCTGAAACAAATGACTTGGCATTTGTCAACCTACTGCTCTCAACCTGGGCTGAGAGATAAATCAAATCAGCAACAAACACTTAAACAACTGTGAATCAAAGAAAACATAAATCCCAGCATCATTATCCAGTGACATACATGCAGTAGGATGTATGTACAAATCCCACGGCTGGGAGAGCCAAAGTTTCTGACTTACAAGAGTCAGAAAACCATTCATTCAGAGTAAGAGAATTTCTTCCTTTTGCTTACCACTCATAGATCGTCTTACCATTAGACAGGTCAAAATGACTGGGGAGGTATGTCCAAGGCCTAGGTATCACAAATCAGAAATGCAACAATTTTCTAACTCTGCTGAATAATTTAAATATATATATATAAATATAAAATAAGAGAAATACACTTAGACTGATAAATCAGAAACAATCAGTGCCAGAAACAGAGATGCACTAAATGAATGTAGCTGGGTTGTCATGGAGCTTAAGGCCGTGACCACTCAGAGGTGTGAATATCTGCAGATATTGCCTCACATATACAGATCATACTTGGATTAACTGCCTATCAGTTGTTACAGATGGTGAATTGTTGTTTTTTATAAGGCACAGAAGTTACAGGATTCTGAACCAAAAATAAACAAAAGACTATTTATTTAAGCTGTACTTCTTGGAAGCTTTAATCACGGGATCTAACACTTCTTTGTACATATGGGTTTTCAAATGCACACATTAGTCTTCTGAAGGGGCAAAATTACCTCCTACTCCCCAAAAATCAAGTCTTAACTTTGAAGTGTTTGGCTCCAACCAGAAAGATTCAGCATTTGTATTGTAACAACAGAGAAGCTTACAGATGAGAACTGTGACCTGATGGTAAACAAGCTCAAAAGACAGATGATGTATATGACTGAATGAGTGGCTTTTCTCTTTATTCAAGACTTTTCTCACTCTTCCATCAATCTGGGAGATGATTCATTATTCCAGTATTTTTGAGTTATGTTCCAAGTAGCTTTGCTGTGTTTCATCTGTGTTTTTAAACTGTCAGTTACATGTACAAAGCCATTCAAGAAAGCTCTGAGGACAGCCGCTAATTATCTCAGAGAACAAACAATAGTCCTCAGCTGAAGCAGCTCACTGGGAAAGTCTTTGTTATTTTTAGTACAAAGTCTCTACTGCTTTTCATAATGTTTTAAAATATTGCATTGTTCTGAATATTGAATTGTTGGAGCTGGTAATAAAGTGAACTCAGCAAGGAGTCAGGACTGCCTTCCTCCCTTCTGCCATTCACCTGTGGTATTTCGTGGGCATCTGTGAGACTGCAGAAACAAATCCATTTCATATGCACAAAGCCCTCAGGTCAGAGTCCTAAAGATAGAAGGAGTGGGGGGAAGGACTCACTAACAATCAGCTAAAACTAATAGTTCAAGCATGGGTACAATTGCTGGTGCTTTAAATTTGGGTCTTTTCCAAACAATTATCTGAAAAAATCCATTGTGCTGCTCCTCTTAAGAGCATCATCATGCCACACGGTTAAGCAAGGTGAAAAATGAAGTAATAATTACCAAATAAAATACTAGAATCAGTTTTTAAAAGGTCAAGCCTGCCAAGTTCAGTCAACAAAAGGAAATATAATGCAAAGCAAATTAATAGACATAATAGGGTAAATGGATGCAATTGTTAGGTACAATTTAGTGGGTCTAAATTAACCCTTAGTTGAATTTGACTTAAAGAAATTGAGATTTGTTAAATTCAGTAAAATTTATTCTTCCATTAGCTCATGTAATGTGCAGTGGAATTACAACAATAAGCAGCAATGGTTTTGACAAGCTAGACAAGCATTTTTTCCTCTTAAAATTCCCTAATTCTGAGCTAAATTACTGCTAAGGTGGGAATTGGCACAGGTCATCAGTCCATGTGATTTGCTGTAACACCTCTAACAACAGCCAAAGCAAAGTTTCCCAAGTCAAATTTATGAGCAATTTCTGGAAGAACTCAAAACATGCAAAAGGTTAGTCTGATACAAAGGAGAACAGAAGTCAGCTGCAGCAGGAAAGATTGCAACCTACCCGACTGGAGAAGTGTTTAAAGCAAAAAATTCAGAGTTTAAAGTCTTTATATAAGCAAGAATAAGGGTCAGCGTGGATTCACACAATTCAAAGCCTTTCTTTTGGGGACCATGAATGTTTCCCAAGAAAGCTGAAGAAACACAGACAGTACCACTTTGCCCTAGGTCTTAGATATGATCCAGGTTATTATGGAGCCTGCAGTCCACTGTCTATTCTTTCTGTGTACATTTGAACAGCTCCACACAAACAATGCACAGTTTAGAAACCTAAAGCCTGCTAATATTTCACTTCTTTGCCATTTACCGAAGAGTCTTAAAACTCCACATTGACAAAACCATCTCATCTCTATAACCAAAGTCTATGTCATTGCTAACCATGCTTTAGAAGAACACAGCTAAAAGCTTTTCTATTACAGGTTCAGTCAGACTGTTGCTGTCACAGCAAAGGATTTCTGAAGACTCTTTTCTGTTGCTTTTGTTAAAACTTCTGCAATTCCCAGAAGTACTGATCAGATAAATTTCCAGTCTATCTTGCAAAAACCCCTTGCCAGGGAACTCAAATATTGTCATTCCTTACCACTATCTTATACAAGACGTGTTCACAGATAAGCATAAAGACAAAGCCAGTACTCTATCAAACATCAGTGTTCTCAGGCTCAACGTGAACTCTGTGTCCTACCCTTGGGCTGGGGGATGTCAAGCAGTACACTTCTCAAACAGCAGAGTGAAAAATCAAACAGATGAAGTTAACACCTTCACAGCATATTTTCTGCATGGATTGACTTATTCTCTCCTGTGTCTCCATTCCCTCAGTCTGATTCTTCTCCTGTACAGCAGCTGCATAAATTATTCTGCATTTCTTCTGTGGAACTGCTATGTCCCATCCTATTTCTCTTCTTGCCCATGAGATGAGGGAATTTCATTATCAGGTAAAATAATCCCCATTTGCAGAATTAATCAAGTTCTTCGCAGCCTCCAGAAGAAAGCTGATCTATTAAACATGTATTATTAACAATAATAAATGCTTCAAACCTCTGGGTAGTGCTCAACATCCATAGTAAATGCATTATCATAAAAGCCACATTTTTAAATTCTAAAGAAATAAAGCTTGGAATCAGTTTGGTTAAGATGGTTCAGGCAGGGATATCTATCAGGAAAACCCATTATGATGAAATGAAGCACTTATAGCACAGAAGGGCTTTGACAAAAGGCAGTCAAAACGTTTTCATCAAGGATAATCTATGTGCACTGTAAATCCCAGATCACTAACACACCAAAAGACACAAAAACCTTTTACATTTTATTTGCATTTTGTTCAAGTGGTTACCAGAACATCGAGGTTACTTTTCCCCTCTCTTTCCTTTAAACAGTATTTCACACAGACATCTCAGTGTCTTTGATCCTCAAGTCACAACAACATAGAGATCATTGTCCCTGTTCAGTCGGCTATAGCAAGACTACACAATCAAAATGACCCATCTACCTCATCGTGATGTTCTTTGCCTGCAAAGATGCCTTTATGCTTCTCATTCTAGATGTTGGCACACATACAGTCAACTGTATGGCCTCACAAGGAGAAAAAAGAATAGAGAAAGAAGAAAGGGGAAAAGGACAGCAAGGTTTCTTTTCTCTTCTACCTACCCTATTCATGAGTAATCTGGAGCTAGGAAACAAACTGTTTTTAGAGATGGCTCCTTATCAAATCACAGGGTTATATTGCGTCCTTAACAGACAAATCTGAGCAAGGACCATTCCTGAGTGAAACCACAACTCCACTCCTTCACATTCTACTTATGTTGTGATACAGTGCAATGGTCTCAGGCACCCTCCTCATCCCATGATGGGATGCAGAAAAGATACCAGGCCCTCATGGACATCCATCCAAGGACAGGGAAGGGCTCCATCACTGATTATGGTCCCAAGCAAAACCAGACAAGAGCACTTGATGGGGAAGAATATAAAAGTAGTTTCACATGCCAGCAATCAGAAGTATGAAAAAAACACAGAGTAGGATGATGATGAGAAGCACAAACAGCCCTTTATGACCACCTTCCCCCACCCCGCCCCTATTCCCAGGCTCAGCTACTTGCTCCTCATGTCTCCACCTCCTTCTCCTCAGTAGTACTGGGAATGGCAGTTCAGTTCATCACCAATAAGTCTCTGTTGCTCATTTCCCCTCAGGGCTGGAGAGCTCCTCACCATTGCCCTGCTCCAGCATGGGTCCTTCCAGCACCAGGCAGTCCCCTCATGGAACCATGACCTGAGGGGCCCATCCTGAGGTCTCAGCTCCTCAAATGCCCCTCACATGTGGGTCTCCTTTGGCTGGTGCTCAGCCCATTTCCACTCCAGGGCCATCTCACCATGCAGCCCTGTCCCCTATATGTACAGTCACTCCTTGTTGTAGAGTCCTCCTGAAGCTGTGGGTGGGTTTTAGTTCCATCATTGCCCTCCATCACTGCAGGGGCACGGCTGCCATCTCAGCGCCCGTGGCAGAGGGGCCTGCAGTCCAGCATCCCTTCCACCTGCCTCCCTCACTGACTTAAGGATCCACACAATGACCTCCCTCTCATCCCACTCCTTCCACCTCCTCCTCCTGCTGTAGCTTTCCCTTCTTAAAGAGCAATGGCAGCAGAGGTACCAGGTTGTCTGGGTCAGGGCCAGAGGTGGGGCCCACTCAGACCTGAGGAAACTTTCCAGAACTCCTTCCAGGGGCCACCACTGTGACACTCTCCCTCCTCTTACCAAGGAAAAAGACAACACCAAACACAAGAACTGGCTCCACACAATCCCTGGGCTCTGTCACCAAAGAGCTTTAAAAAAAACCCATCAAACCTTCACTTCTGAGAGTTTCACTTCCATACAATCCGCACCAAAGCAACATTCTCAGTGTCGAAGTGCTGGTTTGAGAGCTACTTTCAGTGAGATATTTTCATAATCTCCTCCCATACACGCCAGCAAAGACCTACCCCCTGTAGCTTGCCTTTGTCACCAGAAGTCACACAAGAAAGTGGAACAGTACCCATAGTGGAGAAGTTTCTTGTCACAGCAAGCTACTGAACAAGTTGGCTCCCTTCAATGCATCGAGCAGCTCATGCTCAACAGGGATAATTTGCTGGACAGCACAGGGCCTTTTAACGAGATCCCTGCAGCAGGAGTCTGGAGAGAAATCCACTAGAGACAGCAATGATTTGATTTCTTGCGCTAAATCTGAATCCACTGTGGAAATTCTGAAATATGGAATTGAAAGAAGTGGAGTGGGAGAAAGAAGACGAAACTAAAACAGCATCTCTACTTAGATAAATCCTGACAATTCAAAAACATTTGAACAGCAAAGGAAGAAAAAAAAAATAAACTAAAATAATTTAAACTATTTTTCTTCTGTCTGCCTTTGTCTGAGCACAAAAGGAGAACAAAAAGTCAAGTCATTTGTTATCTATTTCGTTGTGGAACACACCACTTTCCCATCACATTTCTTTTATGTGCTTTCTTTGATATAAAACATTGCACCAAAAGCATAGTTGGAGTTTATACATTAGCAAAGCAGGTCCGTTTTTAAAAACTGATGGAGTGTTGAGTGCCCCATTACTCAAGGGCTAATTGCAAGAACAAGTCTACTGCAAAGCGACAGCAGACCCTGCTACCTTCGTATTTTCAGCTTGGAGCATGCAATTCAGCCAGAGAGAGGAGCAGAGCTTGGGGGAAACTGCTGCAACAGCTTCTTGGAAGAATTGGCAATTGATTTATTTTTATAGTCTTGTTTCACCCCTTTCCTCCCTCAAAAACACAAAGGAAAAAAAAAAAGAGAGAAGAAAAGAAGGAAAAATAAAGTCTGTCAGCCTTGTGAGTTCCACAACAGAAAATTAAAGTGGGCTGAAAAAAAAACCACAGGAAGCCACTGGCTGGGGAAAGATCCCTGGACAGTCACTGTGTGGCTTACGACAACTGTTTTGTGCACTGCTAAGTCACTCTACATCTGCAGAAGCAGATGGAGAAAGAGACAGAGAAAAAAACCCACAATCTTACAAGCTTTTTTTTAATCACTTAAAAGAAGAGTTCAGCTCTCATAACAGAAGGCAGAAGTTGAACACATTGACTGAAAAAACTACAGAGAGTTTTGAACCTGCCTTCTACACAAGCATAGCAATGAACATCTTCAAAGGGTTTCTGAAGGTCTGGCACTTTAATGAACCCAGCAATGTGAAGTCAGACACAAGAGAAGTAGTTATAAGTCATCCAGGCATCCCCCTCATCTCTTCAATACACTATTACATGAGCAAAGATGATCAGATGAACTGAAGACCTCAGGACAGATCCTGCATCCACTAGGTAACCATGTTACCTAGATGCTTTGAAAACCTCTCCTGTTGCTGTAACACAAACAACCATCAGTGCAAGACAGATACCATCCCAGAATCTAGATCCTAATTGCTCCAACACTTCTATCCCAGATCCCACTATTCTACTGGGAACAAACCCATTAAAAATCCATTAGACCTGGCACATTAAGGGAACAAGTGCTACTGCTTTAAGCTCCAAGCAAAGCTAAACACCAAACACAGTTTTGGAAGAACTAACAGCTGAGCCAAGAGACCTTTTGTGCTGCACATTTATCACGGCATGCATCTTGCTTAATAAATCTCATGCATTGTCACATATGGCTGTATATTTTTAAAGGCTTTATGCATTTCATTTCTTCCTTGTTTTAGCTGCCTTTCATGGTTCTGCCTCCTAGAAAATACTGAAGTGTGTATTTCATTAAGAACTAAATTCCAGGAGAAAAGATTCTTCTCAATTTGTGAGGGAAGCCATTACTTTAACCTCTCCTGAGACAAACTATTGCTTAGAGAAAAGGAGGAAAAGAGTACAGATTTGGGCTTCAAAGTTCTGCTTTCTGTGTGATAGAGCCTGGAATAAAAGTATATCAAGCAAAAAACCACGTTTGAGAGCTGAGCATGGAAGTAGCACGCAGATTGCACAGAAAACTTTACTTCATCCCAATCTATTTTTCTCCGCAGAGACCTTCAGAACAGGCTCTTAAATTCTCGCTTTGCTTCCCACCGTTACACCATTTATTACCTGTATTTTCAATATTCCAAGAGACACTTTAATCACCACACTGTGCTTTAATTGTTATTAGCATTTAGATTATATGGTAATCTTGCAGCCAGAAGTCAATATTAAATTACTGTCCTTGCCCACTGAAGAGTAATACACATAGAACAGACTTGAAATGTGTTTTAAAGTTTCAGTTCAATTTTATGTCCCAATTACTCCAGAATGTTATGAAAGGACTGTAACATCATACCATATATTCTTGTCATCCCATAGGCAGCTTTATAGTAACATTACAAAAGTATATTGAACTCATTACGGGGGAGCATAATTGAAATGATACAAAGAAACTGCTGGCTGTTAATAATGCCGTGTTGGCTTTTGCATCCCATCTACCCACTTTCTCTGTTTTTTCAGTAGTAAACTGGGTTGTCAAAAGACAGACACAAGATACAAGTGGGTGCCTTTCTGACTCTCCATCTGCTAATGAAGCCAGATCCTTAACATGATTAGTGCAGTTTCAACTGACTTAGAATGTGACTATATCACATTGCACCAGTTAAAAATTTGACTCAATCACAGATTTTGTTCCTTTTTCATTGAAGGAATCTAACACAACTGCTGTCAAACTTGACCAAGGACAAGCTAACCACTAGTTCAGCTGATCTTTCTTTGGAGTGGCAATTGTTCTCTGTTACACTGCCATAGTGCTTCTGCAAATTCCCATCAGTAAGTTTGAAAACCTGAGTGCTTTTTAATGCCTGATCATACACATCACTTCTTTTCGAGTGCTATTTAAAAGGTTCTGTTTTATGGCAGGACAATACAAACTAGTGTATGTAACACAGAGTATTTCACTGCATGAAAATATAGTATCATGTTTTTCTTGTGGCATGATTGTCAAAGAACAAGAGGAGGATACTTGTCACCCTGTCTCCTGTGCAGCTGCACATAAACCTCTCCAGACATGCTTTAGCTGAGAACATTTCCTGAAGAGTTTATTCTATCAGCCACCACATGGAAATTTCCTCTCACTTCAATCATCAACAGAATTCACACACATATTCAGCTTTACTCAGCCACCACAACTTGTCATGTCCTATCATAGAAGTATCGCTCAGGAGATTGACCTGAAAGCTTTTTGTCCAGCTTAAGTATATCCAGTCATAGGGATTTTATCACTTTTGACTTAGACAAATGGTTAATACACAGTGAACATTGTAGTACAGCTTCAAAGGGAAAAAATTACCATCCTGCTTTTAACACCAAATCCTCCTATTTCTTTGTACCTTGCCAGTCCATTTTCTTCTGCTCCAGCCTAAACAATATATGACCACATAACTGTGTCATGCCACATCTATACATT
Source organism: Urocolius indicus (assembly GCA_013401255.1). Classification (NCBI taxonomy): domain Eukaryota; kingdom Metazoa; phylum Chordata; class Aves; order Coliiformes; family Coliidae; genus Urocolius; species Urocolius indicus. The sequence continues at coordinate 108,222 of WBNH01012085.1, read as the reverse complement.
TCCTTTGTATATTCTATTCTGTAGCACAGACACACTTTATAGAAGGGTTCCTGGAAATATCACTACATTCATAGATTTTATTGGGTATTGGGTTTTTTCGCCATTATTAAGAGTCTTAGCTTAGAGGAGACTTTCAATTCTATGCTCTCATCTACTCTCAAAAATGGCCCTTTTAGAAACAGCTTTTAGGGATGCAATTTAAGGCAACTGCATGTTTAAGTTCCCGTGAAACCTGCTTCAACCTAAACACAAGTTATTTCTGATCACGTGCTTCGATTATCTTGAACCTGATTTAACACTGATCAACAAAACCTAGATATTGCAGTTGCTCATTTTGTCTTTCAAATGCTTCTCAGGCCAACAGTAACAGATCAGGCTGCAAAACAACTATTTATAGAGTACATTCTCATTACTGTCCAAAAAAAATCCAGCATGTCTTTTAATGGCCTCATTTAAAGAATTACCCTTGGATATTTCTTAATGGTGATAAGAAATCAGCATAAACCTGGAAGCTTCACATCTCCATTACTGATAGCAATATAGTGAGGCAAAGACACCTGCTCAGGCATTGAGCAGAATCAGGGCTGTTTGTACTGCACAGAATGTGGCTAAACGCTGCCCCCTCAGTAAACTTACTGATCTGTCATGGAATCCCATCGATATCTGCAAAAGGCTTCTTCAGCATATTATCTCAGAATCAGAGTGGTTTTAATTGCTTTTAAGACATTCACTTCAACTGCTGCTCAGCATCAGTGTGAGCAACCTTTAGCAAGACAGAATATCCCTTTTATCGTAGTAACAACAATCTTTCTGCATCCCTTGAGCAGATGCAATTCTGTTATAAATGCTTCATGATCCCAAATAATAAGAATGAAATATACAGCCAGTGTAATTCTTGGCTAAGGATAATTTATTCTTCTATACTACTCATGTAACATTCAAAATCTAATAAAAAATCTAGTTTAATTGCTATTGCCATAAGTCCAAATGATTGTTGACAGATTTATCATCATCTACTGCAGGAAGAGGATATAGCCCACTATTAGCATATGATGATCTAGAAGTACCTATGGAAGAAAGATTTATTTACAGATATCCTTCTAATGGTGAGGAAGGAAGGCACTTGAAATGAAGCTAGACAAATCCTCACCAGAGTCAGGCTTTTTTTCTTTCATGGGAAAATGGCCTCAGCAAGCAACATCTGCAGAGATGCAGTGATTTTTGCCATGGTTTTCAGACTTTAAAGACAGACTGGATATGTTTGTCACACGCAAACATTTACAACAAACAAGTGGCAGATTTGGTGCACAGATTGCTAGGTGAGGTTTCAATGAACTGTGTGTATAGGAAGCCTTGAGTAAGGGACCATAGCTGCTTTTTCCTACCTTGAAACCTGTGAATTCTTCCATTCTAATCCTCCCCAAGGTTGCAAATATCCAACCCCTGGCTGTCAAATCGCTGCATGCTGTGCACACACTAGAGGGTGAGTGCTCTGATGTCTTACATGCTGTCGTGACTGATGGCTCATAACTATTAAGCTATTTTGAATACCTGGCTTTAAGCTACATCCCTAACCATGACACACTAGCGATAAACTATTTCTCTGTTTGGTACCCACAGAAGTTAGGAAATTCATAGTTTGAATGCCAAGAGACTTCACAACAGCACAATAAGTGAATGTTACATTCACATTACCTGAGGCAGACAACAGCACTCATTGATTTTCTCAGAGTATCTTCCAACGTTATTTAAAGTTTTGGATATCTTTGGGTATGTGTTGGCTTCGAAGCAATATAATATTCCAACACTAATATCCACGTAATCACGTTATTTATGGAGAGGTTTTGCTCTCATTTGTACCAACTTCACACCAGAATAATCCCATCCTTTCTTTCCATAACTTTCCTTTCAATTTAAAGTCTCTGGATGACAGTAATGTAGTGAATATGTTACTTGGCCAAAAGTAAATTTGAAAGCTAACTAAAACATCAATATTATTCTTATATTCTTCCCAGAAATGTGGTGGACAATATAGCAGGTAGGATCAGACAAGTTGACAACACTGGGGGGAAAAAAAGCACATATGGCTGGAAAAGCATCCCTAAAGCAAGTAACCTGAAGTAAGGAGTTGCTATTTGTATATTCTGGGAGCAGCTCATGAACTAGCAGAAGCCAAAGAGGAATTTTATGAGACACTAAGTCCAGCTGATGGAGCATGGGATGAAGAAAGCAGCCCAGCTGTGCTGCTGGATGGAACACAAATCATTGTTTCTTTCCAATCTCTACAATTAAATTTGTTTTTTAGGTCCTTGGTAGCTTCCAATCAAACTTGTTTCAGAGTAGAAGTCAAATGAAGTATGCTGCTTTTCCCCAGCCATCTGCAGGTAAACAACCATCACCCAACACACTACCCATTGCTGGAATCACCAACACACACACTCAATGTCAAGAGATAACACCAGAACAAGTGAAAAAGGCAATTCATAAATCCTTTTTTTAAGGGAATCCAGCTCCCAATGTGTAACAAAGAACGCCAAATGGGGGGTGGGGGTGAAAACTACTCAATTTCTTTCAAGAAACCTCATCAGATCAAATCTAAGACTGTAATACATTTCAATTAATAAGACTGATAATCAACTGCTCATCTCCATTCAGGGCAGGGTACCCACATGGACATTTTTAAGTTTCATAGTACAACAACTTAAATCTAAACCTGTATCCACATCCCTAGATTCAGAATATGATGGAGCATGCCAATAAGGGCATACATATCTAATAAAATATTAAAGGGTTTTTAGGCTCATGCCTCAATATACAACAGCCAATAGCTGAAAATGATCTGAAGTCCATACACAGAATAAACATTGACATGTGGTTAATTCAAAATGATACAAAAAAAAAACAGCAGCAGCAGAAAATTGCTTCAGAACAGATAGAAGAGAATCACTTGAGAACACTCAGAAAATTATGTGTGTACCAAAACCAGTGTGACTTCTAGTGTTTAAGTTACAAGATCCTCACAGATTACGTCAGTTCGCAGAGACCTTGGTCCTCCATGTCCCCCAAAGGATGATAATTCGGTTACTTCCATGCTGCAAGGCACTGAGTCAGAGAGAAGCACTCGCTGGTGACTCACCAATGCTAGCTCCTTTCAGATTTCTCATCCAGGTAAAGACCGAATATGACTTTGTCTTACTGTATGAGGATTAACAAGGCAGAAGACCAAGGAAAAACTGTTCCAAACTAATAAATATTATCTGTATTTAGTTCTTCCATGACGACACAGAAGTTGAGAAGCTTACAAAAATCAAGGTTTCCATGTTAACTCTCTAGGCACAGCATCTAAGACTACTTAGTATTCTATTAATATATTGAATAGGAAAGAAAAGAAGACACCTCAAGAGATTGAAGCAGAGCTGGAATGCCATAACACCATTTGCCTTCAGAATTAACCTGTTTCATGACTACACAAGCATTTTTTTCCCCCCAAATTGATCTCTGGTGATAAAAAAGCCTTTAAAAACTATAAAACACTACACAAGGTTGTTATTGGCTTTTAATTAAGTGCATTTTCTAAAACTTGGATTATAATTTGAGATTTAAAGTACTTGAGGACGAGCTTTGCAGCAAATGTAAGATTTCAATTATGTTTGTGAAGTAGCTGAGAAGTTCAAAGCAAGGCAGTTTACACCATTCTTCAATGAAGGCAGCTTTGCAGACTTTCCTAGGTGGAAGCCATCTCTGTGAAGCAGCTCTGTTAATGACAAAGGGCACTTCTGAAATTCCAAAGAGAAATTATTACTGTATCTTGATTGATAGGCAGAGAACTGCACCCATTATGTAGACAGAAATTATTAACACTGCCAGTTCTACAATCTGAAGGTTTCCAAGTGTTTTGCAAACACAAATAGAGATTCAGTTTCATAATTCTTTTCAGCATGTAATTAAATCCTATCACCTTTCTACAGACAAAGAAGCTGAAGAATACTAATTTTGCTAAAGGTTAGCTTGGCTACCTGGAAATGAAACCTCTAGGAATGCCTTTGCCCATCACAGCAGCAGCTGGTTTGCAGTATCAGCTCCAGGATCCACAATATTTAAGCTTCATTGCATCAGATGTCCCGCACTGCAGCTCATTACTGCCTCCAATTCACAATTACAGGAACACTGTGCTGCCCATGCAATGTTGTTCCTGCACGATCCCAGAAGCTGCCATCAGGTCCAGGGCCCTTTGGGACTGTTTTTGGATGGAAGCAATGAGCTGAACATGACTCCTAAGATTCTACTGGACATCTGAAATCAAGTGTCTCTTGAACACTTCACCCTAGCAGAAAAAAAGCATATGAAATAATGACAAAGTACAACATACAACCTGTACTCTCAGCATACAAAGAAGGCAGGATTTGTGCCAGGTATAACCTTGTTCTGCACTTTGCAACATGGAGGAAGCTTCTCCAATACAGTTGGAAACATCTGTTGCAAGTACCGAGTGTCAAAAACCCAGCACATTACAAACATTAGTAGTTTGAGTAGAAGGCAAGAAAATCTAAAGTTAAATCTGTAACTCCATCCTGTGGTGCAGAGGTATTACAACACATTTTTTTAAAAATCCAGGGACACAAATACTTTACAGTTTCACACTCTAATACCTACTGTGCCCTTCAAGATTTCCTCTTGAATATCCTTCCTCACACCCATGACCTCGATATGATGAGCCTTGCCAAATTGTGTTTGCTCAGAGTATTCTTTTGCAGCTTCCTTGGGGATACTGAAGGAGAACAAGTTTGTCTGAATGGTACAAATCCACAAAGTTCAAGTAGACAGATTCCCAGGTTTCTGATTTAAATATATATAGAATGTTTTCTTATTTACACGAAACAGCTGAAGAGGTGGAATTATCTCCATCAGCTTCAACTGTAAGAAATTCAACCTACTTTTAAAAGAGAAGCATTTGAGGAAAATGCAAACCATGGCAGGACTGTCTATTCAATCTGAACAAGTGCAAAAGAAACCTAGATTCTAATACTGGAGGTCTCAGAATGTTAATATACACTGTCCTGGGAAGCTGAAGGATTTAAGCAATTTGTTCTGACCTCATGACATCACTTAAAGTGTTTGATTCGTCTCCCCTTACAGTTGTCAGGATTTTAAACAGAGATATCTAGCCTTGTGCTGGGAAAGCCAATGAACAGACACATCCCTGTCATGCTAACACTGTTCTCCTCTACAGCTTGTGTCTGCTCAACAAGGTAGGAAGGCACAAAGCTGACCCTGAAACATTTCAAGCCATTTCAGCAAGGTTCTTTAGAGATTGCATGTCAAAGCTTACTAGAAGTCTGGCCATTGCTCACTTTGTTACCAGACCTGTAATATTTCTAAACAATATTTTTCTTCAAGTTCCAGTATCTGAAAAGTGAGAATGTCATAGCTTTAAAGAGTCTTACAGCTATAGAAAATAGCAGCATGAACTAGAGGACTGGGAGCTCAGAATCATGAAATTAGCCTGCCCTGATTTTCTAAGTAATCTCTAGATAGAGTTTGTTGTGGTGAGGGTCCAAGGTGTGCTTTGGTTCATGTCAAGTACTGAAAAAAACTGCTAACTGTAATAAATTCTTTGTAAATCAGCTTTTTTACTGATCTCAACACTTCTGCTAGTAAGACAATGTAAAGACATCTGTTTTGTGAATGGCCAGGTTGGGTAAACATCTGGTAGCCTTGCAGTGTAACCCTTGGGCTGGAAATTGCTGTCTTCAGAAATCTACAGGTAGGGAACTTCATGCTCTTTAATTTGCCTTAAGCAAAATCAAACTACCTTAATAACTGAGAATGGCTTTGTAAGTGAAGCTGGCTGCCCTCATTGGAAGCTTATTAAAGCCAGTTTGCATGATTCCTGCAAGGAGCAGAGTTCTGGGGCAAAAATCTCGGTATGTGCAGCAGTAACTGCACATGGGCAGGATATCCATTTGCACAATCTGGTCCAGCAGAATATATCTGATCATTTCTAGTCAATGTGCATCTGCTTAGACATTAAGTGGTACTACACAGAACACCCACACCTCCCTCTTTTTACTTGAACTTCGTTTCATCCAGCTGAATCTAGTCTTTGATTTGCTGTGTATTACAGTCAAATACGCAAAGCTCAACACCATTCATAAAGAAAACAGAGAAGGAAAGAGAAACCTGATCACCATAAGATAGCACACCTTCAACTTTTTATCTGCAGGCAACTTCAACATCCTGATTTTCAAACTCTAAACAAACATCTTATTGATAAGGCTCTGGCTGACAGTAGAAAAAGGGGAAGCCAGAGATGCATACATTGATAGAAACGTGTTCGAAGGCTGACAAGCAAAGAGAAAAGCAAAGTAATATACCAAAACAAAGCAATATCTCTTGAAAGGAAGCAGCACAGTAAATAGCATAGAATTTTACTCATACAGATAATAAATCTCTTGGTCTTTCAAGCACGAGTAGTATATATTGAGAGCATGTTTGTCAGTTTAGCTGAAGACAAGACCTGTCCTTTTATAGCAGTTTTTAACATGCATCCATGAATTCCATATGAACACAAGAGTCTTCGTCAGCTTATCAAGTTCACATTTACATTCAAAGTAAAGGAGAAATTCAGACATGTTAGCAGTGGTTTGATAATTCATGCACAAGCATTTTCACTAGGCAGCCCAGCACTGAAGGAAGTGCATTTTCAGAGGCTTTATAAAACACAGGCACTGATTTTACTAACAGGTCCTTTAAAAATCTGGCAGTAAAACTAATCAAAACCTGTAAGAAATTCAACATAAAACTATTTCATTTAATTTCTAAACTGCAGCAAAGTACAGATCTATTAAAAAAGATCAGCTTTCCAGAAAACTGAGGAAGGAGGTGAAACGTTCATACTGATGGGAAAAGACAGAAGAGCTGAGACATTTGGAGTGTGCTGCCTTCCTCAGTTTGCAGTTAGCTGCTGATGCAGCTGCTTACTGAACACAGTGCAAACCAAATACCTCTTCTTCTACCTTATTTGTCCAGTCTGTAACTGAGGATTTTGGTAATGCTGCATCCCTCTGTCATCTGGACAGGTTTACCCACAAAGTTTGGCTATGCATTTCATTCCTTCTTAAATGCATTGCTCTTGAGATCAACCCACTCAAAGTAGAACACACCTTTCAATCCCAAAACTACATACAATCCCAAACCTCTCTGGTGTCTGCAGATGTTTAAAGCCTTGCTTCATTTGAGCTCTTGTAATCATTGCTGAGGAGCATGACAGAGTTACATGCAGACTCAGGTATGTAGCATCAAACACCGACCAGCACTGGTAACAGATACTTTAATCACACCATTGGATCCATGAAGGGGCAGCAACAGAAAAGGAGAGTAAAGAGAGTAAATTCACTCTCTTGGGGTCTGTCCCTGCAGAACTGAATGGAGCATGTCTCATGGGTTTAAAAAAAGAAGTTAGAAAGAGGAAAAAAATACGTTGCCCCTTCGCACTCAGCAGTAGAAATGCCTTGTAGAAAGATATCCATCATAAAGTTAAAGACCTCAGAGCCATTTAGCCCTCGAGTCCTGCATAGCTGAGGAAAAAAAATAGCCTGCTTCAAACATTGCTAAGGCTCACCACAGTGCAGATTGTCCTCCCTATGTTGACAGTGCAGAAAATTGTAATTGCCCTGTCAGAGGCAATTTTAGAAGCTGTAACTGCACTTCAGATGGTGAGGTGTTACCCCAATTAGCACCCTACCAGCACTATTTACAAGGGGAACACATACTGGTATTTTTCTGCACAGGTAACTGTTTGGGAGAATGTTTTGTTCATCCCACATGCTGACCAGGCACATGGATCTGATACACATCAGTGAACAGATATTATTTCATACCAATGTCACATTTGGGGACCCCAAGCTGACATTTATTATTATTCTTTATCATTTCTACCCTTAATTTCTGTGTAGTAGAGCTACTACTGAATTAGAAACAACTTGCAATTCACAACCAGATAATCTAAAGTCATTCTGATTTTGTCAGCTAGGCTGGAGGTGTCTAATCCTTAACTGGTAATGCCAAGAAATAAGGAAGTTCTTAAGAATAATTGTGCCCTCTTGCTTCCCTTTTTTGCAAATCATCAGCTTCATCTGCTGCTAAATGAGAACACATTGATATCTAGAAAAGAATTTGATTCAATAATTAAGACGCAAACTTGCTGAAGATCTCAGTGTGGTTTATGTGAGTGGGATGGAGTGGTTGGGAAGAGACTAATCTGAAAATAGTACACATCTGTGCTGGAAAGCCCATCACTTCTTCCTGGAGAGACAACTAAAGTGAAGAGAAGGGAAGCATTGAGCATTCACCACAAAGTGTGTGCTGGCTCAAGATCATCATACATCCTGAAGCTGGAAAACCTAACAGAATAAGAAATTCAGGAGTATTAGCTTTATTTTATAGCTCAATTAAAAGTCAGTCAACAACTTTCTCCGATCTGCAATGTGGATCAGGTAGTCTACCAAGATTAGAGAGGAAGTGCAACAGCCTACAGCTAAGTCTTTCACCAGGACTCCCAACACTGCAGCTCCTAGGAGGTTTGAGATTCCTTTTCTTTTGTGTTCTCTGTAACAGTTTGCATTAGTTTATTAAAATTCCTTTAATTACGGTGCATGTGAAATAATTAAAGTGGAATGGCTTGCTTTGCACAGCAGTGATTTTTTTTTCCTCTCTGCCTAGTCTCCTGTGAAATATTTGAGTACTATAAAATCTGTGGGGTTTACCCCATCTCCCTTTCTTCTTTGAAATCCTCAAAGTCCTATAAATTTTGAGAGGAAAATTTACTCCCCTTGTTTCTAGGTTGCTTTCTGTGTATTGAAGTGAAAGCTATCATTTCATTCATATTAAATGGCAAGCCTGCTTCCCTTTCTCTCCCTTTTCTCTGCACACTGACCTCAATTACTCCCACAAATCAGATTAGCCTTGTTGACTTCCACCACTCCAATAATTAAGATACAGAACAATGAAACAAGTGCCTTCTAAGCAATTGTCCTCAGAGCTCCAATAATAGCCCATTCTAATAAATTCTGGCAGCAGAGTGTGTTTTCTCTGCGTGAACTTTAAGGCACCTGAAGATGTATTGAATTTGGCTTGTTCTCAAGAAACCCTTCAGGAACTCTTAAGTGGATGCTCACCTTGGATTTTATTTCATTTCCATGGTTCAATAGAATAGATGGTGTGATGATTACACAGAGCTGCTGGGTATTTGTCACTGCTTTAAATTCCCTCAGTGATCACCCAGAATAGAAGCCCAATGTTTCTGCTGCCTTCTGCAATTGCAGGGTTTTTCATTGGCTGGAGCACTGGGAATCAGACCTGCTTTTAACTCGACTTCTCTTTTCCCTGGTGCATCTCTACCCATGATGATGCAGCAGATAATCTGGATTAATTTACCTGTGAAAACTCAGGATCAGATTTCTCAGATGGTATAAACTGTTCTGGTGTCAGAGACTGGGAAGACACTAAAGCCATTTGCTCATTAATTAAAATAGAGAACATCATAATATGATCATAATCCTAATGTTATTGCTTCTGTTGTTTGGGTGCTTGGGATTTCTTGAATTAAGTTTAATAGATCACCATCCTCATACAGTGAGTTTTAAACTGCATCCTTCCTGTTAGGAAGCTGTTTGAAATGAATATTGAGCTTTCTCAGCTTCTCAGGTCTCAGGTTTGGCTACACAGATTTGTGTCAACCTCACTCTTAATTTTTTGTACATTCCTCCTCTTCCCTGATATATTTACACAATGATAAGCTAATGAAGCATGAGTAATTTAATCTCTTGTTAATCATTTCCAGAATTACCCCTAAAAACCTCTGCTCTGCATCTGCTTCAGTTTATCTTCTTTGAATAAGACTGACTAGAGTTGTAAACTCTTCTCTGGACAGTGTTTTACCCCAGTCACATACACTGGGACAAGTTCTTCCCTATCTCAGTTTTATCAAGATAAAAATTCAGTGACACCAATTGCATTACACTTGATTTACACAAGAAAATGGACGCTTCTCCTTTTTACTCAAGGGCCAGAAACAAAACCTAATTTCCTTTGTCTTTTGTTCATGAATAAGAGCCCAAAGCAATTCTGCTTCTGTCCTGCACAGCTTCTGCACAGCTGCAATGGTGATGTAAGAAACCACCACTGCCTGCTTGCACTGAATGTGTAGCACTATAAGTAGAAAAATAACAAGAGAACAACCCAGCTGCTCACTGCAAGTGCAAGGTGTGTAACTTTATGAGTAACAACCAAGACTGGCTCCCACTTCATCCCATTCCCTTGTGTGAAGCACTCGATTGAAGAGGATGATCAGCTGACTCAGCAGCCAGCTGCTGGGGTTTGCTGCTCTCTGGAGCTGGATCACATCTACTCAGCATAACTGTGCTCTGAGCTGAGGTGCCCACGTTGATGCTGTTGGCTTCAGGACCAGGAGCCACACACCTTGTGCTTATCCAGTGCTGACACTCAGCCACTGCTCCTGAGCCTTCAGGAGTTTTTGGCTAGTGCTCACAGGCAGTACTTGGTTATGACACGTGGATGTGCTGTATCCAGTAGCTCTTCGTCACGCTCCACCGAGTGATGGAAGCTCATACATGCAAGTGTGGACATATAACCAAACTGGGATTTGGATCTTAGCCATCTGCTTATTGCTTATGCTCCCTAAACCTGTTTTCTTTCTACCATCTGTGAACTAAGGGGTCGGGCTTGACCTCCATCATAAAACATTTTGACAAGTCCTGATATAATCATGCAAAGCAGTGCCTATGGGCTACCTATTTTGCCAAATAGAACATGGATAACCAGGCCCCAGGAGACAACACTAAAGCTGTTCTTAACATTAAGATTTTATTGTCAGACTAAGAAACAAGAATCTCAAATGTAGAAGGAAGAGCAAAAGCACCCCATCACTTCAAATCCTTCTTTTACAGCAACATAAAGTGGTCATCTAATGCAGTGCTATCATAAAATTAAATCATGCTCCCTTGTCATTTTGTATGGTCTATACTGACAGATTAAAAACTACATGGCAAAATGTAATTTCCCAAACTGAAGGTATAACAGCAGTTTGAAATATCTTCCTCTGCAGTGTCTGCTCAGTCCTGTGTCCTCGTGGTCATAAAGCAACAGTCAGAGTCGGGTAGAATTTAGCACTGCTGTCTGCCTTCAGGGTACAAGCAACACTTGTCCTAACAGTGCCAAAGGAAACTGTGAGTGACAATTACTGTAGCATGCCAAGGTTATCTTTTTCCTTTGAGAAACTATGGCAGGGCAAGAGCTTTTCAAGTTTAAGATTTTATAAATGTACAGTTGAGAGGAGTGAAAATAGTTTTTCCCACTCCATCCTGCTTTCCAACACAGGGTATGATTCTTAGCACAGCTGCCCAAGACAGAGATGTTGAGTAAGAGCTACACCAATCACCTCCATAGCACAGCAAAACATACAACACAGGCAATACAATTCCTCTCTCCAGCAGAAACCACTTCAGCTACACTAACCTTTGCTTCCAAAAAGAATGGTTTTTAAACAGAGCCAGCAAGAAGACTGAATGCCACAGACAATGTACAGGAACAAGGGCTGTGTAAGCCCAGAAGGAGGTGGCCAGCAGCCCTCCTGCTACGTGCCTTCCATTGAAAGGCTGTTGTCACAGGCACGGGCAGTGGGTGCCAATTCGTGCTCTCATCTCCAGCACAAAACCATGTAAATATAGACCAACTCAGCCAGCTAAGCCAGATTCAGTTCCAAGGAACCTGGTGATGGTAAATCTGTTCTTACATGTAAGCAGCAGCGGGAGCAAACAGATTGCCAAAAACATCAGGGCTGCAAATACAGCACAATGCTGTCGGTAAGCTCAGCCCAAAACTACAAAGTGACATGGCTGGCCTTTAGCTCCTGCCCAGAAGGGATATTCAGTCCAGCACTTGGGAAGGTCATGCAAATGACTAAAAGAAGCATTTGGAAGAGTGTGAAAAGGATAATGGAGCAGAATTATATTCACACACACATACATGTCTAATACAATTAAAACTATTGAAAAGGCTCCCTTTTCATTTATAATAGCACTAGACACCTGAAAAAGCTCTGAAAAAAAACCCCAGCAATTTAAGCTCAGAGTCATCTTAAATCCTTTCCATAAAGCAGCAGCACGACATCTTAGAAAGACACTTATCCTAAATAAACGTGCAGGAATTCTGTATCTTTACCGAAAGTCGTATATATTCCAGCTGGCTATGTGCTCTGGCACCTGCCCCAAGCTATATTGATTAAAAGGTCTGGTAAGATTTATCAGACTCCAGAATGCACTCTAGTTGATTAGGATTTCCAACTTCAAACCCAGAGTCGATATGAGTTTTCATATGAGATGTAAAGCAGTTGATTTCCTCTGTTACCTTCTGAAGTTTGATATGAATTGTCTGAGGTTCAGTATTGGAAAAGCAGAAACACAGTGCTTCAAAAGAATCAAAGAAATCCACTTTTTGAGCAGAAGGGCATCTGATGCCTGTCAAGGCTATAGGAAAACACCTTAGCACAAGTGAGAATTGCACCCTGTAAATAGGCAATAAATGGGAAATACAGGCCTATGGAACAATAATTCTTGTTCCTTCAGTGGTATCTCACATCCTTCTCTCTGCATTGTACAAATTACACACTAATATTCCACAACCTCTTCATAAAGGGTTTTTTTATCCTGTAATGGAACAACATGGGAAAAAAAATAGCTTAAGTAGCACTGTGAATAGAAAGATAGCTAACAAAAACCAGCCAATATGTCATTTCTCTCCTTAGAAGTTAAATAAGCATCAAGATTTACTAGCTTGTTCTTCCTAAAAAGAGTACACCCAAGCTAGACATACTCATCTTGTGCATTGAATCACATACTCCATCAGGTCCTTGGGCTCTGATTACACATCTGATTTTGTCTCAGTTAAACACTCATGGTCAACTGGATCGACATTTTTGTGTCCACACAATCACAGACAGAACGTTTTACAGCCTAAGTAGCTGCATTTCAAGCCTGGAAAAATAGCTCTTTGCCAGTTCCAAAAGAGAAGTAGATTTGTATATGAAGCTGGATGCTTGCACTGATTCTCCCTCATTTCATCATTCAGGTGAAGGGACCTTCTCAAATGCAACTGAACACAGACTAAAAGTTACAAGATGATAGCTTCAGCCCCACCCCCCCCAAAATGAAATCCTTGAAAGAAATAGGGCTTATAATCCGGATTTAGAATGAACATTAATGTACATTAATGCTGTAATAAGTAGTGAACCAGCTTTCTGAAGATGCCTACCTGTTGAAATGTGTAAGCAAATGTTCTTCAGGGTTTCCAGAAGTACCTTAGCATGTAAAAGCTTAGAGCAAATACCTCGAGTGCCAAAATAACCCCTCACCAAAACAAGCAACTTATGCCAGTATGTTTCTTTAGATGCTTAAATACCTTTATAAGGCTCAAATCAGTGCAGGGATGGTCAAGTATGCTGTAGTACTCAATTTAACACAGGAGCAATGTCAGTCCATCTCCTCTAGAAGCACAGATGTCCATGTGTCTGAATCATTCGGGAGGGGAGCATTACAGCACTCGCATGTCTGTGAGGTGCTCTCCAAGCCTCAGCAGCATATGTCAGCCTAAAAATACAGACCAAAACAACACGTTACTTAATTTTTACTGTTTACATTTGTTGGCAACATTGGAAATATGAAGTGGGATTTAATTGTGCTTAAAGTGTCTCACTGATTCATTCCTCAAAATCTGGACTTCAGTGTTCTCTTTGAGTCATCCAGCTTATATTTAGCAACAAGCAAATGCCTCATGGTTCTCTTAAAAATAAAGATGAGGCTGTTTTAATGAAAGCTGAGCAGAAGAAATCATAAGTGTCCTACAGTTTTTCTTTTCCAAAACCCTCTTAACATTAATTTTCAAGTCACAGGAACTTTAAGAAAGCCCCTACTGGAGATTTCTAGTATCAAAGCACTGAAAAGAAAAAGCTGAACTGCTGTTCTTGGTGGTTCAATTCAGCAAAGGGGTAAAAAATTACAGGTAGCTCACACTGACATAAAGAACCAAACAGATCTCAGCTTCATCAGGTCTTCACTCTCAGAAATACTCTCTGTAACCTGTGTGCTTTCCATATGTTTAGCTGTTTCTCTTGGAACCATCCTGCAAATCAACTTCTGCCTCCTTCCTACCACTGTGTCTTGGCAATACCATCTGACTCCTGGCACTGTGGGAATTCCTGGGTACATCAGCCCTTTTGGTGGTATGACGTGACTTTCAGCAGATTTCTCAATAAAGATCCTCCATTAAATGTTGAAAAGTCAAAGGAGTTTGTCTTTTTGACAGTGTAGATCTGATATTAACCACAAAACCAGAATTGATCACATCCATTTATCTGCACACAGTATTTAAGGTTGACAAGACATTCCTTCTTCCACTGCATCATCCTGTCTCTGCCAGTTATTACCCATACAAAGTGTACAGCTACTGTTCAGCACCTCTGCAGATGCTGTTCCTTTTGGTGAACCTATTCTGATTAAAATACACAGCAGTAAGATGGCACTTGTCAATATTTTTATTGACAGATTGCCATTTTAGACAAAACCTACAGAGACAACCCCCATGGCGAAAGGCACAGTGGCAGCAGATGTATTCACAGCTGCAGCAGCCCACTAGAACAGTCAGTACAGTGGCTTTTGGCAAGGTGGAAGCAGCATAGTGGGCTACATTGGCTCTCTCTTGTGTTTATATTTGCCTTCTCCTCATCTAATAAGGCAAGGAGACAGATGCCCTCCCCTAACAAACACAAACTAAGCTGTTGATACCATCCAGGTAGTAAGGAAATAATTTTTAATCACTATATTCCCTTCTTGGACTTAATACACTTCCTATAGATACAGCTGCAGAACTGCCAAAAAGTTAGTTACAAAGCAGCAAAGGTTTTGTTAGCTACGTATTTCTTATAGGTTGATCCAAACACCTCTTTGCAAAGCTCATGTATTCAAATTCACGTCTGGACATGTTCCTATGCCACTGAATTTGGCCCTGTGTGTTCATTACAAAGAAATATGGCAATCTGATATCTTCCAGTTACTCACCTACCCAGCTCTTAACCTTTGTCACCTCACAGCTCCCATCCCCCTTTGTCAAAGGCAGTGGCTTGGCACAAGTGAAACCCGTTATTGATCTAGACCTGGTGTCAACAACACTTTCCATCACCTGGGCAAGGCTGCTGGAAAACTCCAGTCACCATCTGTCCTGTGCTTTTCACCAATGCTGAATACCACCAGCCACAAAAGCCACTTTCACACAGCAAGAGAGAGATGAGAACACTACTTATCATCATGGGTAATAAACCCAGCAATGTTTGGTCAATCATGGGATGTAAACCCATCTCAGGGCTACAGATCAGTGTTGTATTACCTAAATGATTCCTTACAGTATCATTTAAAGATGTGCTTTAATCCCAAAGTACTACTCAGGCTATTACTTTCTTATGAGTGACTTCATAAATGGTGATTACCACTAACTCACTACAGTAAATAGGGAGAAACAGACAGTTTTTATTTTCCCATAGCAGAACTGTGGGAAAACACATGGATTTTTTATGCTTACTTAAGCAGTAATGATGCATTCTGAGGTCTCTTACTGCCCTGACTCTGCTCCTAGAGCAGGTTTCATTGTTGGGGCAAGAGGACTCCAAAGGCAGAGCTGAAGTTGAAGCGGAGGTATCTAACAGCAGAAAGTGACTTTAAGTGGACGTGAACAACATCTTCCACACCCATTTATCTTTCTGGACCTGACTTCAGGTATCTAGTTTTCATTATGACATATCCATTCTCATTTTTATCATCACAGAAGCCAACATGCAAGAAAGGGGAAATAAATCCTCAATAAAGGCAGCCTGGCAACAGAACAGACACGAGGAGGAGTAACAGATCTGGTCATTTTTAGCAAACAATGAAGGTTTTTCCTTAACAAAGGCACTGCTGTCATGAAAAGGTATTTTTAATATTGATAACTTCTTCATGCCCAAATTCCTTCATCAGCTGTACAGTTACAAAGATATCAACCTGAAACAAGTACTCTGATAAAGGGCAAGCCATCATAAATCATAAGGGAAAAATCTCCTTAATAAAAACTGTACAGAAAAGGGAAAAAAAAACCATCAAGGGATCAGCAGGGCCAAAAGCCTTGTTTCTTCTGAATTATTTTTAACTGGTGCAGATGCGAAGTAAAAAACATCATCATAAAAATACCAGCTGGGTACAGAAACACTTTTCATATATTAATTTCCTGTAAAGCTGCCTGGCTCACTTCATACTCATCTGAAGTTCAAGAAAGATGTTTTCTTTTGTTTTAAAAGTGCATGTACAGAAGCACGAATCATCTTCTATTGGTACCAGGGTAGCCTGATGTCTAACACACTTTCTTAAAGCACCTAAAAGGACCAGTCACTTAGCATTCAGGCATTTAACTTGGCCTCAGATCACTCTGAATTTAACCTGTTCCTACATTTTCTAAGTAAGCTAGGCTCTGCTCAACCTGTTCTTAACAAAAACACTCTGCAGATCTCTGAAGTAACAGTTGTTTGGGCTGTGAGAGCTGCAGATTGTATCAGAAAACATCATCTTTCATGGTAAAAAGACCATCAATATGATAATCTTAGTATATTGACTATATGTGAGCAAATACTGAACTGCAGCTGTTGTAAGACAAATATTTCTCACCCAAAATAAATCACATGGACTTGGTTCTCTCAGACTATGGTCAATGTGTAACATAAGCAGGATCATTGCTTTCCATAATCCACGCCACAAGAGAAATTCATGTCACGTTTGTAGGTTAGAAAGTTTGTGTTTCAGCAGCTTAAGGTAATTTGAACCCTCTTGCCAGACTATTTGGCCATAATCACACTGCAACACTTCTGAAACACCAGCTTTCCCCAATCACTTTGATTTTTCCAATCACTACAGTACATTGTATTGAGTAACATGAAATCCATTTACATAGGAATCAGACAGAAATGCTTTTACAGCCTCCTGATGGGTAGAAATACTATTACATACTTTCTGATATAGAAGTGATGATATAACAACAGCTCTCAGTTTGGCTTCTCCAGCTAAACAGAACCACTCACTTGCAGTGCTAAATGAATGGCAAAGTGTTCTGAAGCATTCCCCTCCAGATTTGTTAGTATTAGTAGGCTCACACTTTATTTCCTTACCAGCACCTTGCGCCCAGGAATGCATTAAAGCCAGGACTAATACAATAGAAGCTGGGGCATAGCAATACTGATGAAGCAAAACTATCTCAGACACAATGAAGTGGACAACAAAGCCCAACACATTGCATCAGTAACATGCAGGCTGGGTTTGAAAGGAGCTTAGGACCTTAATTCCTTTCACAACCCTGACCCTTAGCCATAAACGTCAGCTCTCTTCAAAGCACTTGAAATTCGTCAGCAGGAGGCTGCAGAACCTGGCTGCTGAACGTGCCAGACAATAAGACAAAGATCAAAAGCTCAGTGGAAAGGTACATGTTAACACTATTCCAGATGCACAGCATAAAGCCTTTGCTTTCTAAAGCATATTAACCATAGCAAAAACAGAAGGAAACCACCTCTAAATTCTGTGGAGCTGCAAGGCGACGGCTTGGCAAGAAAAACTGATGATTTTCAAACTAAAAAAGCATTAAAGGGAAAAAATCCACAAACTAATCAGCACATGCAAGCAGGAAAGACTCTCCATGGGTTTAATTCCTCTAGGTCAGGTCCTTTCAGACTCCCAAAGAGCACACAAATCACACCCAGGTTTGATGGTGCTATAACTGAAGTCAAGATGGCACATAAAAACTAAAATCATGATAACAGCAGTTAACAGTTTGCTAATCTGCAAGAGGAACTGTCCCTCAGCTAAACACTTCTGCTGCCACTCCAGTGGTATCCCTACAAGTGCTTTGCTTTCCAGTGGTGACACACAGAGCAGAACATGCAACAAGGCACTGCAATGGAAATGACATTTCAGCTAATTAAGAGGCTACGAGCAACTAATCATGCTGCACATCAGTCACTTAAGAAAGCCACCCTGAATGTCAAGGATGTAAATTAGCAACTGAAATATTTACATTTTTTGAAGATACACTTTGCCCCAAAGAGTAAACAGAGAACTGCTGACAACTTCTCCTGGTACCATGCCTTTGGAAGAAGATGAACCAGCAGATGCTGAAGCAGCTCAGGAACCCAGTAAAAGCTTTTCAATGCATCACAATAATGGGCACAAGACAAATCCTGTTCCAAAAGGCCAGAGTAGAGATCCTACTCCAGGCAAAAGAGCTCCCATTAACATTATCAGCATCCTAACAGGCAGCCTGCAAAACCACTCAGTAACTCAACCTTAACATTGTTTCCTTTTAATACCTGGACATGATCCTCTACCATGTAGCTCTGGAAAGCTTCTTTGTCTTGCATGAAAATGCATCACCTCCCAGCAGCTGGGAATCGCTGCTTAAACAGTTATTTGCCTTTGAAAAAGTTCCATTTTTAACTAAAAATATGTTTCAACTAATTATTATATCTCTGTATATTTAAAAAGAACATTAATTATACTTTAAATAGTTTCCAACAAATCCTCCACATCCTTCCACGTTCTGGTATTATCTGGTAAATTAATCCTTTGCCACTTATCTAGCTTAAGGTTAATTGATATATAACTCAATCTCATTTCTTCCTAAAGAAATAAAGCAACACATATTATGTATTGATAGGTAGCTAGCTCCTATTCACAGCTTTCTATAGACAATTACCTGCCCTCATTCACAGCTCCTCCTCCCTCAAATGTTCTATTATCAATCTTCCCTATTCAAGAATTGCCCAATTTTCTCCATGTATTCAAGAATCACCTGAGTTGACCTACAAATTCCTTCACCCCTCATCTTGCAAATTAGCACTTGAGAATATTTTGGGAAAGAAGGACTGAGCAGAAATGCATCTGCATAAGGAAATGGCCATAGCTAAGTAGTTACTGCAAAGTCCAGTGTGCCCTGCACACCACAAACACGTGTCCAGACCTCCTGTCTTACTGGACATTGAAGAGAGAGAGTACTGACATATCTATAAATATAAATGCAGAGAACATGCTTAAAACCTAAGCCGTTACCAATGAAGAAACTGGAGGCTAAGGGATAAAGGAACACAGAATGATGGTGATGAATGGCTGCAAGTCTATGGATAACAGAGGTACCTGACACACGATCAACTCTTTAGCCTGTTCAAGCGAGACATTTCTTTCTCTGTCCATAAGGTAAGTCAGCCTCTGTAGGAAAAGCTACCTGGAGAAAGCCTGACACCTGGCTGCCTTTACAGAAGAAGAAAGACTCTTTGCTGCTGCCCTTTAGCTGATCACCTTGACATATGATTTCTGTCAGCATGCGTGAGCACATCTACTGTTGGCCAAAAACACGTGCAGGATTTATTACCTACAAGAAGCTCAAACAATTTTCTGGCACCAGATATCCATCTCACTTGGGGATGTATATAAGCAAAACCTATGGCTTCTCTGAATTATTTATAGACAAACAAGCAATTAAAATTTTTATTCTGCTCATTTCAAAGGATAGAAGCAAAAAAAAAAAAAGAGTCTGCTTTATTCTGTCATCTACAAAGCTGCTGCCCAGCCTCATAACTCTGTCCACATGTTGTAAAGAACTGTGTAAGTGGCTCCTCATCAAGTACACTTTGCATTTTACATGATGTAGGGAAAAATTAAGTGTCTTAGTGTCTTCTTTCAATGCCAGAAAGGGAGAGTGCTCAAAACACAGAGTCTTCCACATCTCATAAGCCACATTTTTCCCCAAACACTCAGTTTTGACTCAGAGTCAAATGTCTGTCCAGCACTGAGTAAAATGACCCTGGGGTTTGGCTGAAGAGTGACCAGCTCAGCACAAGGAAACACAGGTTGTGTTCTTGGTTTTCAAAGACCGTGAGTCTTGCTTAATCTTCCTGTGCATTTGTGCTCTGTTCAATTGAACACCTTTGCAGAAGATGCCCGTGAAGGTGACAGTGCAAGACAGGGTATTTACAAGGATGAGATGAGGAACCAGAGCCTCAGCTCCTATTTCCAGCTCATTCATTTTCTCACTCTGTGACCCTGAAAATAGCTACTCTGGCTTTCAATATAAAATTGGGCATAACCAATCCTATCTACGAGATGTATTGTGAAGGTGGTTGCTCACTGATCCAGAAGAGCGCTGGGGTTTTTTTTCTAAGAAACCAAATCCTGCCTTGGTAGAACACTTACCCTGCTTTACAGAAGAGGCTGTAATTACACATACAATCACCTTGGTGATTTAAATGTTTCTGGAGAGCCACTCAATTCTTAGAAAACTTGCAGCTCAGGTTAGGGCTGGGATGTCCCAAAAGCCATGCAGGGTTGTACTCAGGGATAGGCACTCCTGCACACAGCCAGCACAAGATCAAGAAGGAAGCATCTCTATTGTCTTGAAAGAGAAGAAAATAAGGAAAAAAACACAGTGGGGACAGACCATCAGGCAGCTAGAGATAAAATGGTAAGGCTCGTTCGAAGGTAGTCATCTTCTTTGGTTCAAATACAAGAGAGGAGGGTCAGTTATTTTCCCTTCAGATCAAAAAGCCCCTCCAGTGATTGAGTGCCAGAAAAAGTTAAAAGGAGTTCCAAAAAATGAAGCCAGAAGCTTTGACAGTGCATCTGCCATAATGCTACCTGTCTTCTAAAAAACAGTAGGGCTGGTCTGTTACCAAAAGGTTTTTCCATTGGGAAAGAATCGAGAAGGAAATGTTTTAGTGCCTAGTCAAGTGCCAGAAACAACTCTGCCTCAGGAAACTGAGGTGTGCAAATACATGGAAGTCACAACAACGTTTTTTTCTTCAAAAGAGAACCCCCAAGAATCACTATAAATATCCCATCAGCCTCCTTAATTGTGAGCTCATCAGTAGCCCAGAATTTAATGAGCAATTCAATTAGTCCATGTAAGCAGAATTTCTCTGTTGACTACACATCTGCATCGGACTCCCCAAATGGTGTTCATGTTTATTTTTGGCCTCTTTAGCTGTGCCATTGGATAGAAACAAGATAGTCAGCATTTAACAGAAGTGCCCTGTGAGAGAAAGAGTGATTTACAGCTTAGAGTGGAGCCATGCTTTTACTAATCATGCTGAAGAGAAAGCTGCTCTGCATTTGCTGGCTTTGGAAGAGCACGGCACTATTTCTTGGCCTGGGAGGCTTGCTTCGCAATATTTCTTTGCAACACCATGAATTTCATCGCATCAAAACGTCAGCAAAGAAAAATGAAACACACACAGGTCTTTCTCCCTGGATTGATATTTAGCAAAAGAAATGGATGTTTCCTTAAAGAGGCACCAGGCTACACAAGGTTTTACATCCCTGTTTTCGCCTTTGGACTTCATTTGGTTTCCACTCCTCAGGAATACAAATCAAGAGCAGTTTTATCTTATTAAAATACAGTTTACTTGCAGCTGATTTTTTTCCCTGGTTTTGTTCTAACAAAGCATGGGGATGAAATGTTAGTGCTTATAGTCCAGTGGCTACCCAAGGGGGCAGAGGAGCTCTCTTCATGCAGGGAACAGGGTTCAGTATAACTTCATACATCACAGCTGGCCAAATGGACATGGAATCAGTAACATCAGATGCAGCTGACTCAACCCTACATCTGCAAACCATCATGAACCTTGGTTCTTTGCACCACCAACCATTGACCTTCAAAGGAAAGCAATCACCTATTTAAACACAGCCATAGTCATGCCTCTGCCTACAGATACGGTGAGAGAAGCGTTGTCTGTGTTAGTTACTATCACCATTAACATGCATGCAGTTACTTCAAAGATATACAGGCATTGTGTACAAAGCTGACACACAATGATATGGTTCTAAGCAGGAAATATCATAAGAAAAACATACAGCATAACTGTTCATAACTAAAGAATAATGCTTCTGAAAGCAAGCTGCAATATCTCCAGCAGCATACAAATTCCTCTTCCCCCAGTATCTCATTCTACATCTCATCATGACACTAACCTATTCCACTGCAATTTAATGAGCTGTACTGAACTAAATACCTACCTCAAAAAGCAGGCAGGATTAAATGCAGTTGCTCCAGCTAGAATTGTAATTAAAGTGAATTTGTATTAATCCAGGGGAGCTAAAGGAAAGGACTGATTTATGAGCAATATCACTGGCATTTTCAAGAGGCATTACAAAAAAATACCCAATCATTAAAAACAAAGATCTAAAAACTATTAGTTAGGAAAGCAGCCATAATTGGATAAGCAATCCAGTGTGTCTTCAGGGCATTTGGTTCCTACAGGGGAGGAAAACCCACATGACCTTTGAAGGAAAATATAAAACCCCACACATTTACAGCCTGAAGATTATTTTTTTAATTAAAATGATGAAATGACTGCTAATAAAATACATTCTTAGTGCCCTTTTCCAAGTGAGTCTAAAACACATCATGGGCTCTAATTATTGGTCTCACTGGGGAAATCTGTTATTTTTTTGCTAAATTCACTCTTCATAACAATAATAACTTAATTGAGAGTTTACTGCACGTTTGGCAGAAATTTGGGGAGCATCTAAGTAACTAAAGACAGTTTTGTCCAGAAGTTTACTGACTTAAAACCAGTATCAGTTCTCCTGGATCTGACTTCACAAGTACCCACAGAGGCAGAACTTCTTGGAAATACGGGTTAATGGCAATTCAACAAAGTGACTGATCTGTGGTAAACATTTTCCTCTGGACTATAGGAACAAAGTTTTGAGTCCTTCTTCGGATTCATTCAGATCTCAAAGGAAGGCCACAGAGATGATTATGGGATTGGAACATCTGTCAGATGAGAGGGTAAAAGTGCCAGGATCATCCAAGCCTTGAGAACAGAAGACTCATGGGGATCACATCAGTATGCCTAAGTACCTGATGAGGCAGGGAATGAGTAAGGAAGACAGAATCAGATACTTATATGCTGCCCAGACAACAGACAAGCTGAAATACAAGAAATTTCGTTTAAATGAAGGGAAAACCTTGCTATGAAGCTGCTCAAAAGCAGGAAAAAAGCTGCCCTCAGATGCTGCAGAGTCTTCATCATTGGAGGTCTTCAAAACCCAAATGAACATGGTCCTGAGCAGCCTGTTCTAACTGACTTTGCTTTGAGCAGGAGATGTGTGAGGAGGGATGGACTAGACTATCTCTAACTCTTCATTTCAGCCTTTCTATGGTAACACATGCAGTTACTCATCTAATGTGCAGTGTGACTTTTAGAAGTCCCTCAGAGCAGTGTGTCAAACAAAACTAACCACCCACTTTGCCAAATATTCACCTTTCAGCTTTATGCTTGTCTTGATAGGTCATATCCACCTGAAACATCTTTGACTTCGCCTTTAAGTAGATGTGTACATCCACAGAGCAATCAATATGTCCTGTAGACATATTTATCGGTCCCTATTCTCTGTAATTAAACTCAGCAAGAGCAATAACAATACCTTTAGTATTCATCCTCTAAAAGTTGTCCTCTGGTTCCCTTAATCTGCCTGAACAGATGGAGTCTTTCACTATCACCTTGCAAACTTTTTCCTTCCCTGTTAAGCCACAGAAGAACTCTTTTGTACAGACAATTTCAACTTTACTTTTGCCACGTTTCTGTGGTGCAATATCTAAGGCAGCTCATACAACAAATGTCACAAATACTTTCATTTTCATCAGTTTACCCATTCATATGTCAAAATGAGCTCCCAAACCTGTTCATAGGTGCCAGACTGACCTCTACACCCAAAGTATCCAACATAAAACATAAATACTCAGTTATCACAATCAACAGCATAGAACAGGTCTTCTTGTGAATAGTTTTTCTTGAATATAGACATATTAGTTGAATTCCCACATTACACACACCACTCCAGTTTGAAAGAATGAAGGTAAGAATAGATGGCTTTGTCCCAGACAAGTTTAAGTACTGCTTACAAAAGATACTCAACAACCAAAAAAGTACAAGAGTGCTAAGGTATGAAAAGAAATCTGTAAAGTAGATCTGCACTAAACCAAATGAAGTTTAAGGTGTCTTAGCATTAGCTTTAACAGGATTTAGATAAGGCTTTAACCTCACGTGTGACTCAGATCGCTTACTGGAGCAGACAGCTAAATTGGCTCTCTGCATATTGGCAACCAGAATCCACTAGTGATTGATGTGAAAAGCTCTTCCTGCAATAGTCATCTCTGGACAGAGTTTGAAAGGAAGTGAGGAGAGACAGAAGCTAGAGCACAGCACCACTGACATCCCTGGAACGTTTAAGAATTCCCTGGCTATACCTTTGGTTTTTCAGAAAAATATAAAACATGCATCAGCAGAATCTTCTACAGGTTTTAAATTGAAACAGAAGGACTCTTACTCTCACTTTTAACAAATCTGTTACTCCTCCAAACAGCAATACTCTATGCTAAATCAATGCCTTTGCATGAGGAAGGCAAACTTCCCAGCTACCTTACTTGTTTCATGCAGATACACACAACATTGCAGGGCAAATACATTGAAATAGGTATCTTCTACTTTAAGTCTTCAACTGTAAGAAAATCAATTGTGGTACAAAGTAACTTACTGAGCACACACTCCCTAGGATTTATAGTACATAGACTCAATTGCTGGCTGTTAGCTACTCTTGTGTTCATTAATTATGTATTTATAGACAACTCATTCACACAGAACGATTGAGACGATTCACCAAACTGAGGACACAGACCATGTGGCCCATTCTCTTCTTCCATATGTTTAAAGCCACTAACATTGGTGAAACCTTAAGGAGAGGTGAAGCATAACAGCCTAAGATATTTATTTTGGTCACCTATATGACGCTGGAGGCTCATATAAAATCTGTATGTAGGCTTTGTGCCAGGTTGCAAAATACTGATGTGTGCAAACAGCCTCCTGACAATACGATGGCTGCAGAACCATGAGGAACCAAGCTCTTGCTCCACAACTCACACGACACTCATACAAGTTTGACTGTGAACCAAAGCTTAACAGCTCCACCTGGACTGAAGCTCACATTATCAGCTTTCATTTGCAGTACTTTCTGGTGCTTCTCCACCACACAAGACTATCAAAACCTGCTCCTTCACTCATCCTCAGTACTTACGAAGTTACCTTTTGAATTATAAACTGTTTACAAATGCTGGAGAGTCCCTTGGTAAATGTTCTTCTTGGGCTTCAGGTACAGTATCTTACCACCTGTACTAACTAATTACAGGCTCTCATCATTCTTCCTGTTCTTTCCCATTGAGGTAAAATTTGCTGAAAAAACATCCAGCAGAGACAATTTAAAAAGAAGTGCATAAAGGGTATGGTTGGCACTCTGGAATGCTGTTGACAAAATTAAGACATTGCTTACAATTACACTCCCAGTAATTTATGCAGCCAGCACATTATGCCAGCACAGGCAATGCCAGCTCTGCTAATGAAACCAAAATCAATTTGACAGCAGAATGATGGTGGATTTTGAAAACAAGTACCAACAGTTTGCAGGTGGTTTAGGCAGCTATAAAATCTGATTTATAGGGGCTTTTTAATCCTTATTTTAATTCACCTTGTGGGAATGCACCGTAATAAAGCATCCTGCCATGTTACAAATGCCAAGCTGTTTGAGATGCACTGTGGTTCAAATACAAGGAATTCTACAGATTGCATTGCAAGTTTCATTTGCTTATACTCCAGTTACGCTCCCTCCCCAGTCTCACTCCCAATCTCACACATAGGTTTCATCTCCTAGCATCCATCTTTACACACTCGTGTATTAGAATTTAAAAAAAAAGCAGAAGGACAGCTACTCTTTAGTTGAAATTTAGCTATGCCTTATTGTTAAGAGGCTGTAATTTATGCAGCTAGCATTGTATATGGAGGCACATAGCTGCTATCAATCTCACTGCAGCACCATTTCTCCTCCAAAGTAATAGGCAGTTCAGTGCTCCTCTGTGTCCTGTCTACATAAAACTGGATAGCCCAAAGGGGACCTCTGAAACAGTCTTTTAAACTTGGCTATGCAATATTACTGTAGTGCATAGCAAAGGTACATAACACAAAAAATGGAGCACTGGAGAGAAAAAAAAAAAAAAGAGAATGTTTTCCACAGAAGCAACTATTTCACTGTGATTATCCAGAGCATCCTGCTTCACAAACGGATATCTAGTAGCTCGTATTCCCTCTCTATTGAGCTGCCAGCATGCTGTAGGACTCCCTGCTTCCTGTAGCATTTGTATTCCTGCCATCTAGTGCAATCGATTCTGATGAGATGCTATTGCTGCTGTTCTCCTCTGCAAACATCTTCACAAAGGGAGGGGGAGTTCAGAATTACACTGTAGTCTGTTTTGTAGCTGCTGATCTCTATAGGAATTAACACATTTGAATAAGGAACAAATATTGCACAAGATAAAGTTTACTTAAAGCCTGGGAGATGAAAGGACTTGTATAATCACAGACACTGGAGAGTGCTGGTGTTTGCCTCTTCTCAGCACTAGATATAAAACAAAGAAAAAAAACCACCCAGAAACGGGGCACGAATGCTCTCTGGGACTGTGAGAAGTGTTGGCTGGAAACAACAATTTCCCTCGCATGGAGGAAAGAAATTGGGAGCACTTAAACTCAACCTCTGCATCCTATGGGTCCTTGAAATAGAGGTGTTGACCCTGTCTGATCTCTGAAACCAATTTAGTCATAAATCAGCCTGGGTGGCAAAAAAAGGGAAGAAAATATTAGTATCATTTGTCATAAGCAGATTTCACAAAGGGATGGGGTTTTGCTGGATGGAAGTGGAGAAAGACTGAGTTACACTCAGAAGTATAAAAACAACACTTCTGCAAGCAAAGTACTATGACACATATTCACAGAATATGTGAAATGCATCCAGGGAGTGAGGGGAAGGATGACTTCTTTCAGCCCTTGACTGATAAAGACATACTCTGTGAGGGCACATTTGCTAAAGGATTTAAAAGAGAATACGAAGAGAAAACCAGGGTGGCAGATGCCAATGTTAACTGAGCTCCTGAACAGCAGGACATTAGCTGGGATCTGAAGATATACACAAGGGCATTGGAAACAATCCTCTCTGCCTAGCAGCTAGATGATTACATCAGGATATGCACCTTCTAATTTGAAGAAGTTGGCTTTACTCTCATGCATTCTAATACCATTACAGACATGTAAAAGGTTCTCTTGTCTTCATAGTACTGTAAAAAGTGGTGTGAAGCAAGTGAGATATTTGAGAATTAGGAGCATTGCCTGAACACTGCTGTTATTTTAAGAGTTGAAGAGACATTTAATATACAATATTTATGCATAGCAAGGGATGAAAAAAAAAGGTCTTAAGATGGTAAACATCAGCACCACCAAGGGAAAGACTCACTATCTACGTAACCACTGCCAGTCACTTCTATTATAGGAGATCCTAAATAAACCACAGAGAGTCATCATTTACACATCAGACAAAACTACCAACATGTTCACTTTCCAAAGTAGCACAAGCTTTTCTATCACAAACATCAAGAATCTGTTTCCACCTCAAACATCACTTGCAAGACACCAATTTCACAGGCTGCTCTCAAGGAGGATTGGTTTGGCTCACCAAAGCCCTTCAGATGCTACCGTGTCCAAGTGCATGGCAGAAACAACTCTTCTCTAACTGAAATATGAACGTGTATAAGAAATCTGGATATACATTACCTTCAAACTGATGGGTGCCAAAAACACTGCAGCTTCTCTCACAAAACTGCAGACCACAAACAACCCCCAACTTCCCATCCTTTCCAGATCCACCTGGGGCACTGATTAAACATGTATTTAGAGAATGTGCAGCACCTGCTGAAGCAAAGCATCTGCAGCACCTGGGTTTTTGATGGAGGTCTCCCACCACACTGCTAATTCAGCCAAATCCTGTTTAGTTTCTGTAATTTGCTAAGTGCCTTTTGAAAAGCTCCAGCTGCCGAAGCCCTTGGGGTTTTGTGCTTTGTGCACCTTGGTTTATTATTCTTTGGGCAACTACTTCCTCATTTTATTTTTCAATTTATGGCAACTTTACCTGCACGACCACAATGGGACTGTTGTCACTTTTCCAATCAATTCTATCACAGAAGATATTGTCAGCGTGGATCTATTAACAAATACATCAAATTGCAGCCCAGCTCCCAGAAGAGGCTCTTGGTGTGACTTCTGTGATGATACCCTCATAGCTAATTAAATAGAAGTGCCTCAGGTGTTGTGAATGACCACTGCATAATTTATCACCAGGAGACAGGAAAAATGATGGGATGAAGCAATGAAGAAAATCAGTTCCTTAACTGTGTTTGAACACTTCCTAAATCTGGGAAGCAAAAAGTTCTTTTGCCTACAGTCAGAGGGACTATTGAAAGGAACATTCCACACACATGCTGTACAGGTGTGCTCTTACTATTGCTGCATGTTTACAGCAGCAATATGAGGACTGTACGATTAAAAATAAGGACATAATATTCCTACTAGGAAAGGTTATTGTGCTACAGAGAGAATAAGTGACCAATATTGTCATGAGGAGGAGGAAGCAGGTAAAGAGCTCATATGGATGGTTTGTTGCTATGGGGAAGAGCTGAAGGTTATTTTTCATTAGAGGCAATTCAACACAAGTCATCCCATTTATTATTACTAATTAGATGTATCTCTAACATGAGGACCAGAACCTGGTCTGCTTTGATGTCCTCTAAGTCAAAGGGTCTCATGTTCCTCACAAATTGAAACAGATGAAGAAACTGGCTGCTAATTTTCTGCCATTTCCATAGATCTCATGTTAGCAACAACATCTTTTTTTTTTTTTAAGGGAAAGGAAGTCAGATGTGGACAAGCAAAGGGCATCTGATAGCATGCTCCAGTCAAGTAATACGAAATTATAGGTCACTTCAATTACAGCTAATTAAACTTCAGATAATTAATTTGACATCTAGGGCCATGCATACCCACCACAGGGCTGTCAGAGGAAAGGTCATGAGGCTTTGCCTGTGTTTACTGTCCAGTGCAATTTCATGCAGTGTGAAAACTCCATCTTGGTCAATGAGGAGGTGAAATGAGAAGCCTGGATTTCTCTAGAAAGACAGCAGGGATGCATCTAAAGCCTGAGTTTGACAATGGCTGCACAGCTGTGATATTTTGGGAGTCTCTGGCCCTGCAGCTTCTAACAATTGGCCTTATATGTGCTCCCATGCTTGGTAACAGGGTGCAGAGTACACTGTCCAGCACTTTCAGACTCATGGCCCTAAGTGAATGAACCAGAATGAGATTACAGACTCTAAGTTCATTACATTAAAGCCACAGCAACAGGCCACATATTTTTAGAAAGCAAAGTTCTCAAAACTTACATGTGTAAAGTTTATCAGAGTCATCAGCAATGTGATGTTTCTCAATTTTTTGTCAACAGTATCCATGTGAAGGGTAAGGCATTTTTAGATATAGGTCAAAATAAAGAGTAGCAAACTTTGTAGCCTTTTGTGTATTTTTCTGCTAACCACAACTGCATTCACTGTTTGCAGCTTCGTGTTTGTTAAAAAGATGGTAAGAATCTCACACGATTCAATGGTTCTCCCTGGTCCCTTCCTCCGGCATGAACTTTGTAGTAGCCTCCAGTAAAATGAGAAGTGCAAGCCACCATTATTCCTAGTCATGCTTTAAGTGGCTTCTCCTGCTTCCTGATGTTTTCTCAAACTCCTTTCTAATAAAAGTAACCATGTGTCTGGTAGAACTGCACCAAGCTCGTGTGTTGTGTCCCCAATGCAACAAGCGGTCCAGCCTGACCCCTGTTATCAGCCACTCTGAGACTCTCTTCTAAGACAAAACACTCAGTTGACATCAGTAGAAATATTTCCATTGCTTCTTTTCACTCCAAGGCCTTACCATCTGGACCACTGTCCCATCTCAGTGGCCTGGTCACGCTGATGCAATTGCCCTTAATTTACCCAGCTCTTCCCTCTGCACTCCACATGGGCACCCAGACACACCAGCTCAGTTCACATTCCTTAATCCCTGGCACAAAATGTACAAAACAGATGAACCATGTCCAATTCCCACCAGCTGAGATTTGCTATGTGTTTTTGGGACTCTGCACAGAACAGAAAGCTTTCTTTTATGCATATGGTTTTTAATAGGATTCATACAATTTTTGACCCTTCCCAGCATTTCAGGGCTCCCTGAGCCATGCAAGCAGGCTCACTGGCAGCTGGTGGGGAAGAAGATGCTGCCCCATCACATTCTAATCACAATGAGGACATGCAGATGTTTAACCTTTTACAAGTCTGCAGAGGAAGAGAAGACACAAAGCTTTTCCAGCCTCTGCTGTTACTGGCTGATGTTGTAATTTAATGGCAAATTTAAACAGCAATTTAATGATGAGAGGGTTTGTTTTATTTGGGGGAGAATGGCTAGGGGCAGAGGACATCTTTAAAAATGGAACCTTCCTACCCTTAGGAACATCTGTAAGAAAGTGAATACCATGAGTTTCCCATAGCTCAGAGCACGTTTCTGATTCCCAAAATAGAACATAAAAAGCATTTCGTCTTCAAACAAGATGGAAACAAACTGTGGGCCACTACCAAAGTCCCAATCCACAGGTGCTCATGTGGGTTACACATATTTGCAGTACCAGTGTGCTAACATCAAACCCAAGAGCAGAAGCACAACCCTTCTGCCCTTTGGCAGTTGCAAATAACAGTTTCTAGCAGTCTGAGGGTTAACTTGAAAGGATTCCAGCCCAAAGTCTTTCATCTTGAGGAAATGCAATGTAGCAGTGCCAGCCAGTCACCCCAAAATGATCATTAACACAAGATGAGTTGATGTAAAAGACCTGAATTCTAAATAAAAGCTTCCTAGGGGGGGAAAAAAAAAGGTTCCTATTACCACTGTGTGGCACAATTTGCAACATTTCTCTCCCGAATGTTTTGTTCAGGTTTGATGATGTGTCCTGTAGCCCAAACGCACGGACACATTTGAGATAATGCCTATTTCACTAAAATATTTAGTAAGAAAGAACTCATCAACCCTCTGCTTTCATTAGCAAAAAATAGGACCAGAGTGATCTTGAACAAGAATGATCTTGAACAATTAATGTTAATTACTTATGCTTGCATGAAAGACCTTGACAAATTTAATGTAATAGTTTATCTTCCTTTCAGGAGGAGAAAATGAGTGGCCCTCCCTAAGCTTTAGGGATGTGTTATGACATTAACCCTGACTTAATTAACCATTTGAGAGCCATTGAAGTGTACCTGTGAGTGAGGGGGGAAAGGAAAAAAGCATTTGATGATAATAATCAAGAGAAATGTACCCAGAAGTTACTTAAACTTCTTTCAGAATATTTTTAACACATTAAACTGAATATTTAACAAGGTTTGCAAACTTCAGTTGAAGGAAAAGCAAGCTGGCAGTGCCATTAAAGAACAATTTCTAAGGTTTCTTTAGTAGAAGGCTGCCTGCTACAGGAGTGTTACAGGCTGTTAGAATAAAAGCTAATTACAATTTAACCTGTTTAATGCTCTTGCAAAAGAGATAGAGAAAGATCTTCTAATGATTAGAGTTTCTTAGACAAGATATTAAAGAAAACATAAAGAGTGAAAGGCATAACTTCTGCTTTCGGTTTCCTCATCGTTGAAGCCTATTCAGTAGTCAAGCACACAGAACATTCAAACCATTCACAGACAATGATATTGAGATATTAAAGCAGTACGTAGGCAGATATTAAACTGTTACTGAAAGATTTCTTCTGGTGCTTCCATTTCCTGTCTGCTTAATACATGGTATAGTAGGATTTTAATAAACCTCTAAGAGTTGTAGATGCTTCCAAGTATCATGCAGGCTTCTATTATATGAAATGGAGAGATTAAGTAATTTCCCATTCTCCTTGCTATTGCACCACAGTAAAGGAGAGCTTCTCCCAACTCCAGTTCTTCTGTTAAACCAAAGTGTTAGGACGTGGGCAGTCTTATTTTCAAATACTTTCAAAGCACAGAAAGTTGCTTGAGGCTGCTCATGGTTCAAATCCCACTATCCATTCATCTCTTTTTTGGACCATGCAATGGAACCCTTTAGGATGTCTTTCCCAGTTGTGGTAGGGAGGACAATATGCCTCACAAATCAGTGTGGTCACCACCCTCACAGCTCAGCAGAGATACAATCTCAAGTTCAGAAGTTCTGCCAGGCTTTCCAAGATGCCAGCACATAGTTGGATGGCAGTTTTTGCTTCACATCAATGCTGCCTCAAGTCTGGTGCACAAACTTTGCTGGACTCATTGTTGCAGCATCTGAATGTGCTGTGCTTCAAACACTGGTCACTCATGGAAAATGAGACACACAACTCAAGAAGCTGTTTTCTCTTCTGACATTGCCACACTCTGAGAAAGTCAGCCCTCTCAACAGGCATCTTAAACACCATCTGTCCATGCTGAGGATCCATTTCTAAAACTTGCTGATCCTTATGATGTATGTCCCTTGCTAAAAGTAAAAACGCTGCATGGAAGATGATGAATTGGACAATATGCTTGCTTTAAAGCTCCAGACTGCTTTCAGAGGGTATGGAAATGCCAGGCAATTATTACACACCTCTGCAATTTCTGCTTAAAGAAATTTCCCATTTGAATTCCCTTCAGGCAGAAGGAAGTGTTAACTGCTTGGTTCCACAGGAAGCAAAGAGGAAAAAGATGACTTTTTAGTATGCATGATGAAAAGAAATGAAGTCATATATTTTCTCTTATGCCCTTGAATATTCCTTGTCTTGACTACCTGATAACTGAACTGAAAAGATATTTAAAAGGCTAACATCAGCTCTAGGGAAGATTCTAATCAATTTGGAATTGCCCACCCAGGTCAGGTTCTTGATTCTTCTTGTCCACGTTGCTGTCACAAAGAGCCCAGCTATAGCACAGAAGCTGTTACATCAAACACTCTAGAAGAATCACACACAGACCTTCAGAACACAGAATCACTGACACTATTTTGGCTCTGGATTTTGTCATTGTACAAGTCATTTTTCCCAATGATTCCTTTGATCTCTTGTTCTTCATGGTTTTTTTTTTAAGATTTAAAGAGCTTTCTGCACTATAAAAACAAGGTATTGATCCCTGCACAACGTGTAGTGGGAATTTGGCAGAACTGAGGCACTGAAGTTTATTTTATGGTCTATTAATAAAGTGACAAATTTCTTGGTCCAAATTCTACCCTCAGGAAGACCTAAGGATACAAGTATATCGTTTCTATGATACTAAATGTCACCTACAAAGCTTGATGTGTTCTCAGTTGACACAAGAGTGGATATGTGTGGAGAAGGAACTTTAAGATTGCATCTTACATTTGTGTGTGACTTCACATTATTAACAGGGAAAAAAAAAAAACATAGGCATTCTTGTTTCTGTGTAGTGTTTCACATTTCTGGATCACAGAGTCATTTAGGAAGCTATCAATAGCATCATTTTATACATGAAAAATCCCAGAAGCACATAACTAAAAAGATTTGCAGAGGCACACAGCAGGGAAAACTGACGAGAAGTTAAACAACCCCACAAAGCATCCTCAGACCTGGAAGTGCATTAACTTTCTCAGTCATGTGGTGGCAGAAGTTTGCTGGATATGATATGAAATAGTCTTTTCCCTCAGGGGTTCCCACCTCTTCTGGAGGTGTGGTCAAAACTCAGCAATGATGCTTTTGCACATCACTGTACGTGTACGCTGTCTCTCTGTCATTAACAGTAGAGCTATGATGCAGAGATGCTGAGGGACACAATTCTGTCATTCTCCAGGAAAATCTCCTGTTTGGGGCTATCTGGATAAAGAACACTTGGAGTCAGGATGCAAGCAGTTAAATGTCACATCTCTCCAAGCACCACCTTCCTAAGATCTCTGGTGCACAAACTTTTCTGTAACATTTTGATTCCATCTGTCATTCAAGGAACATTATTACAAGCAACCAAAGCATGCATCAAAACAACATCTCCAAAACAGAGGATTACCCCAAAGAGGAAACACAGGGAATTAAGTATTAAAATGCAAATTTCTTTTAGTGCTACATCAAAGTTAGTTGGTAATAAACCCAAGGGATTCTCCTGCCTTATGAATGCAAGTGGTTGTACAGCCCTTTCTTCTGTTTAAAAAACATTTCCTCTACGTTCCTAAATTGCTCCTGACAGGCTGTCTGCTTTGTCTGAAGACCTGGATTGAGCCAGAACTGTCTCAATGGTGCTTAATTTTAATAGTAACAAAATGCAGCCCTTCACATCTTTGGTTAGTTCATTAGGCTCGCTCTAAAGAAGATAAATGGTTTCCATACGTGTGTGCCCAAGAGGTGTGTTTCAACAGTGGTCTCTCCTCACTGCAGAACATCAGCTAGATCCAAGCCACTGAAATATTGCTCATTTCATGGCATCTGTAGCAGTAACTCGTTAGTTGTCAGGAGAATTGGTGAGACAATGTTGAGAGGTAAAAGCAAGAATTAATAATAATGCAGCCTCAGGGATGGGACAAGACTATGATATTGCACACAGCATTGCAGTTGGAAGTGTCATCAACACGGAAAAGCAAAGACATCCTCAGTTTTTCAGAGAATCCTGACATGGGCCAGATCTGGTGCTATTTAAAGCCAATGAGAACCTTCACAGTGACCTTGTAAACACTAGATTGAACCCTGGACCACTGCAACTCAGCAATGTTCACCCGTGCCTGTTAGCTGCAGGCACCTCCTTCCTACCACAAACCCCCAACTTTTAGCACATCCTGAAGGATGGTAATTTTAGTCTCAAATCCTAAATCTCACACAGAAAGGAGTTGGAATTGAAAACAGCATCTTGTAAAGAAGCCTTCCAACTTGGCACATCTTGCTGCAGGCTGCCCTCTGACACAGCACTATCCTTAAGGTTTAAGGAACCAAAACACAACCACGGCCTTTCCATAGAATTTCATTCTTCTTTCTTGCCTCCAAAGTGGCAGCACAGGCAGATAACTACCTGGGATCTACACTCTTCAAATTCATAGTCTAATCGATTCCTCTGAAGTAGTAAACATACCTGACTACTTGGCTACTGTTTTGTAGGTAGTTGCAGGTAACAAGTGAAAGAGGACTCCTCAAAGTCTGTGAGAGTTGATTCATTTCAAGCCTTTCTTGAAACCAGTAAAAAAAAAAAATCAAAGCATAAAATCCAGGGAGTGTTTTCAAATCCTGAAGTCTGCTGACACCGCTTCTGAAACAAAACAAGCTAAATTGTTTGCTGAGCTAAAGGAAACTGGCTGCTGGTAATCATATTAACTGTTCTGAGACAAGCAACCTACATGAAACGTGGGGAAAAACAGCTTTACTAATATCAACCACAAAGCCTCCCAGTTTTTCTTGTTCAGCAGAGATACAATTCACCAATTGTAAACAAATAAAACACCCCCAACCTTCCACTTTGAGCAATTTGCTGGGTGTCTAACACTGCATCCTTTTCCATTTCAGAGAATCACACAGTATCTAAGGCAGGCAGGGACCTCACATGGACATCTGATCCAACTCCCTGTTCAAAGCACTTATTTTCAGTCCTTTGCTTTCGTAACAGTAATAAATGTCTTTTTCTAGCCCCTCTATATCAAGTTGCAGTCAACTGCAGTGTCAGTCTCTACACTCACACCCAGAGAGCACATAAATTGGAGAAGGGGGGCAGAAAAAAAGAGCTCAGTGGCTGGTAATGCAAGTGTATTGAGATAATTTAGAGGGGAAAACCCATTATATTCTGCCATTTGTGCACTGGGAGAGTTCTTCAGCAATCAGCAGTCAATTCTAGACAGCTTTTCTAATGTCAAAGTGACTTTGAGTTAACAGCACTAATGATTCCTGTGGTGAATGCCAGCGTTTGAGCTATTCAGAGAAACACTGAAAGGAGGAAAATCTAAGATTTGTTCTCTGTCTCACACCCCTCCATAAAAATAGTTCAAAAAAGCTTTTTGGGGGGGGCCATGAAGCATATTTTGAGAGGCACTATGGAAAGGGTCTACATTTTCACTCCAAGCTAATGACAGTGTGCTGCTGACACTTCAGAAGCATTTCTACAAGAACTACTGAAGACTTAGTTTAGGAATTTACTGAGTCCCTAAATTGTCATCTTCTTAGGGAAAGAAAAAATGAAAGGACCATTTTCTGCATGGCTGCAATAGGCATCATAAAATCCTAACTTAGGGTAACTTTTCTAGAAATCCTTCAAAGATCTGTTATTTAGGACACCATTGTCTTTAAAGTATCTTAAATATCCATTTCCCATGCCCAGCATAAGCTGAAGTCCATCCTCAACCAGGAGTTCATTGACTGAAAACCAAGCAGAACGGTTTGATTCCAATTAAAACACTAAATCATAGCTGATTTAACTACTAAAATGTAAAATATGGGTTGGATTAGTTTACTGTGTGGTAGCACTGTATGAAACCAAGATGGTTTTTCTTGTGTATCATTGAAACATTCACATAAGCACAGGTAAGATGCTTCCAAATAAGATGTTCTGTGTAATTCACCGTTAATTAGGGAAAGTGTGTTTTCACTTGTTGGTGTATTGACTGTGCCAAAACAACATGGAATTCAAAGTTTTCAAAACCAGAAAATCCAGTTTCAGCTCATTTCTGTCACCTGGGAGAAGAGAGTCCAAGGTTCCTTGGGAAATACATGTGCACAGGCAAATCCATGTCAAAACAACCATTTCCATCAAGTGTTTCTCTATAGAACATTCAAATACTTGTATTCTGCAGCCAGACATGAAAAATGCAAGTTTGCCTTTTTCAGTTCCTTCCCTCTTACAGGGGTAAGTCCCATAACTTTTAAAAGGAAGGGGAGAAACTTGCAGCAGTGCTGATGCAAAGAGAATGATCTGGAATTCCAATTTTACCCTAATGTAAGAAGTTTGTATGGCTCACCTCCATGAAATTACACTTGGCTTTTAACTCAGTTAATATTTATGTAAACTCAGGCCCCTGTCTGCCTCAGTTCTGCAGCTGTAAGCAAGAAAGAATATTATTTCCAATACAAAGTACATGCATATTCCTTTTGGACATATCTTTGTAACATAACCTTAGCAAAACAAAATCAATCCATTAAATACAGGCCATGCAGATGCAGGAGAATGCTGATCAAGATGTTTTTGTTCTCCTTCTAGGTATAAACAGGGAAGATATTTTTGGTCCAAACACATCATTCTGTTCCAACACATTAATTTCTTCAATTTGATAAAAACTGAATGACCAGAACATTCATGGTTGAAGCTTCTCTCTGTTTAACAAATTGAAATACTTTGAATACTAACTACCCATATGTAAAGCTCATCAATATTAATGCAACTGTCTGAAATGTATCATTTATTCTTGATGGACAGGAGAGAGATTAATTGGAAATAAGTATTGTAAGTTCAGGTTTTCAGAGGCATAGAAAAATTCACAGTGGTGTCCAAGGGTTCCATTTGAGAACTATGAATTCTCTGAAGATCCCAGTTACCTCGAATCCACACAGGGAATGCCTGAACAACCTTACAGAAATGACCATCAACACTGAGAATCCCACTTGTTTGCATTAAGACAACGTGTGAGATCTTAAAAAGTCCAGAAAAATGGAGAATGGAAATTCAGACTCAGATTGAAGAAAAACCCAAAGTTACCATGATAAAATAACAGCATGTTAGACTGAAAACACCTTAAAAAAACAAGCGTAGAACTATTCTTAGACCCATCTGTTGGATCCACAACCCTTTCTTACAGATCACAATAAGAAGGGAGCTGTGATTTGATTTTAATGATGTGGTGCTCACAGTGCCACACAACTGCAAAACCTGGTTCAAGCAATGGACAATAAGAGCTTAATGAATGTGAAAAGAGGCTGCAGATAGGTGAGAACAGGACACAGCAGCCTGCCTTCAGAGCCACCTCTGGCTGCCTTTTAAAAATGAAGCAGAAAATCAGCAGCCCACAAGATTGACATGGAGTTGTGCCTGATGAAATGAGCAGGTTGTTATCCTCATTAAGAACACGCAATTCATTTGCATGTCTTCAGGTGCAGTCCTTGAACAATGAGGTAGGACATCACGTTAATGGCAAAGGCAGTGTATTACCATAACAATTATTTATTCAACCCTTCACATAATAAAATAAAGCAGAAGTTAACCAACATTGTGGGAATGACTTGAGTGACAACTGAAGATTCTTCTGCAGTGGTGTGGACTGACTTCCCAAAAATGTATTATCCCAATTTTGTCATTAAGTAATTGCCAGTGGCAAGTTGGGGGCTATTGCTGCCTTCTTCACTTTTAATACCTTCCTCATCTCAGCTGTTTATTAGATTAAATTTAAGAAGGGCAAGAGAAACACAAGTCATTAAATCACCTGAAGGTGCTTCTTGTTTATGAGGCAATAACCATTCTCCTGGGCTAATAAATTCAAGGCCCGCAGCTGAACATTTATTAGCCCAAGATACAGTTATTGTTGAGTTAATTGGAAGCACCCTGAAGTTGTTATTATAATGAAACTTCTAATGATTCAATATTTGGGGGGAATAATTTGTTTTAAAGTGTTTTAATGACAAACTGAGGAGTTAAGGCAACACTAGTGTTCTTGATGAGTTCCAGCATCCAAGAGAAGTGGTTGTTTCTGACTCCTTCTGAGACCAGTCAACTATCATTCTTTCTCCCTGCCTTGAACAGCACCAGTGACCACTTCTTGCTGGGAACACCTTCAGCTCATAGCTCCACTCCACACCACTACATTTCAACACACAATTTGATCAAGTCCACACAATCACTGTTGGCTGAGCCCAGCCCCAAAACCGAAATACTGTTTGCAGTCTCTTTAAATTTAAGGCCATTTGTTTCATTGACTTCAGTAGGCACTGGACCTGGTATAAACTCATCTTGCTAAAAGGCATGTACACCTCACTGTCACTTTAAAAGTAATTAATGCTTCCAATTTGCAATTTAAACAGCTTAATTCATTTGCTATACCCTTACAAAACCCACACCCTCCAGTGTAAGTCCATATTCATGACATCACAGCAAAGCAACAATTGTTTTAACCGTTTTTATTAAGAGACCTCTATAATGATACATTTTAAAGCTGATAGGAATATGTAGCCCTGGGGAAAAAAAAAATCTTAATTCCAAACAGCTCCATCTATTTAATTTGATAATAAAATTCATGCTTACAAGCACACACAAAATGGTCCTAAATGTCAAGCTTTTCATTTTCCATTACAATTTTGCATTTTCTGTTCTTGTTACATTCATTTTTAAGGAAAACTTATCAATATTTGACTTGATTCACACTCTCCTAACCATGAAATAGTTCATTGAAGTCTGCTCCTGTGACATAAAACATGTCAATTCAGTAGCTGTTTTTTCCCTTTAGGACCCCCTATGAGGCTCAAGACTTGTTTTGGTACTGAACAAGTTTGCAGGTCCAATGAAAGAGAGAGGTGTAAGCTAGTGCTCTCTTGCTAAGTGTATCAGAATAAGATGGTATTTGTGCAGGACAGACTTTGTTTCTTGTTAAAGCTTTACCTGAACAAGCAAAACTGTGGAAGGATGCAAGTGAGAGGAACACTCTCCAACAGCACTACAGGTTTCTCTGCAGCTTCCCAAACCAAGCACACAAGGTCTGGATGCACCCAAAATAAAGGCTTCATTTGACAAATCTCACAATAACAATAGCTTCTGATTACTTAGTGCAGTCAGCTTCTCATATGTGAACCAGAAAGCTAGAGCTACATCTTCAGTACATTTTTTTTTCCCCTCAAAATATCAGAAAGCAGCTTAACCTTGAAAATACCACTTAGCTCACACACACACAAAAGGAGTTTATTCAGAAAGTGGTAATTAATTTTCTACAGAGGCTGAAATCACTCTGCCTAAAGCAAAATTCTTCTGACATTATTAAATGTCACAGTGCAGTTAAAGCACAATTATAAACTAATTCACAAAATAAATCTCATTAGTTTCCTGAGGCCTTATGAATAAACTGAAAGAAAAATGTTCCCATATATTTGACTTTCATCTTGGCTTTCCTGAACAGACAGACAATCAAAAAGTAGAACATTTTAACAATTATAGTTGATTAAAAACGGATAGCTTGGAGAAACATGAGCCAATGTGCCCTCATGGCCAAGAAGGCCAATTGCATCCTCAGGGACATGCAGAAGAATGTGGGCAGCAGGTCAAAGAAGGTTCTCTTTCTGCTCTGCTCTACCCTGATGAGACCTTATCTGGAGTCCTATCTCCAGTTCTGGACTCCCCATCTCCATGTAACAGGTGGAGAGAGGCCAGCTCAGGGCTCCCAAGTTTTGTAAAGCCTTTCTGTTTTAACTGTCTGCAATTATCTTAGAACATCTTCACATGTATGTGTCTTACCTCCCAGGGATGCAGCAAAGAATGCAGGGACTAGATAATCTAAGCTTGCTGGGAGATTCCTATTGCCTTGCTTGTGCTCAGTGCACAGCTTTCACCTCTATACTAAGGCAGTGAGGTCAAAATTTTCCATGGGGATTGGTGCTGGGCTGAATCCAGATTTTTATCTAATTAATAGACAAATTTAATTTGGCTGGAAAATTAGGATGAGCAAAAGTGACCACTCCAGGCAAAAATTGCCCTGCTGAGTTGATGACAAGGGATTTATTCTCCTACAAATCTTTTCAGACTGACTTGTGTGAAGCACTTCTGTGAGCTAACATGCCAAAAACATGTTTATTGGAAAATTCACCAACTGTGAAGACATACAATCTCCCTGTTGGATTCTATTTCAAAGGAGTAATTTCCTCCTTGGTAGCAGATACACACACGGTGCTGTCTCTGTTTTAATAGGGATGAACCTTCTAGGTCTGGGAATTTGGCTTTGATTCAATTACTGCTAAAGGCTAAGCAGCTTATCTGCAGCTTAGCTGAAGCAGAGATCCAGCTGGCCCACAAAGCCCAGGTGACAATCAAAGTTTCCAGCATAAAGTATGCACCCAAAATTTGGTTCACTCCACTGAAAAGACAAAGGGCAGCGAGATGTAGCCATAAGGATTATCCTGCAGGCTAAAACACTGGAATGAGGCTCAGAAGATGAGATTTGGGCTCCTGGTTGTGTTATAGGCTGCACAGAGAAATTACTCAACTTGTGCTCTGCAATTCCACTGCACCAAAACAAGTCAGTATTCAACTCAGAGCCATCCCTCAATGTTTTCTTATAAATATCCTCCTAAAGAACTTCCACTGCTGTCTGAACACTGCTTGAATAACAGAGATATGGAACCTGCCTGTGTAAGTAGATGAATAAAAATGAATTTCTTCTAATTTCACTCTGAGTAAAACTACAAACACCAACCTGTCAGATCCTTACAAAGCTTCCAGAAGCACTGAGCAAACAGTAGCAATTCACAGCAGCAGCAGACAAGCTGTCTGCTCCCATAACAGCCACTGCCTAGAAGTTTAAGTTTCTAATTAGGAGGTGATCATAAACAACTAGCACCTGAAAACATAACCCAAAGCAAAGAAAAAGATGGTGAAAGAGTTCACTAAAGTACACAGAAGACTTCACTGCAGTAAAGAGAACACGTTTAACACCATACTACTAGATGGAATAGGAACATGTATTTTTGTACAGCTTTTATGGTTTTATTTCTATCAGAATCAAACTCAAAGGTTTCCTCTTCCAGAATTGGTTTGTTTGTATT
Source organism: Urocolius indicus (assembly GCA_013401255.1). Lineage (NCBI taxonomy): Eukaryota > Metazoa > Chordata > Aves > Coliiformes > Coliidae > Urocolius > Urocolius indicus. The sequence goes on along the minus strand of WBNH01012085.1, from coordinate 66,448 downwards.
TTTTCCCCCTTGCACTGTTATGGTCAAGCTAAAAATTTCATGTAATGGGGAATAACTGTAGCATTTGCTTAAATCATATTAGATATGAGAGAGGGAAGAAATCCAAACCAATCTTATTTACCCTGAGACTGCAGTCTCCTGTGGCATCCTGTTTAGCAACTTTTTTTCCTCAGTATCCAAATACATGGATGAGTTTTTGAATAGAAAACTGAACCTAAATATTTAAAACCAATTGGTTTTTTTGTTGTTGTTTGCTTTTGGTTTTAAACAAATTCAATTCAACTTTTAGATGGAATGAAGAAAAAAACCCAACAAAACAAAACACAGATCAGTGAGAACTTGAATATTTTGTGTTTTTGCAAAGGAGAGAGACGAGCAGTTGATTCAAGCCTGAAAACCTCAAAATAACTGTAACTAAAAGATGAAAGAATCAAGGCAAGAAGATGAACCCACTCACGTAAAGAGAAACCTTAGGGAAAAGAATTTCTGCAGTTTGAGAAACAACCTAGTCAGGTTGCCACCATCCTGTGAATCACTGTGGGGTTTTTGAGGAATGGAATTAAATGCAGCAGGTAACTTTTTCCTGTAAAGTTCACACTTACCCCTGGATTCAACTCATCTAAATTAAGAAGCTGCACATGATCAATTCAGTCAACAGCAGGTGATGAGAAAGGCAATTCCCAGGTGAATCATATCTGATGTAGGAGTGTATTAAGCAAGGCTGACTACATTAATGCCAAATATCAGATGAGATAGATTTAATCTTTGTGCTTGTCTGGGACAAGTAATTTCAGTGATTTGAGAAATTGGTTATAATTCAGCACATACAGCACTTGTTTTCTGGATGAAGCTGCAGCTCCAGTTTAACTCAGTGGGACTGTTGCAATCATCTTTAAGTAGGTAGATAGATCTTATGAATCAAAATCTGATCAGTTTAATGATACTAAAAAAATAGGAAAAGTGCCCTTGGCAACTGAGAAGGAAGCAAGAGCAATCTCAGAGAGTTGCTAAAACAAGAGGGAATCTGCATTTCTTCATATTCTTTTCCTACTGTGGTAATTATCTCTGCAGATTTCATGATAAGTCTCTGGGAAGGAGTCACTGAGAGCAGTAACACATTATTCAGCAAGTGTCACTTTATGGGAATGGAACCAGTGCTTATTAGAGAGCTATAAGCAGACTTTTTACAATGAAATTATAACAAAGTAGGCTAGTTTGATGTTTGCAAAAGGAATACTAATTTCCCTGCTGTCTGTGGGAAAGTCTGCTGTTTTCATTAAGACTTTTTCTAAACCAGTAAATCCCATGCAAGCAAGAGGCTGGGTGAAGATGCACAGAACTTAGTAACTCACAATAATCCTTCATTATCTCTTCAGAAATATGACCTGCTTACAAGGATGTGTGACTCTTGTGTTCTGCAAAAACATTCCCACTCATTTTGAACTGAAGAACCCAAGGGCTTGGGTTATATTCTATGCAGCTGAGAAAAAGGCAATGATTCACAGGCTTCAGAGACTTGTGCTGCAGCAGGTGCAGCAGTTGTAGCACACAGCAACACAGCTGTGAGAGGGACTATTTCCTCCAACACTAGCTAATGTATACCTTATACAACTCAAATCAGACACCGCTTGTATCATGTCATTCCACCAGCTGCAAGAGAGAGACAGTTATAAAACAAGGAGTTGGGGAGGCAGGGCTCACTATGCTGGGAAGCTGTGCTATACCTTCAGTAATGGTGAGGATACCTTTGTAAGGGTGACAGAGCTTAGGAACAAGCTGCCCAGGGAGGAAGTGAAGTTCCCTTCTCTGAAAGTTTTCAGAAGAAGCAGCAGTACAATTGCATCTTTTCTCCTTCCAACCACTCCAATTAGATCTCTATTCCATAAAGTTATTTCAGATTAAAAGTAACCAGAATCAGACCTCTGGCCTGCCAATTCCCCCAGCTCAGCTTTGCTCAAGCTCCCAGTTGGTATGGACTAACATCAACAATGCTCATTCCCACTTGTTAGCAATTTGCAATACACATAAATGTGCCATTATACAGCAGAAATGATAAATATATGAAGCCTTAACTCAACAGTGTCATCTAACCTCCCTACTTGATGTAGATCTGTCCACTCTGGAAGGATCCTGGGACTTGCTGGTCACAACTTTGCAGAAACCCAGAGATTCTTTTTAGAAGATCAAAATACAAGATATTCCTACAGAGTTGGGGTTTATTTTTTCTAGTCCACCACCACGTGAAAAAATTAGTCATTCAAGAGACACATCCCAGAGCCATGAGAGCTTCTGCTGAGCAGAACCTAGCCCCAGAAAATCATCAGCACTGAATGTAGTCTGAGCACACACACATCTGTACAGATTCCATTTCTCAAGGATGCTTTGATTAAAAATACCAAGCTGGCCTCCAGGCTTCCTCAGCAGTTTGAAATGCAGCTCTGCTCCCTCCTTGCTGCACAAAAATGTTATTCTTAAACTATTTCTCACCAAATATTGGATGTGGATTCTCACAGGCAAGCAACATTCCCTGGCAGCTTTCACCTGTTGTTGGCAGAAATCAGTTCCCAAGTTCTTCACTAACCAACACACACAATGCCTGCTTGATTGCTCTCTTTGAGATCAGTCCCTGAGGTGCTGAGCATATCCTTGACTCTCCTGAATTCACAGGGAAATAAGCAGAAAGCCAGTGTTATTTGATTTTCTCCCCCTTGTCTTTAGCTGACATGATGCTCCAGGAGAAAAGGGGCTGCTGGGACAAAGAGGTCGGGAGCATGTTGGCTCAACAGGGTAACGAGAGCTGACATTTCTATACTCTGTGAAATCTGCTTTGGTGGAAGATCAAGAAGCTGTTGGCTCTGGTACAGTCAATTCAGCATTCTACCCATGACAAACAAAAGCAAAAACCAAGCCCAAAACCATTCAGAGCTTTCAAAACAAGCTCTTTTGTTATCTCAAACAACCTTAGTGGATGCCAAAGACCTGCAGTCCACAGCAGACAGATGTGCATTGCAGCACAGAGCAGATTGCATGTTTTCAAGCTGCTGCTTTCCATCTGATTTAATATTCAGATTCGTTGGCATACAGCAGCAGCTGAAAGTGAAAGCCTTCCAGAAACTCAACTTTTCAAGTCATCATACAATTGTTCATGTGCAACAGAACAGCAAAAGCATATGGGGGTGGCACACCAGTGCTCTCAGAGTAATTTCCCCTCTCTCTTTACAAGTCTGAAATGCAACTGGAAAACATTTCAAAACAGGAGTTTGAGAATGGAAACAAAACAAAGGTTTATGTGCCATTTGTGATGCGTGCTAGGAAGGAAGCATGTGTTCCAGGAGAGGAAAGGACCACTCTGAACTTTATACAGCTGTAAGTAGAGCTGCTCTGTCCAGAGTAAGGAGCAATTCTACACAGTCAAATTCCTCTAATTACAAAAGCATTACCTCAGCCTCAAGTTGGATTTAGAATTTAAAGGTTATCCCAAACACAGCCATATGTAACTCAAAATTTACCATGAACATATATGATGGGATCAATTCTATTCAGGGTGACATTTTTCACTACACTATAGTAATTAGATTAAGTTTTGGGACACAGCTGTCTCATGCAATTGAAAATGATCCCTAAGCTGTCATTTACAGAAGGCACTCCTCCCTATTTCCCATGTGGGCCCTCCATGCTTGTAATTTGAATAAACAATGCTCCTGAACTTACTTTCAGCAACAAAGTGACTTGAAAATGATCACTCTGATCGTGGCAAAGTCTCTCCTGACAAGCTGTCAAAGCCATCAGTGAAGGAAAGGTCAGCAGTGAGGGCCAGGAAATAAAAAGCTGAGAAAGAGATTTTCATGCTGGCAGGATGAGGAAAAAAATCAGACCATGACTCTCGTGTTTTTCTCCATGCTGTAAAAACACTGCTTTGATTCTTTCCAGAAGGTGTTGTCAAACTGCAAAGGCTTTAATAGGATGTAAAGGGAAAAGATTTAAAGGAACAAGGTGCACTTGCTTTTGGACAAGAGTTAATATTTTAGAATAATGAAATACCATCTCAGAATGGACAAAGAGAAAAAGGAGCCTTCTGGGTGGGAGACACTACACGAAAAAAGAATGAAAAAGACACTGGAATGAGGTAGAAGCACTCAGATGCGTTCCATATTTTACTAAGACTTTACTGAATGCTCAGGTGAAGACTTTCTCATGTAAAACAAGCCTAAAGAGTTTCTCAAAGTTAACCTAGACAGCAATAGCACAGAGATCTAAAAACCCAATACCAGCCCATAGCTTCTTCTCCTTGTACAGACACCAGGCTGCCCTTAGATTGATTTAGCAACACTTTCATATCTTTTTCCTTTCAGAATAAATCAGAAGTTTGTGCTGTCAGTAAACTCTAACATTGAATGTTGAAATGAATGTTTCACCTTACACTAGGCAGAACCTCTCAAACAGCTCTATAAAGAGCCAAGACAGCAGCTGCTGACTTGTGCTGTCCATGGTGTGCTGTAACTACAGAGTTTCTCCCTAACAGCATGCGGCAACCCCATCATTATATGACTCTGTGCAGCTAAACACTGATTATAAAGAAGCCAAGACATAACCTTCAGAAAAATATCACAGATAAATAAATGGCCTTTGACATTCCCCATTCCTCTTACATTTCCAAAGACAAGTTGAATATTGGACTATGATGAATTTTCCCAGAGATGTTCAAGCTAATTTCATTGGAATAATATGTTTATTATAGTACATATAGCTACAACCCACCAATTGTGGAGTGACTGTGGGGCAAGGTACCCTTGGGTACCATAATGGTTCAGCCACAGTGTGCACTTCACACACACTTGTTGCCTAATAAATTATGAGGAATATCTAAGCAAGAACCCTTGTTCCCAGTGGGCCTTGGACTTAAAATGGATAAGAGAATCTGTGTGTAACCTGTATGAAGCAGATGTTGAAGAGGAACAATAACACGCAAGATCTTTTGTACAGCAGACACAGGACTTAAAGAAATGACAACAAATTTGGGTAAAGTCAGAGAAGAGACAACAAAATATATCCTTCAAATCCATCTCATTGACTGAAGACCTCTGGTTAGGTTTGCATCCCTGGCTGGTTATAGGGTAATTCTCACACTCACATTAATAGCAAAAGCCCTGTTGCATCCCTGAGTCTGGAATTTCAAAGGTAGGGAAATTTAACCTCAGGTTAGAATCCAGCTTTTGCAAAACTGATGCATCTTGGACTCTGGGTTTTGGTTTGGTATGGCTATCAGATTCAGACCTGCAACTGGCTTCCCTTGAAGTTGGAGAAGTATCAAAATATTAAAGCTTAGCTCAAATCCTAAGTGAAAAAAAACCAGCAACCCAGTTTTTTAAGTCCAAAAGCAGTCTGAAGCTGGGAGTGCCACTTAGATGCATACAAGCCTTAACATTATAAAAACTTGTTTAAACATTCAGACTGTTTTAATAAACACCTTCAAAGTCCCAGATCCTGAGACAGGCTCCCCACTGTCACACCCCTCTCCAATAAGCAGGCTTAAAAAACGTAAGACTCTTTCTGCACTGTGTTACATTCCACTGTGACTTTGAAATACACCTAAATTTCCCTTTATCTCATTTATTTGATAAGTGGCTGATTCTCACAGATGTTGAGCCTATTCCTGTCCATGATGGGAAAAAGACAGAACCTGTATGCTGAGATCCATCACGCCATGAAGCATGTCTGTGCCACTGCCTTCCAGAACAAGAAGCAAAATGCTGGCTAAAAAAGAACACTCAGGATCCCCAAACAGTTCTGTTTCAGATAGATAAAGCTGAGCATCTTTCCAAGTAATGCTTGGGCAGCTCTTTCTTATTTCGCTCAGCTAATGGAAGACCTGCGGTTTGAACCTTGGACACATTAGCACCCAAGGCCCAATCTCTGACTCTAATTACAATGCTAAAAAATCCTGAATTATTCCAGCCTCACATTCTTGCAAATGAGAACCAGGCAAAACGTTGAGAGCATTCACATTTGCAGTTGCTGTCATTCCCCAAATTTGGCTAATTAAATAGGTATGAGAACATACTTTCTCCTAGCTACACTGAATGCAAAGTAGATTAAGAGTGGGAGTTGTATGCATTTCTCCACATTACTTTTTCATTGTCTGTTTTCTCCAGAGACAGGTCTAAATAGATTGGTTTGTTTATTTTTTTCCTTTCAGAGCTCTGGGGAAACACGTGAGACCTCAGCTCAAGCAGATGGATTTGAAAAAAAGATGAAATTGAGAAAGAGATTCTGATCCTTCTACACCATCTGCTTGAATGGGGCACCAGTTACAAAACACAGAAACCAGCACCCTATCATAGGGACCAAACTTCTGCTCCACAATGAAGGGTTTTATAGAAATGAATCCATCCATTTTTCCCTCTCCAAAGGTGGAAAATGAGGAAGGGCATATCTAAAACTGAAAAACACTGTAAAGATTCTCATGTGAGGTGTAATGTTTGGGATCAGACTACATTTAGATCAACATTACTTAGCACTTGGCTTCTTCCCAGAACCAATGCATCAGGTATCTCACCATTTCTCCTCTTTAATGGTGCCATAAAGCTACAGACAAGTGGAGCCTGAAGCAGAGAAAGTGCAAGCAGTGAAAAGATTCATCTATCCATATACATTGCTCCAAGCCTCATCTGAGCATTGCACCAAACATTCAGATGCTAAATGAACAGAAGCAACACTTGGGCTTTGCATTTTGTTATGAATGTATAGTTTTTCTCCCTGCCATATGTCAACCCAAGCATTATTGCAACTACCTTGGAACAAAATGCACATGGGTACATGACCAAAGCTTTTGGAAATGGAACAACCACCTCTAGGGCTGTTTCAATTAAGGCTGTTGTTAAAAAAATCCATCACTAACTTGATGATGTTACTCAAGTCTCTCAACCTCAGCCGTGGTTTTCTCATCCATAAAATAATACCCCAAATGTGTTTAACTCAAGAAAGTTTTGGAAAATATCAAGATCTAAACAAGTGCTACAATGGCCTTTCATCTTCACAGGGCAGCTGTGACATCCAGCAGAAGAAATGCTTGTACACTGAAAAATACTTGTGATTTCTGCTTACTCAGAGGATCTGTGAACACACACACACACACACACACACACACAGGTATAACAAGGGTATTTCTGCATGCATATGAGATAAAGGAATGAGGGGCAGAAAAATGTCAGACAAATTAGGTCTAGGTACATTTTTGTCGTTTCAAGCATTTCAGCATTGAATAAACCCAGAGAATTTCAATGCAATTATCACAGCTCAGGCTTTGAAGTTATTTCAACATCTTAGTCTAGTTGGCTCGTTGATATTGCACAGAAACCCTGTAGGAAAGCTCTGACTTTCCTTTCAGAAACCAATTTAGTGCCTAAATAATAAAGCCAGTCCTTGTTTTAGCACTATGCATAAAGATACTCAGCATTTACATGCAGGTCCCAGAGGATGGAAAACACACAGACAACTGTCCTGTGGAGTTGCTGCAGTTCATGAAACTTGAGGACTGAAAAACTAGTGAACAGATAAAATAACGTGAATGGATGCAGCTAAACGATCAAAAAAGAGAGAGTAAAAAAAAAAGGAAAGAGGTTGAACCCATCCAAACGAAATCAGTCGGATTTGAAGCATAATTTTTGCCCAGAAAGAACAGGATGGATAATAAGAAATAACCTATGGTATGATTATTGATTTTAACTGAAGTACATAGACTACAGTGATTGTCATCTGGATATGTTGCAGTAGTGCAATGTGTCTCATGAACTGGCAAGTGGATTGTGCTTCCCCCTGTGAAAGGAGCACTGGGCTCTAACAGGTCCAGACCAACATCTCTCCTCTGCTGCTGGCAAGTGGAAATTCAAGGAGATATTTAAAGAAAAACATATTGCCCTGGAAGGACTCAGATAAAAAAGGATAGAATTCCACCAGTTTCTGCAAGACCCATTGCACTGAAGGTGCTGGGAGGAGAAACACAGAACTGGAGCACAGGACTGCACAGAAAGGTTTCAACAACTGAGATAACTGAGATAAATAGCACAGAGATGTACAGGCACAGGGAAGTCTGCACAGTCTCATTGCCTGGTAAATGATACTGTTTTATAAACAAGATTCGGTACAGTTCATCTTTTTTTGTTAGTGGATAATAAACTGGAATGGATAGTTAGAAGATAATTAGCCAGAGTGCTTTTAACGTTAATTGGCAAGACTTATTTCACACTGCACAATGCCAGGTGCTATCTGAAGTGCTCATCTTCTGCAGCACTTCAATCAGATGCTGTGCAAAGACAAGCAGATTATCTACAGCCAGTTCCAAAGCCAAGGAGACGTAGACATGGATAGGGATAAAACCACAGATATATTTAGGTGGGACTAAAACCCAGATCACAGAAAGGTCTCTTAACTGTCTCTAAAAGATTCCCCACCATCAGTCAATAAAAATTTCAAGTAAACCAACTACAGAATGAATGAGCAGCAGCAAAATGGAGACTGTAAATCAAAAGGAAAAGTTTCCCTGCCAGGTAAAGTTTCCAGCTCTAAGTATGGAGCCCATGCTGTCAAATCCTTAGGAGTGATTAATTTTCACACTTCAGGAGATTACAGAAGGTTTTTTTCATAACATTCTTCACTGCCTTAAAACTTGTGAAATTATTTATAACCATGCAAAGGGTGTACATCATTTTTATTCTGATCTGATATTACACTGCACTGGCTTTTCACCACTCCACACAACTGTACAAAGCTTGAGACCCCTCCACTTTTTTCCATCAATTATTAAAACAGTGATTTGTTTAATTTGCTCCCCATTAACTGCTAATTAACATTCACTTACAGCTTTTATACCCTTTTCTTTGGCAGCAAGGCAACTAACAAATCTTTAGCAGGGCTGAAATTGCATCAATAAGTATGGTTTATGTCTAATGTCAGCACAGAAAAAGAGAAGTAACAAATGCTCTCTATTTAATACAAATATTTGAATGGGTGCAATGATGGAGCAGCTCATGCAAGACCACATTCCATCTGCAAAGTTTTAAGCATCTCAACTGAATTGCCTTGTACACAGCAAACCTTCAGAACGTAAAAACTAAGATCTGTTCCAAAGATGGGTTTGAAACATCGAAGTTGAAGGTTTAGATTTTAATATTTTTCTTTTATTCAACACCTTGCCACTGATCTTCATACATCAGGCATCACAGAAGGGTCTGTGGAACTGGCGGAAAGGGGCTTCAGTCAAATTTTACCATTGAAAACATCCCCCACCCTTCCACAGATACGCCTTCTCCAGTTAACTAAGCAGGGAGCAGCCTCTTTAAGCATTTTGCAGCCTGTCAGCCCAATGCAGATTAGAGAGCTCTCTGTAGCATGTCAAGCAACAAAACAGTTACTTAATTATCCTGCCAATTTTAGCAGATATTTGATACAATCATTCCTAATATAAATTACTTCTATGGGGAGCATGAACATTCCATTTAAAATATCACAACCTACAAACACCAGCAGTTCCCAATTATTAAGTGCAAATGTAGGAGGCTCTTTAACTGCAATTAGCAGCAACCATGTTAAGGGTTTTCTAAATTGGTGTTTGTTTTTAAGATATTAGAGCTTAATTGATGCCTGATATGTGAAATCTGGCTTTGAGTGAAGTTTAGAGAGCTTGGAAATCCCAAAGTAAATAATTCAGATTAGTCACAAGGCTTGGAAGAAAATTCTAAGTCATCAACATGCCTCCTAAATCCGAGCTAGAGAAGTCTGCAGTTCTACATCAATAGCACATTACTTGTATTAGAGGTAATTGTGTTTATTTGTTCTAACGACTAACAAGTTGGTGGAAGCAGAGATGAAAAAATTATCTGGAAACAATATTTTTCCCCTTTTATTTTTTTGGTAAGTGATGATTTGGGGTATAATAGTGCTTGATTAGATTTACAGTGAGCTCCACAATAAAACCAGTCTTCACAGAAAAAGAAAGGGGAAGTATCTAGTCATCTTTTTTTTCCCTACTCTGAATACTGAGATTTGATATCTGTGCAAATTAAACTCCAAACATTTGTGACTATCTGGTCCATACACGTTATTAACTGCTTAGAAAACATTTATCAGGATGCAACTAATCAAAATCACTTTGCACAGGAATTTTGATGTCTGAGCCTTTCTATCATTAACTCAAGTACCAAGTGAGGGATTTTTATGGTATGTACTGTGAACCTGAGGAGCTAAGTAAGGCTTCCTATCTCCAGTGGCTTGGTGCATCCCTCCCCAAACCAGTGTCCAGATCTCTTCCTCCTCCCCATTAATTTTTCCCTTTAAGTTTCTACTTACTTTTGATGATAACTATCCTTTATGCACATATATATATATATATATAAACAGACTTTTTATATACAGGGTTATGTTCTATCTCCTTTTATTTCAGATTGTTCTTTCTCCAAGTTCCCTGCACACATCCAATTGCAGATTCATTCTGGTGAAGCAGAACAATTGCATCAAGCTGATTCCAAATCAAAGGAGAACAACTTGTGTTAAATACCTGATTTTAACACACCCAGGCACACAAATGTCATTGCCTGCTATATGTAGGTCAGAGTGCATGGGATGCACATGGTCAAAACCTCTTCCACACAAGTCCACGAAGCCTTCTACTGTTGACAGAATTGCACTGACTTAAGAAGTGGAGGACTTGACCCACATGTTCAGGCTTTGTTTTTACTGCATGTGCATGAACATTGCTTATCAGAAGAAATTGTTCATTCTGTAAAGCTTAAACAGAGAGAAAAAAAAACCCTCAGACCTCTGCAAATTGGCCAAATATTAACAAAGATTTAAATTACCACATGTTTATTTGCAGGTGAGATTTTCAACATCAAATCACTTACTGAATTTGCACAGAAAGGCTCAAAGTGGACAAGTGAAATTAGACAAATCCATCAGAGACACACATTGATTTCTCTGCTACCATTTTAAGACAACAGCTTTTTGATGGTGGATATAAAGTAGGAGATAATCTAACACTAAGTCTTCCTGAAAAGAAATCCCCACACATAGAATCATAGAATGGTAGGGGTTGGAAAGGACCTTTAGAGATCATCTAGTCCAACTCCCCTGCAGAAGCAGTTCCCACTTAGATCAGGTCACATAGAATCTAGACTTAACTTCAGTCTGAATTCATCATCAAGATCAATTCAGGAAGGACTGAGCATGATTCTAGTGCACACTTTATGAGCAAGATTAAACCACAGTAGTCTGTCCCGACCTTAAAACCTCAGATCTATGAAAGTGATGTTGCTAAGTCACTTGTTTTGCTGCTGTGGGTGAGGACAGCCACATGCTTTCATGTTTATGGGATGAAGATCCAAGACTATGAGATATGTCTCGCCTCTAATTAAAACAGATCTAAAATGCATCTGAAACCTTTGGTTGAGGCTGTCACTGACTTGAAATTGGCTCACATTCCCCAAACCTTGCAATCATTTTAGAGCTGGGTACTTAATGGGAATTATTTCTCCCTCAAGAGCAATGTGTTCGTGACTCTCTGAGCTTCTGATTTGCATTTAGACTGCAAGGGGGAAAAAAAAAACCCTCCTCTTTCCAACAGTCATCTCCCAGTTCTGCACCATTTGAATATTTCTGCCCTAATTAATGTCACTTAATGTAAAATATTCTTTCTGTATTCCGCAGAGTGGCTGTAAATTATTTACTTGTAAAACATGTTGACTTTTCCTGAGTTGTTTGTACAGTAAGCACTGCACCATCTAAACTGTAGGGGGAGAGAGAAATCAATCATCTGTAATAATACCCAATAGGAGGTTTACCACATGTTATATCAATTTTTATGTCCCACACAAATAGCTGCAGCCATTACTTTGGAGCTTTATTTTCTGAAGGGAATTAGAAATTCACTGTTACCTTCTGCTTCTCTCTCTTGCTGCCTTGGAAAGAATGCAATTGAAAGGTGTTTGGAGCCTTTTTTTTTATCCACTAATTAAGGCAACACATTAATTAAGCCCCATTTTAGAATATTCGTTAAGCACACAGTCCATATGAAAAGCAAAATTGTGTGTTACTGAAGGAATCCAGCCTAAAACAACAATAAAATATCAAGTTAATCAAATGCTTTAAACTTAAACATTTAAACTTAGTGCTCACTCCATAGCCTCCATATTCCAGGTCACTTTTGACATGCTTTACAAGTTTGGATACTATTTGCTCTTATTGGTACTCCTCAGCTCTGTTATTGAAAGGTGACTTTATTAGCCCACCAAAAGACAGCTTTCCTTCAAAGACCCATAAATAAAAAGCTCTGGTTTATTGGCTTGTCAAACACTTCTGAGGCTTTTCTTTTGAGTATTTATGCTCCCCGGGTTTTTCTGCACTTACAGTAAAAATTCTTATCCACATAGGATAAGCCTAAACCCATCACAATAATGCCAGGGATTGAAGGATTTCCCTCAGTAGCAAGGCACTGTTATGCTGTGTGACAGCTGATTTGTGTTGAATGATGGATCTGAGGCTGTTCTTTTTTACAGAGATGAAGGCTGTCACTTGCCTTGGGCAGCGTTGACCATCTGAATACCTTAAAGATCATCAAAAGCTCTAATACCAGCGCAATGTTTGACAGGTCCAACCCTCAAGCACAAGGAGACTTTCTGGTGTAAGGATGAAGTTTATCTCTTCTGAAGTCAAGACATCCAGAGAACAGGTCAGAAGCTCAGAATGGACAAGGAGGAGTAAAGCAAATGGGCATAAGCCCCACTACACCCAAGTCAAGCCATCTTCTGAAATACCAGTGTACAGCAAACTGTGCATATGGAGAAAACCCTGTCAATGCACTACTTGTGAGAGGAGAAAGAATAGGAAAATCAGGATCATGGAAAGAGCAGAATATCAGAATAGCCTAAAACCAGTAAAAATCATATTGAATTGCAAAGCTAGATCCTTCTCCTAATTCAGACTTGCCAAAGAAATGAAAGGCTTTTAGACTGCCCTTGCAATCCTGTTGGTCTACCCCAGTGTGCCATGTTCAAGCCACAAAACAGAGGAGAGTGAAGTAACTCCATTAAATCTCTGGCCCTTATAGGCAGAAAGCATCTTCTGAATGACTTTGCATTTGTTATGTCATGCCATTGTCATGGTTTAGCAAGGAGTTGCTTTTGTTTAGTAACAGGGGGAGCGGGTTGCAGTGAAGACCCGGTAAAAGTTTTTTTAGACTCTCCCCCGACTCCTGGGTTCAGACCCACCCCCCGGCCTGGCTGGGCCAATCTGGCGCCTCTGCGATCACTATTTAGGGACAGGAATT
>WBNH01012085.1:0-50344 GCA_013401255.1 Urocolius indicus | reverse complement strand
GGGGGGGGGGGGAAATGAGTTCATTTATGTTATCCAACACTGAGCAATTGACAAGTTTAAAAAGAAATGTTATTTTAATCAGACCACAAAACCAGATTGAAGCCAACAGCTGTAGCAATGAAGGGAAGCTGAAAACCATTATACAATTTACCAAGCATCAGTGAGCAGGCTACGACTCAGCACTCAACTCCAGCAGCTTATTTGTCTTTTTCTTGTGTTAAAACCCACAGTGTTGCATTGCTGATGATCCAAACATGGCAATTTGCTTTTTTTTCTTTAACAATTACTTATTCATAGATTCACAGAATTGTTATTGACAGTGAAATGGGGTAAGAAGTGAAAGACAATATCAAAGCGGCTGTTTCAGTGCAACTAAGGAAACATTCTGGGAGACGATTCTTCCTGATTGGTTTTTACTTTAATACAAGGCCATTCTTATCATGGTTAATGCTTACCCATCCTGATCAGCACTGGACTGAAATACAATCAAACATTTACCTTTATCTTAGATCTTTACTGGTGAATTCTGTTAGTGTCTTAGGCTGTAAAAGAAAATCTCTGCTCTTAACTTTAAGCTTTGAAGCAGTCTTGCTGTAGTGAGATGGGAGTACTCACCACCTTGAAAGTAAGGATTTTACATGAGTGGAATATTTGAGTGACATTGTATTTCAATACTAGTGCCTTCCTGGGTTTTTACTTGGGCACATATGCCTTTTCAGTCTGTGGCTGCATTGCACCAGAAGCTGTACAATTACCAAGCAGATCAAAAACACAAATGAAAAAACAAGTGTTTCTGATTTTATCTGAGTCCTGCAGTTAAAACACTCTGTAAATAAGTATTTCAAATCCCACTTCAACATCTCAGTCCTGGAATCATCCTCTCTATATGCTGTTAATGGTAACAACATTGCAGTGACCTCGGTTCATACAGCAATGGAAAAACTATGTCATCTCAGTGGATTCCAAATACAGACCCTTTTCCACTTCTGCGACCTTAAAGCAAGACTCATGGTCAAATGTAATCACTAAATGTGGCACTAGCAGCTGGATAACAGAGCTAGTTATGCTTTGCTCAAACCAGATCCTACCACCAACAGAATCAGATTGTCTTTAAACGTCCTACAGGCTTGTATTTATCTATTCCAGGTTTTATATCCATTGCCTGAGGAGAGACAAGGGCTTTCCCTGAATGGAAAGTGAGTAACAATGAGTCTGAATATGGGATCAAAGAACATTTTGGGTTGGAAAAGACCGTTAAGATCATCAGGTCCAAGCATTAGCCCAGCACTGCCCACTCCACCACTAACTCATGACCCTCAGCACCTCAGCCCCACGGCTCTGGGATCCCTCCAGGGCTGGGCACTCCTCCAGCTCCCTGGGCAGCCTGACACAGGGGCTGACAATCCTCTCAGGGAAATAGTTCTGCCTCACCTCCAATCTCAACCTGCTCTGGTGCAACTTGAGCCCCTTTCCTCTTGTTTTATCACTTGTTACTTAGGAGCAGAGATTGACTCCTGTGAGGGAGCTGCAGAGAGAGCTCATGTCTCAGCCTCCTCTTCTCCAGGCTCAACACCTCCAGAGCCCTCAGCTGCTCCCCATCAGACTTGTGCTCCAGCCCCTTCCCCAGCTCTGAACAGGCTTCAGAACCTTGGTGTTTTTCTTGCAGTGAGGGGCCCAAAACTATACATAGTACTTGAGGTGCAGCCTCATGACTGAATCATGGCTCAGTGCAGGTTGTGGTCTGCAAAATGCTGGAATATTGATGCTGGTTTCCTTCTCTAATACCACATATTAATTCACATAAGCTGATGTTAGCATCTTCTTGGCAAGCAATCCACAGTGAATCAATATATCAAAAAATAAAACCTTTATTTATGTGGCACATCTAAGCACAGGAGAATAATTTCACTTCTCCACCTGCCATTAAAGCTACCATTACTCCATAATAATGCTGATGTCATTATCTTAAATACTAGTACTTTAGCCTTTTTTTACTGTATCATTGAAAATAATTTAGACAATATGTTTGCTTAGAGATGGCAATTTTCCAGAGTAGGCAGAGAAATTAACCTAAAGCCAAATGTCATTCTGTAATTGTTTACATATTGTAGAATATCCATTTATTTTGTTTGCTCTTTGTGGTCTGGCTGACTTTATCCTTGCTGTTTCTAATGGCCAGGCTGTAGGCAAAAATTAAGCATCCGACCAGCTGCAGAGTGTTCTTACCATACCTTGGCTAGTGTTTCGATTCCTTTTTTCAGTCAGTTTATTTTTAAAGGCAGCTAATAAAACTGAGCTATCTTCAATGCAGGCTCAGCAACAATTTGAGTGACAATGTTTGGAAGACAGCCCTTCCCACAGGGTCTCACACTGCCTTTAGGAAAGCAAGCTCCATTCTTGTCCCAGCAACCACCATGACCCTTTGCTCATCCATTAATTCCATGACAAAACAGGTTGTGGAACATTAGTCATGATATTTCGCTGTTGGTTAGACACTTTTTAGTATAAACAACCAGAAGTCTGCCAAACTCTCCTCCTGGGCTTAATCCAAATCCCATTTACAATCCAAGAGTGGAGTTTATATTGGATATGAGGAAAAAAATCTCACTTGAAAGGGTCTGTCAAGCCCTGGAACATGCTGCCCAGGGACGTGGTGGAGTCCCCATCCCCTGGAGATGCTTAAAAGCCGTGTAAGGTGCTGAGGGACTTGGTTTAGTGGTGGGCTGTGTGAGCTGAAGGGTTGGACTCCATGAGCTTAAAGGTCTCTTCTAACCTAAAGAACTCTGTGATTTTATGTTGAACAGGGTCTAGCAGAGCAGTAGCTGAAGGACTTAGGCATTCAAATCATGAACTGTCTGTGGACATCTCATGAGCAGACAGCACAGAATTATCTATTCTTCTTTAAAAAGCAGCCTGGGAGTCTGCTCATCTGGAATACCTCCTGGGAAACAGCTTAAATTATTCATAGCCTCTATCAGTAGCACTTGAAAGAATCATCTTTCCAGATTCTTATTTACTTATTTATTTTAAAGTGAATACAATCATCATCTCCTCCATCTTGGCTTTCCAAAGCACAAAATGTTCTCCTGCCAATGCAAATAAACACAATCAAGCAGCTTCCCATGTGGAAAGCCCCCAACTACTGGTCTACAGCAGCCTCAGTGTTCATCACTGTGGTATTTTTAAACCACAGATACAGAAGCCACACATGACATCAAAATAAGGTACTGAAGTGCAAACTTTCCAATAGCAGCTGGAAGCCCTTAAAACTTATTTTCCACGGTCATTTTAGGGATAAAACTTCAGATACTCAGACATCTGGAAAGGAACGCTGCCAGAGTGAATCTTCACAACATTTCACTTAGTAGCTGCAACCAGCAGCTCCCTTTCTGACTTCCAACAGAGATTATATCAGACATTGATTTTAACTCACACAAGAAAGTACATGTTGAGATGCCTGCAACAAAAGCAACTGATTGTACCTTTCAAAAAAATACCACTTAAAAGGGAAAGAGAAAAGAGCTTGACTTCTCAGAGATGAAAGTCAGATCTATCATGCTATTAACTTTAAAGATGGAAAAATCATCTTATTGCAAAGTTGCCAACTTTAATCTTTCTGAATTGGTTTGAAATACATCTTTAGGGTGAAATGAAATATGTGCTTTTGTATATAGTAATTTCTAGGATGGGGGGGGGGGTCCTTCTTTCTTTGCTCCATTTCTTTTTTTTTTGCAGATGACTAGTTTCTGGCAATTTACTGCTGTCTCATGATGGCTGAACAAAGGGCACACCATAACATTTGCTGAGCAACCACAATTCCAAAGAATTAAGTGCTAAAGACTTCTGAATTGTGTATTGCTTATATCAGTCACCAGCAGCCTGAATGTGTTGAATCGAAATGACTGCAGCAAGCGCCAGTACAAAGCAAATTTCTTTAGACATCCAGGCTGCACTCAAGATGAACTTGTCCCCTAAGTAGGCTTGTGAGCTAATTTTATTCTTTTTTTTTGGATCTCAGTGAAGAGCCAGAAGTGGCTACAGAAAGGTCTGGGTGAGCCAAGGGTAAGTGAGGAAGTAAAACACTAGCAACAGTGAGGTGGACAGAGACAGAAAACCAGCCTAGTACCACCATAGCAATGAGAAGAAAAGTGAAAGCACCTCCGTTACCATATTGTTGCATCCACTGCAGTGATTATGTATTTGTGTTTGGCTGCAATGATATGTGGTGTGCTTCAGCTTGCTAGTCAGAGTTAAGATGCTTTCAGAGAGCACCTTTGCTCTCCACTTGCACAAAAAAAGATATCCATATCTACCACCACCCTAAAGAAATCTTCCTTCACAGCACATGTCCACCTCTCCTAAGGACAGGCTGGTGCTGGAACCATTCATATATAGATATATGTCCAGACATTTCTTCATTAATTAAAGGTAAGAAAAATGCTTAGATATCATGATCATGATGGATCATGTGTTTCATGATCATATATCTTACAACACTATTGACTTGTGTTCTCCAAATGGATTTTTCATTTAAAAAAATAAACACACAGATTCACCTTAAATCTCAGACACTGAATGGTGGATGAGAAGGGATTTTTCCCAAAGCCCCTCCCTTACTGATATTTTGAAATGCCATTCAGAACTTACAAAACACATCTGGAAAATATAGGAAAACGGGTTTTTTACTCTGGTGAAAGTTAACCTAAACAAAACAACATGTTTTTGATGACCTGTTCAGTTATTTTCTCATCAATAACAGAGGCTTTTCTACACTCTGACTGGCACACAGAGTAAGTGGGCTTCTTTAACTTGGACTCTCCTAGGAAATACATTTAAAACCCTGATATATCCAAGTAGTCTCTCTGCAGAGATCAGATATTCTCTCATTTTGGAAGCAGGGCTATGTGGTACCTGTCTCTGTTAGCAGGAAGAGGGAGACTTTCCCATCCAAATGCAACAGGGCAGAGCCACGTGCCTACGATGCCACACACTTCTGCATCACCTACATACAAGTCTAGATCTCTAAACACTCCCTGCTACTCATCAGCAAGTGTACTGAGGTGAGGATAGCCCAGCAGACATTTCTTGGGTCCCTCCCACAAGAGGGAACTAAAATTACTATCTGCTGCTGCTATTTCTTCCCTAAACTGTCTCCTAAAGCCCATTCTCACGGCAACGTCATCGTTCTTCTGTCTGCTTCATGTGCTCATTTTATAGTTGTGGAAACTAAGGCAATGGTACCTACTGAGCTGATTGCTTTCAAACTCATTGCCAACAGACAGACAGACAGCAGCTGTTATCCTGCAGTGGGTGTTTTTAAACCTATTCCTCTTTTGCTAAGGTCTATATGAACACCAAACTGGCTCCAAAGATTCTTCATTTACTAATACTTCAACTAAGAAAACTCTGTTTAAGCATTTAATGCTTTAGTTACTCTCAAAGAAAAGACAAAGTATATCAGATCAGGAAAATTTGGGGCTTCTTTTGGATGTTTAAATATCAGATGCTGAGATTTTGCTATTTCACTTTGGCAAAGACCTTTTTATTTGGCCTTCGCTGCTGCCTTAGCAAAGGTGCAAGTTGCCATGGCAACCCAAATCTCCATGGCGATGCACCACACAGCAGACATCCCGGTGTAAGCATGGACACAAGCAGGAAGCACACGCTCAGTGGGATTACTGGGAAGCAGGCTAGAAGCTTTTATTGTTTGCAAACACATCACAATGTTAATTTGGCTCAGTTTTAAAGGTAGGATGGGAGAAGGTGCAATCAAAAAAGTAAGCAACTGGGGGAAAAAGAGATGGAAAGAGCTAAGGGGAAAAAGAAAACCAGCTGTTGGAGTTTGAAACCTCTTCTAAAGCAAAGCTTATATTACTTGAGGCTAATTTGTTTCACCTTGAGTAATGGATATCTCAGTTCTTAATCAACTTCCTATGTTATCCTGTTGAGCTTTCAAATACACAGTTTTAATACCCTACAGAGATCAGCCACTCTGCACCATCAGCCACTCTGCAAACCTTCCCCTCTTTGGTCACCATCTCTGTTACTCACACTGTTGGGTTTGGGCTTTTCCCCAGAAGAAAACTGATTGCCAGTGACTCATCTTGTTTTTCCTCCTTGGACTCTCCTTCCATCCTACAGCTTTACTCTTCCTCCCCAACACAGTCTGTGAAAGATCCTCACCTCTTCTCCTTTAAATCTGCAGTGATTTCACCATGTCTCCTTTTACTTCTCATCCTTTGGCCTGACTCTTCCTCTTGATCCAGTCCACCTCCTTCCCTCCACAGGTAGTACAGACATTTTATTCTCTTCATAAACACAGTAATAAATAATGTGGGCCCACTTGTTCCTCCAGCGAATGCCTCATCTCCATTTCTTTTCTATATTCATACAGATTATTTCATTGTTTCTGTCCTCCCACATGAGCTGTCTGTATGGAAAGGAGCTGCTCCTGGTGTCCTTTCCTCTTTCTGTACATCCTGTCCCTGGGGAATCTCATGCAGAAGTACAAACTCAGCTCTGCTGACAGCTTGCAGATCTGCCTGTACTTCTGCCTTTTCCCTTAATGAAAATTACATAGGCTCTAAAGATTCAACCACTTTTTGGGATGGGACTTTCAAAACTGTTCATTCCCTTGGAAACAGACTAGCAGATATTTCCCTGCCCATCACCCATTCCTATGTATAAATTACTGACACTTCCTTTAAATTAATGACTAGTAGATATTTAACATGCAATGTAAAACCCCCTGTGACAGAATTCATGACCTATTAATCACCAACACCTAGAAATATGGACCAATTATTTTTATAAAGAGTATCTTGCACATCTCTTATCAATTCTGAGTCTACAGACTGCAAGGAAGGGGGAAAAAAAAGAGAAGCTCTTACAAGCTTGGTTTTTTTTTTGCATTTTGGAGCCTGCAAAAGCTGCTTGAGAGAAAATAATAAAGTAGAACATGCTTCTATTTGGAGTGGTTTTCAGCTTCAGAGACAGAAAGCCTCTATGCAAACTGTCCTTTAGCTAATTAATATAACATCCTATAGCATCCAGGACCGATTGCTCTTGAAGATCAGCTTCAGGTGGACTTCCAGCCTCAACCAAGATGGCAATTGCTACTAAGAAATGCATCACAGTCCCAAAGGCTGAGCAGCAAAAGGAGTGGACTTAGTTTTCCTGCCTCTGGGAAAGAGGTGGAGGGTGAAATCAGGCGATGGAAGAGAAGCACTCGTCATGTTACACCAGTTTTCCTGGTCATACAGATTCCCAGCTGCCTCATAACAAAGAACAGCAAAACAACCAAAAGTCTGCCAGGAACAACATCCCTTCCTGCTGACACACACACTCAGGATGTGTAGAAATGTCATTAAAGGCAGTGACACTGTCAGTTAGCTTTCCAAGGAGGGAGATTACACAAATATCTCTTATTGCTTTCCACTGCACTGCTCAGCCATTCGTCTGAGTTCCTCTGCTGAAACGAGTTCCTAAGCTCAGAGTAAATATCATCTGAGGCTAATGAGCATTTGCTTAGAGAGGGGTTCAAATGCCCGGGCCACTGAATTATTGGGAAGCGCGTTGTGACTGAGACAAGGGGCCCAATTAGATCAAATTGTGATGGCAGGTGGTGGAACTTGGACCACACAGTCCACTCCTAATGATCAACTGAAAATAATCACGTCCATGAACTTCATTACAGCCTCTTCCTTGAATTCAGGCTTAGTTACACTGGCAATAAGCTGCTGTGGCAGAAAGAATTTAAACCTCACTTGGCTATTTCACAAACAGAACAAGGGCAAACATATATCTAATTGTGCAGAGATAGATGTGTGGCCAGAATAACCAACCAGCTTTTATGAGTTCAAATTAAACAGCGTTGAGCCAGCTTCTGTCCTATAATATTCTTCTAGTTTCAGCACTATCCTGGCCCTGTGATGGGCTCATAGATCAGATTTTTCCTCCTATTTATTTTCAATGCTAACCTAAAGACGTTTTTTATTATTACTGTGTGAATAATCGACCCAGAAGAAGAGAAGCAGCACTGTGCTGCAAACAGCAAACAAGCACATTTCCCTTATAAGCCACTAACAAACGTGATGTTAGGTTTGTGATGCTTTCAGGTGAAGTCTGTACTTGGGATTCCTGACCACTTTCACATTAATTTTCAGATGAAACAAGCCTCTGGACATTTGAAATAGGATAAAACCCATTCATCTGTTTGAAACCATCCTCAACATTATCTGCACTTCATTACAAACCCCCCCTCCCCAAAACAAAACACCCAGGATGGGGAGTGCAGTTTGGGTTTTACAGCAGCTACAGGCTGATATCAGCTACTTACCTGAAGAAAACAATAAGAAAAGCAGCATTCCAAATCAATTCAAAAGGAGTCAGCATAGGATTTCATACAGAGCTCTTGTTAGCCTGTGGTACCTGCTAGTACACCTACAGCAGACAGATTTAGGGGGAACATTTTCTTACCATTTGAGGGACCCTCCAAAAATAAACAAGCATTATGTTGCAGAGCAACACTTCCATGGCACTAGAATCCACTGCAGCCTCCACTTATTCCTTCAAGCTATTTCATCTACAGAGCAGTACATCAATATCTGTATTTCAGTCCCTGGCTCCAGGAGTGCATTTATTGTTTCAACATCAATCAACTTTCTGCTCAAAAAAGTTTAAGCAGATCCTGCCTCCTCATTTCTATTTTCTCAACTGCACTTTCCCCTTGCTGTTCCAGCAAGAGCTTCTCCATGGCATCCCTCTCCTTTGTGAGCTACTTGCAGCTTTCTCCAGGGGAGAAGCATCTGATTAATCACAGCCAATACTGCCCACCCCTCCTTTAAAGAGCTACCATATGACCCGTATGGCTAAGGAACCTTTTCCTGAAGTCACTGTATTAGAAAATCAGCTATTACTGCTTTCTTTGACTATCAGCTTGCACAAATCACTGATTTCACCCAACTTTCATCTGCTACAATGCAACGAAACAACACCTCCCTCCCTTTGAGTTTGTCATCTCCATCTCATTCCTTTCTGGATGCCCTCTGATTTATTTCTTTCCCTTTCAGTTGTCCCTCCCTGCTCACTATTTCACAAGATGCTCAAAGCAGGCTACAGTTTACAACTTTTCCTTTCATTCTAGGGGACACTGATGCATTGGGAAGCTTTCAGCTCAAGCTGTAACTGTGCCAAAAGGATGGAAAATTATAAACAGTGAGAGATTAAATCTATCTTTCACAACTAAACAAGTCACTCCTGGGACACTTTTTCAAGTCCCATGCTTTAAATTGTGAATTCAGAGCTCAAAAATCTATAGCTGAAAGATCCCAACAATAAAACATCACAAACAAAAGGACAAAATTGAAATGGTGCTATTAAACTTGATTATGCCCTAGGTGCTTGGTGACTCAAATGGATTTTGACCATGTCACATATTTAAAGGATATATCAAATATGTATCATACTTTGTCAGTCAGCTTCTGTCAGGTGCCAGTTCCACATTTCCTTGCACAACACTTTTCTTGCCCCTTGTTTGGTTTCATTTCCATAAACCATTCAGTTAGCATCATCTACTGCATATGTTGGAGTAACATCTTATATGTTATAAAGTACTTTTGTTTCTTCTACCTGACAAACACCTGAGCTTCAGGAATCTCCCCACACTTTAAATTGTTGCATTTTAAGACTGTATTAGCAAGAAAAAGCATGTAAACATTGAGCATCCACATCACTCTCTGGCTCTTGCAAAAGAGGAAAAGTAGAACAAATGGAGCTATAACTTTAATATCAGGCAGGCACTACTTTCTTATATCTGTCCTTACGTTAGAAACAAAGGTGAACTCAACCCTAAGTCTACAACAAGCCCTTAGACAGTTGTTGTAAAGAAGCTCAAGTCCCACCTGAATCTAATTTTTGCCTCTTACTTTCCAATGCTGCCCATAATTCACAGGGCTGGGCAAGTCCCTAAGCCAGTGGTTAAGCCTGAAGTGGAAGAACTGCAGTACCATGTAGGTTTTTAGGCTGATCTCACGGTGGAGCATCACTTCAAGTGCCCATCAAAACTACAAGAAGCTGCAACAGACTCATATAAGCTGGGCAAATGGCAGTTGCTAATTGCCTTCCATTTCAGTTTGCTGAGAGGAGCACCCTCTCCAAGAGCTTGTTCTGCTAATTAAGTTATAACAAAGAGGTGACAGATATTTGGGAAATTTACATTTTTATATCAAAGATGACATTTGATAGTGACAATTCAAATGCCTTGAAATCTGTCATTTCAGTGCTAATGACTCTTACAGTAAAAACCACCTTGTGCTGTGACCCTTGCCAGGCTCTTTGGAAGGTTGAAGAGGTGTTTATCACTATGTGTATGCCTGTCCTATTAAAGTTATTGCCTGAAATACCCATATTCCTTCAGTTGCCTTGGTGGATTTATCCAAGTTTTCTGATTTGATACCTTTGTGGTGGAGAGACTGCTTGCATGAGAATTTAGTATGCTATATAGCTCCCCATGAAAAGAGATCTTGGAACATCTGCAGATACACAACATCGAGCTTATTAATAATACTCCTGTAGCTAAAGGCTACAGACAAAATTAGAGACCCAAATAGGGAGCTTTTAGCACATATGTAGGGATGCTGAAGAACCATTTCTGGATATTATGCTTTTTGCTAAATTAGTTATCTGCATCATTGAGCAAGAGTATGAAGATGAACATTTAAAATAAAGCTAAGAAAATCTCCATCTGCATGAACAGGTCCTGATTTAACTACAAGTGAATGTTTCTGTTGGGAAATTGTTCCAGGAGAGAACAAAAAAAAATACTGAAAGGATAAACCTATGGGTTTTATTTCTTGAAAACTCTGTTCCCAATCTCCACTCCTCAGCCAATTACTACTTGGATATGACTAAGTGATCTCTAAAGGTCCCTTCCAACCCCTACCATTCTATGAATTACTACTGAAAGCAATAAAAATGCCAGCTACAGCTTCAGATCCTTGGGGTGATAAAGACACATCTTCTGAGACCATCTCTGCCCTGGATCTTTCACAGCTATAATTAAGCAGAATAAGTAAAGGGGAGGTTACAGAGCAGGTCAGTGGCATAAGGAGGGAATAGAAGTGCTGTGAGTTTCTGTCTAACGGACAGTAGAGGAAATGTCTGCTTGCAACCTTTTAAATCCCACTAGGACAGATGAGGTGGAGGGAGAAGAGAAGATGATGCAGAAGAAAAGGCAAAAGAAAGAAAGAACCACTTCACTCCAAAGCTTTGGAGAAGCTTTGGGTTAATTTCCACAACATTTAATTAGAGTTGACACTCAAATTGGGATATGGTGGGGGGATGGGGATAAAAAGTAAACCCCTCAGCTTGCTAAAATCACTGCTTGCACCCAGAGTTTCCCTGTATCTCTCTGATGGTTTCCTTGCAAATCTCATTTGAAATCTCATCAAGGTGGTGGGATTTTATTTAAGGGCAGGACCACAAGAGCAAATTGAAGGGTGCACTGGAAATGTGCTTAAGGACAGAGAGGCAGAGAAGGGTGAACATCAGGGCTAATGAACCATCAACAGAAACTTGTCAAGAATGGAACAAGAAAGAAATTTACCCAGAGAGCCGTAAGTAAAGGGAACGAAGAATATGTCAGAAAACATTATCCTGAAATGAAATAGATCATGTCAGCAAAAGGCAGATGAAGCAGTGTTATTGTAACTGAGCCTTCATCAGTGCCTCTAGGAAAAACAAGAGCTTCCACACTGAAGTGCAACAATTCTTACCCTGACCTTGATAACTTGTGCTTAAGCCATTAACAAATCCCATGGCACGAATTTGATGAGAAAAAGAGATCAGCATAAGGAAGCTCAGGCAGCTCGCTGCTAATAAACACATTTAGAGAAAAGGCTTTTTTTTGACAAAGCAATGAAAATACAACCTGTCAGTACAGGAGGATTTCTGGTGTCGAAAGAAGAAAGTCAAATAAAGATTCAAAGCTATGGGTTGGATTTTTTTTCCACTCCCTTTTCTCACTCTTGGCACCTCCTTCTCAGGCACTTCTGCCATCCTCATGCTTCACTGAAGCCCTGAGCTTTGGGAGAAGAGAAAGGGATGATATGAAATTACAACAGTTGTCTGATGAGTCAGTTCTATTGAACAGCTTGTCCAGGGAGTTGACTGAGTCACCATCTCTGGAGGTATTTAAAAGACATGTAAATGTGATGATGCTTAAGGTTATGATTTAGTGGTGGACAAGGCAGTGCTGAGTTAACAGGTGGATTCAGTGACCTTAAAAAGTCTTTTCCAACCTGGATTCTATTTTTCTAACATCTTGACTTCACCAGCAACTGAGCTCTTGGCATCTCATGGCACCAGTCATCAAGGCTTTTCCCTTTCACGTGATCTGAAATCCAGCCTAAGACAGGAAGGCTCCAGCTGGGAATGTGAGTAGAGCCACACAACACTCCAGCCCATCCTTTGGTTTAGGTTCTATATATCTTATGTGCCTAAACATATCCAAGACCCTTCGAGACCATGGGAATGTCCTGAGCACTGTGTCTGTCTGGGGTGTGTGAGTCACCCCATGATACATTTATTTTACAGCAGGAAGAAAATACAATAACCAAAGCACAATCACTTTTAGTTTCAACATCACATTGTCACAGCTGAAATTCTCCTGAGCTTAAAACAAATACTCCTAGGCAGAAATCAATACAATTAAATGCAAACAGCCCAAAAGGTTGATGAACACCTGTACTTCATACATTCACTGTCTTATTTATTTAGCATCCAGCTAAACCTTTTCTTTCAGAGGAAAATCAAATGGCAGAGCATTCCCCATGGGAGGTGGATAGTTTTTTCTCTTGCTTATGGGACACCAAATACTGCTTACATTATACAAGAAAACATTTGTCAGTGTTACTTTTA
Source organism: Urocolius indicus (assembly GCA_013401255.1). Lineage (NCBI taxonomy): Eukaryota > Metazoa > Chordata > Aves > Coliiformes > Coliidae > Urocolius > Urocolius indicus. The sequence goes on along the minus strand of WBNH01012085.1, from coordinate 37,426 downwards.
TTGACACCAATTAGTCCTTTATTACATTTCCTGGGATTCATTATGTGCACTAATTAATATACCAGGCTACCATTCACATCAGCATCTGTTTCACATTTACGTAGGAAGTGAACTAAAAGTACAAAAAACAACCCCAAAACCAAGAACCAGAACAAGAACACCACCTCACACTGAGAAAAAAACCCAAACCACACAGTCAGGTTCCTCAAGACAAGTGAGGACAGTTGACTTGCCACAAAGCACAGGCATAGAGAAATCATTTGCTGATAAGGTTGGCTCACATGAGAGCTGTGCAGGGTTTTTGAGGTTTTAGCCATCTAATTACTGTGCCCCAAATAAGCTAACAGAAGATAATGATCTGAAGTTATATTAACACATGCAAATTTTACTGCTTTTGAAATAACTCCTGAAAATTGTTAAATCTCTTCTTCCATGAGAACTTTTGGCTGCTGTGTCTTTGTGACTGGCTTCATCCACCATGCATACATTTTCATGGATGAAGTACCTTTTAATATCCTCCATGAATAAAGCATCAAAAGCTCTCTGAAATTAAGACTATTCAGGAAAGCACTGACACTTTAATTGTGAGCAAGGAGGTTTTTTTTAAAGGTGCTTAATTACAAAGGGGAAATATGTACAATAACAGAGCCATTCATACTGTATATTAAAGAGATTTCATTATGCACAGGTTCTCTGAAGCAATGGAACACAGTCATTAAAGAGCACCCAGGTTTAAAGGAATGTTTTCTTAATGGAAGCAGGAATTATTATGTAACAGTTTGATCATCTTTTTTATTTGAATCCTAAACCCTTGACTCTTTTCTCCCTTGAGATTAAATCTCACATTTCACTGGAACATCCTGTCTCAGTTCATTGCAAGTTGTTTTCTGTTTTATTAAGGAGCCGGCTCAGATTTCCCCATGACACAACCTCTTTCCCCTCCATGCCTAAAAGATTCTTCTGTAACTCTCAGATAACCCCAATATCACTTTGGGATGACTGAAATTCAGTGGAGAGATGGGAGGACCATTGCACTGATCCAGTACTCAGGTGCAGCAGTGAAAGAGGACGTGTAGATATTGAAATAGGGATAGTTTAGACCATGAGAGACACTGTTCATGGTATTTTGAAGAGCAAAGTGAATGACATGAGTCACAGCTCATCCAAACCAGTTCCTGCATTTCCCCTGGCACAGTTGGTTCAGCTTTCACAGAAACAGCAGGCTCCTGACAGCTTGTTTTCTTTGGATGTTTTGCTCTTTCTGGACAAAGCTTGTTGCAAGATGGAAGAGAGAACTGCTAAACATGTTTATTTACAGAACACCACACGTGGCAGGTTACAACACTGTGGTGTCACAATATCAGCTCCATCAGCTACACCAAGTGTTAGATCCTCTGCAAAACAACTGGGAAGGAATTTGCAAAACGTGACAAACATGCAGCAGAGGAGTTTGGAAAGAGGAATTCAGTAAGACTCTGCTCTTCAGCAGAGTCTAGACAATATTCTGCCACTTGCCTATTAAAAATGCAAGAAAAATTGAAGCTAAGTGTTCTACCCATCATTTGGAACCAGGGACAATATTCCCCTTTCTGTCCTATACAGCTGTAGTCCCTTTAATTGTACACTTCATCCTTCACACAGCATGGAAAATATACAAAGAGGCTTGCTTCACTGAATGAGGGGTCATTGTGTACCTCTACCAGGCAGCTCACAACTGAATCTTGTTTATCTAGTTTTCATTCAGGGCTTCTCAACATGAGAATAGTCCTTTCAACAGAGGCATCACCTAATAACATCTATGGCACCAGTGTTCCCAAATGCACAGATGATGTATGTAAAGTGCAATGATTGTAACTCTTACCTGAAACAATGTTCCCCCAGGTCAGAACTGTACATATATATATATATATATTCTGGATTTTGGAAGTGATGATTATTTGAAAGGAGTAAATCACACACACCATGTCGCTCCTCACACAAAACAAATCAGTAGTATTAGTGCAATAGATATTCAAACATGTTCATACTCTTCAGTATGAACTTTAAGGTCAAAAATCCAACTGAAAATAATGATATATTTGCCCAAAGAGACATGACTCCAGGGTTAGGAACTGCAGTGAAATCGATCTCTCAGCTTCCATGCAGCCTGTACAGTGCCAGACCATGAGCCTGACAAGTTGGATAAAAGGCCTTGGGGTAGCACATAATGAACTGCTTAAAAAAACCTACTTGTCAAGAAACACCAAAATTGCTTCACATTTCATCTAAATTTATTTAATTAACAATGTTACAAAGCCAGCTTTCCTTCCTAGTCCTCCACAAAATGCTCGAGAGTGCTATTTAATTACCAGTCACGGCAAATCCTTTATCTCGAGGGGAACACGATTGATCAAAGGCAAAAGAGTATTTGCCATGACTCATGCTTCTGACTTATAAACCCAAAGCTTACCTTAAAACACAATTATCATTCCTACCAAATAACCAGAAACTAGGCAACTTGGTCCTGCAGACACGAAGCAATGTGCCATTTCTTCTGGAAGCATGTTAATGGCACTCAGCTTGTCATTCAACTGCTCAGGAGTTAGATATAATGCTACTTCTGAGCTTCTCTTTTCACTACTGTCTTCTGCTTTTTGTTCTGCACTGTTCCACAACACCTCAGAACTCGTTAGGCTCTGAGTATCATGTGAGCATCTCATGGACATTAATGAATTTAGCCTGACACTAACTGCAGTGGAGAGATATCATCAGTCAGGATGTGAAAGCTTCACCTAGGGTACAACAGCCACACTCATAATCCTGAGGGTTGCTTTTAAATCCATGAAGAGTTTTCTTTAATGGGTTCAAGCCTTCAACTCCAAGGACACACAGATTCCCAATCCTTCTTTACCCAGCTCTATTACTCTTAACATGGCACGTGGCAAATTTTTCTGCTTAGGCTACTGGGAGAGACTCCAGAGGCCCACCAAGTACAAACTAAACCAGATGAAATGAGAAGATAAGCATGTTTAATGACATGGGACCACCAGAAGAACTAAAATGCATGCTGAAGTCAATAAAGACCCGTTGCATTTTCTAGATATGTCAGATTCACAGCAAAGCATCAAGTTCAAGCATTAATAGATGAGTCAACTTGGCCTTTTAATATCATCTCAAAAATGTTTTATTTCTGTGGGAAAGATCCAATCATTGCACTTTGAGAGAACCTTTGGTGCATCAATTTGATTTCTGTCTGAGCCTGTCAGAAAAGGCCAAAGGGACAATCAGACCAAGAAATGAAAGTGAGGAAAAAAAAAACCTTCTTGCCATTCTTGTAACTTCTACATGATTCAACTCTTGATGCATTTAGATCCTGTCAGAAAACATACAGCAACCCTCCCTGAAATGTTCCCCTTTGCCTACTTCTAATTAAAAAAAAAGACGTATTGACCTGTGTTTTCTTCATGAAAGGTAAAGTTATTGCTCTTTTTTGTGTGTGTGAAAGAGCTGAATATTGAGTCAAGTGTCAATATAAAGTCATTTAGAAGTAGAAAATTTAAACTGTTACAATTTGCTAAAAACATAAAACATATCTAGAGTAGCTGCCAGACTGCTGAGACACAAACTCCCCACCTTCAGTGGAGTTTCTCAGCAGCTTCACAGGATTATAACCTGTTCCCATTGATTCCAATTGCATTGTTTCTGATCTTGAACGGTATCACTATAAAAATGATCAGCCTTAGAGGACAACAATATCTTCTGAGAGACTTTGAACTGTCTGAAAGGGAGAGAACAAAGACAGGTGCATTTTCTGCCTCTCTGTTCCCTTCTCTGCATACCTTGGGTGTTTGTCACCATTACGTATCTGCAAGCTTATCAGTGCTATATCTCACATCAAAGGCTTGCCACAATATCATTGCCTTAGCTCATTTGAGTGAGATAAGAATAACTCCACACTAGGTGACGGAAATAAAACTTGTGCATTATACTAAACAATAACATCTATGAACAGAGAATTAAGCACATTATGTGTGTGGTGATTAATACTTGCAGTATGAAGTTAATAGCTGTCATCTTCTGACCTGTGCTATGTGGGAGGTCCAACTGTTACACTGGGTTGTTTTTGTTTTAATAGAGTTTATTTTATCTTCTAAAAATGAGAAGAGATGACAATCCACTTCCAATAAACCTCAGTACAAAGTGCTATGGGAGGGGGAAAGCTCAGCTCGGCACATGCTGAATGAAAAAGCACACATGCAGACTCCAATTGCACTGAAAATGAAGTTTGTGGTTAACATGGCTTTCTGTGAAATACTTCAGAGACAGCAAATGTCCCAGGTTTTATCCTCATTTCCACGGTGGGATTCTTGTGGATAAACATATTCATAAAGTATTAATTAGCCTTTTGTCTGTTCTCAACACTCCAACAGCAACCAAAATTACTCCAGGTGAGTTTGGAATGTCCCCAGAGAAGAAGATTCTAGAATTCCATTGCACTGAGTTAACAACAGTGAGTTGTATTCCAAAAGAATACAACTAGTGGACTCTGAATGTAGCTCAGTTCAATATTTTTAACAAAAACCCCACTTTTTAAGTTTTCCACCTCTGGTTTGATGGGTATATATAAAAAAAAAACCCAAAAAAACAAACAACACTCCAAAACCCAAAAAGCAACAAATAGCTTCAATGTCATTTGTAGGTAATGAAGAGAGACATTAAGTACTGTAGATTCAAAGCATTCATACCCAGTCACTCCCTTCTTGGTGCAAGCTCCTGTGTTCAGAGCATAAGATTTAACTCAGCCATGTACTTTAATTAAATTTCCTGCCTTCATATTGCATATCCACAGGACAATTAAGCCACAGCCATTGAACAGCCTCCCAAATTTACACTTATGCCTGTAAATCTGTATCTACTAGTAGTAAAATTTTCCAGGACCCACGAGGACCGTTGGTGTCACCAAATGTATCAGAAAGAGACAGACGCCAGACAAATTATTTCTGCTCTGCATGTCTATAAACTAGCCACTGCTTCCTTGTAGGGATCATCATAAGCAGAAATCTATACTAGCTGAGCTGTCAAAACCTCAACTGGCATCATGTACAAGAGCCAAATTGAGTGACTGAAGACCTGAGATAACATTCAGGAAGGGACTGTTTCTCTTGTGCCAAATGGGATTTGGTTTGAGAGTGTAGGTGCAAGGTGAGGATTAGCAACATTGCTTTCATGTTTAGGCTGTTTGAAGAGAAAAGGGACATCAAAGCAAAGCATCAGGTGAGATGAGATCAATGAGCAGATGAAGGAGGCTGAGGATAGTGAGGAAACAATCAGAGGGAGTATTTGTACTAGCACCCCTAGACCTCCAATGGAAGAAGGAAGGACCTTGTAAGGCACTGCATAGGTGTGTTTAACAGCAATCTTATGCCTCAATAATTAGCAGAGCTCATTCATAAGCTTCAGTGGAAATCCTATCAATTTTGTGTGAATATTCTTATGGCAGTGCCTGGGGCCATGCTCCACAGCAGCTGCAGAATGTGCTCCCAGCACAGACAGCGACTCACAGTGCAACCAGTGGAACAAGGGTCTTCAGCTAATCTGTATCACTTCCTGATATTAAAATGAAATGCTCTCCAGTTTGTGGCAATGCAATAAGAATAGGCACAATGACTCTGTAATGAAGAGTTGCAAGCACTATCCTTCCTCTCTGAAGTCAATTATTTCAGCTCTCATTCTATCAAAGTGAAAGTTGAGATGAGATAGTGGAAGACACAACCATGCCACTAGCAATCTGTTTCCCAAATAAGTAGTATTCCTTTTTGCCAACAAGTCTTTCCTAAACAGCCATGTACTCTAAATTCCCTCTGTGATAGTGAGATGATGATAGAATTAAAGGCTTGAATGAAAAAGACAAATTTATTCACATATTCCATTTATTAAAAACAACCAAATAACATCCAACTCCAATTTTTTTAAGTGCATCACACTGTTCAGGGGAGATTTTATCCACAACTTGTTATCCATAGACTCCAGCTCTTTCATTCCAATTCTGAAGCAGAGCTGAGCTCTATGGAAGCCTTGTCTGACTGTACATTCATTCTTCATTTTCATTTTCCACACTCGTATCAGTCAGAAGCAAAGTTTGGCAAGAGCAGCACATCAGTTGAAATTATACAGAACAAGTATAACAACTAACTTCCAAGCCTTGAAGCCTATTTAACCAGAAAGAGGTGTTTCTTGACCCCAAAAGTAAGATTAAGCTTCAAATGGAATCTTCAGATGCCCTAATAATCTTACAATCGCTTTTCTGTGCCCAGCTTTTCTCCTCAGAAAAGCAATCCCAGATGTCTGAGCCAGTATTGAAGGTATTGCTCACTACACAATGTTGTCTGTATCCTATCACTTGGGTACTGGTTCTTGATTACTGCAAACCACATTAATCATCTGGGCTATATCACAGACAGGCATTTTACCAAAGAAAGGATTAATGATCAAAAGCTGGAAATAGAAACCAGGACTTGTGAGGCAGGCTGAGAAGAAATCTGAGGACAATTGACTTTGTAATCACCTGAAATGGAGAGACAGTGAGCCTGAAAGGCTTTTTCACTTTCTGGTTCAGACTGAAAAGAACAAAGAGAGACTTTACAGTTTGTTAGAAATAAGATGATGAGAAATGAGATGCAATTTTAACCAACAGGAAAAGAAGGAAAGGAAGGTCCTCATGAGACTCCAGTCCTTGACAGTCCAGGAGCCATTCAATGTATTTGTATTTATTTGCTGATTATGACTCTCCAGTAATCAGAAATGTTTGTCCCTGCGGCATCCCTCAGGTTGCCTTATTTGAGAACAGACAGGACTGCTCATGAGGCTGCAGAAAGACTCCAAAACTTGGTAATGCTTTGGGATAGTAACTGAGGCCACTTGAGGAGATGTCACCAGACCAGACAGGTTGCTGCTTCCAAACTGAAAAGCAACAAGAAATCTAAAATATAAAGGATGCTATATGAAATCAAAGGTGTCTCCACACAGCTTGCTTTAAGAGTAACCACTGAGCTATCCAGAGGCAGCCCATCTTTGCACACACTATTTCTACCAGCAGAACAAAAAGCATCTGTAGTACCAAGTTATTCAAATCATCATAGCGAGTCATCTTCACTTCCAGGGCTGATGCTGTGGTTCAATAAGGATCTTGATTGCCAGGAGCATCACAGTGACTTCAGATGTCTGAACTTTGTGTCATTGAAGTGTCAAATTCCACCAGGGTTACCATTTCTTTATGGTAGCCTTTCAGTATGGAATGTACTATATTAGATAAAAGGATCTTCTATTAATACTGTGATTTTAATAATTATCCATCTAATTCTAACAGTGATGTTAGTGGTGGACACAAGACAGCACAGACAGATCAGAACATCAGGTGTCTGCTCTGTATATACGAGCTGACAGAAAAGGCATGTGTCAGCAGGGACTGAGTTTGTGTCTCCCAGCTCCAAATAATACAATCACTGTCTCAGCAGTTATAAGGAGGAGACAAGGGGGACTATGCTTCAAGCATGCAACTGGAAATGCAGAAATTCCCTTTCTAAATGTTAGGGTTTAATAAACACCTGCAGCTCCTAACAATTTAGATCCCCTCAGAAATCAAAATATCTTGGTTGCACTCTCTCTGCTCATTCTGACTTCCCCCTTCTAACCTCCCTCCTTTTCAGTTCCCATGAAGAACTAATCTCGTTCTCATTTATAAAGATTAGGGTTTTTTTTTTCCTCTTCCAAAGCATGACAGCTTTTGGGACATTTCTGCTGGTAGTCCTGTAATGATGCATTGCCCTTATATATCATCAAAACAATAGCACATAAGTTATGTATTACAGGCATGGGTTATCCAAATGACAGTTGCCTGATGAGTGAGTGCCACAAAACTGTTACAGCCCCACTGGCAGGAGAGTTACAGGAGTGCCATGACAGTTACACTCTGGTCAAAACAAGGATTGATATTGTGATGTGAGAACAAGTTCAGAGTGGAAAAGTTAGTTCTGGTACATCAAACAATTACTGTACTCAACAATGTAATGAAATTGCAAAGCCTGGGTTTGTTTGGAATATATATCACCATTGCTCCGTGCCTGGGTGGTAGGAGACAATATTGCTCATTCACAAGTGACAACCACTTGAAGTTTATTGGCTTACATTTCATAGACTGGCTTTTAAAAACCAACAATCTGCAATAAACTAATATTCAAATCTGTCAGTTTCAAGATACAAGAAACCTTCACACTACATCCATACACAGAGATTAAATGCTAATCTGATTCTTATATCACTTAATTGCTGTTACATTTGTCTAACTTGAAGCGTCTTAATCTCCTTTTTCCAGTATTATACCAGTGCAATTAAGACTGCAATTAGTCCTGTCACTTATAACATGTGGAACTGTGCTGGTGAATACTCTGAGGTTTTTTTTTTTTTCCAACCCATCTTCCACCTACACACAACTGCTGCGACTTTGCCACGTTTTCACTTCAGAACCTCAGATCTCAGCATAATCAGAAAATCATGTGTGTGATAAACCAATGGAGACACCCAGTGATATTAATGAAAACTGGTGGATTTCCCTGTGACCTGCACACTACAGACTCCAAGGCTTTCCTGTTCAATTCTTCTGCTCTCCCTAAAACAACGGGCATTCCTTCAGGATAAAAATGCTCTAACCCTATGACACCGGACAGCTGCCACCTCTGTGAGCCATCTCCTCCTTACTGTGCTTGACCAGCGCCAACTGAAACTTTACATTTCAAATATGTTTTCCACTGGAAAAAAATGGCAAGAGATGCCAGCAGTGTCATAGAATTGGCAACACCAAAGTGTTTTTAACATCCAAAACAACTAAGCCACTTGTAAATTGAAAACAACCACAAAACATGTTATAAAGAAGTTGAACATTTTGCATATTCTTATCACTTAAAAATATCTTCTTTCTGATTTCTTAAAGGCAACATAAACCATTTCAACTTTACTGTTTAGTCCTGGGCGGAAAAAAACAAAAGATTCATTGCAAAAAAAGCATACTTGGTACAGTTCTAACCATAAAGTTCCCATGTCCTCAAATCCCCTCTGAATGCTGCATGGAGTCATTATAGAATTGAAATAAAACTTAAAGGCTAACTTCTCCCTATTAGTGTTCTGTGTTTTATATGGGGCAAAGGGGAAGAGACTGTCCATAATTTTGTTAACAACTGAACAGCCCCCATGCATCGGGTTATTATTTCAGCACTCTTGATCACCTAAAAATATCTTTCCTTTAAAGAGCTGTGAGATCAGGTAGAGAATTAGAGTACAGAGGCAAAGCAAGTGTCATGGCTAAATCCAGTGCAGACAGTAGTTCTATTCATAGAATCATTTTGATTGGAAAAGACCTTTAAGATCATCAAGTTCAACCACAAATTCATGTCACACAGGTCAGCTCCTCACGTGCTTCACCAGCCCTTTTGAAGTCCTGTGCATGGGGAGATGGGTTGTTTTCTTTCTAATATTTCCAGTGCCATATTTTCAGGCATTTTCCTTCCTTTTATTCTTTTTCTTGCAGTTACAGTAATGTATTTATTTTTTCCTATCTGCAAAGCATGATCTGCTTGTACCCACCCACGGTCTTATCAGGTTTCTGCACTTACACTTTCTTGCTTCTGACCATCCAACTCCCCTGATTTTCTGGGATGCTTATTTTGTGGCAGTCTCTTGCTACCTCAGCTCTCGACTTTCCCTTGAAACCTACAATTTTCCAGGCTCTGCCATGAGCTTTTAGAAAGCACAAAGATCAGAGTTCACCAAGCTACCTTTTCTGCCTAGAGCACTCCAGGGGAGGAACAGAATACATATAATCAGGATTGTCTCAAGTAGTCTATGACTAACATGAAGAGAAAATAAAACGTCCAAGACACTATAGTTAGAGAGCAAAGTGATAGTTAAAAAGGACAAAGGGTTTCTGACTTCTGCTCACAGGTTTTTCTGGGGAAAAAATAGAAAACAACCCAGAGTATTACAGGTAGAAGAGAAATGAATGTGGAAATTGGGAATTCTGGTCTCCATTTCAGGCACCCATGAGGCAAGGTTGTACAAACAGGGAGCAGGCTGTCTGGGAACCTGGACTCTGGAATTGCACACACTCACACTGTAGATGTGGAGGCTTGTCTGGCAGCTGGTCAAAGTATTAACAATGGTGTCAAACTGATCTTTTTCTGCTGGCTTCAGGGCATGCCTGACTTTTTATTTATGCATAGCTAAGAACAGTGGTACTACTTATTTCTAGAGAACAAACCCATGACAAATGTATTTGTGAGCATGTTTCAACTCTGGCACTGCCTTCAGTTATCTTCCTTTGAACTTCTGGATTTTTTTTTTCTGATAACCAGGTTGCTTAGATAAAAACTAATTCCTGACGTTTAAGCAGCTGAGATGAAAAATCCTCAGCGTCCAATGGTGCTTCAGGTTTTAAAAAGGATTTAATTCCACTCTGCAATGACAAGTTTCACTGTCACAGTTCCATCCCCCCATCGAATCACTTACCAAGCTTTAATAAAAGCAACATGATAAAGAGATTCTGTCTACTCTAATTATTTTTAAATCCATTTTTATACAAAACACTTTCCATTTTGCAGCCTAATTTTCTCTTTTCCCTTTCTCTCTCTTTTTAAACTTTCATTATAAGCTATTATTCGATTGGCTTTTTTGGATGCTTGCAAAGGTATTTTGTTTTGGGGGAATTAATTTTCAAGGCAAATGGTGAAATTACAGACATAAATTTTTTCAGATACAGAAACTAGAGGGAAATTGGCCCACGATTTTATATTAGATCTCCAATTTGATTAAAACACCATGTGAAATTTTTAATGAGAGCTACTGGGTCTAAATCCATTTTCTACATCCTGATCTAAAATGGTGAAGGTAATGCTTTCTTTCTTCTATCTGCAGCCCAATTGTTCTCTCTCTCAGAAGCTGCAGGATCTAGGACAGGAACAGTGTCACTCTACATTTTGCTACAATTTTTAGCATGTTAGATCTCTGATTTACTTTAAGTTATCTGGACATATATTAGTTATCATCTCCCACAGTTCAGGCTCATGCCTGTTCCCTCATCCACTGGGATGCTGAAATCCTTGCAGCTTGTGCCATTGACCCAGAAAATGACATTTTAACTTCACTAATTGAGTCAGACGTAAAGCAAAAGAATGAGTTAATGATGTGCTTCTCAGAAAAGCTCTCTGGTGTACCCCAGTGGCCTCATTCCTCCTGAAACAACCCAAGACTAAGTCCATGATTTTATCAGTACCCATCTGCTGCCTTTTTCCCCCCATTTACCAGTCACCTATCCACACAGATGCTGAGCTCTCCAAAGACAAAGAGAGATGGACAATTTACCCAAAATCTCTAACCCTCAATTTTGAAGAACTGGAGGCTATTAAAGAACTTCTTGTCCTCCCAAAGCTGTTTTTCATCTCAGGATTACAGTCCTTCCATTTAACCCAGTCTGGTCTTTTAAGTAGGAGAGAGAGAGCACATTCTGTTGTTTCATAGGAACCCCCAAAATATCACTCTTCAAAACTTTGAGGAGCAATTGCTTATTGTAAAATAGCTCGTTTGTACCATGATACAGTTTATCTGCACTGGTGTTGTACACATAGAGATGACTCCACGTGAAAATGATGCTGCATTATTTATGACATGCTTGGGGTGAACAGAACACTGCACATTATTGCTTTCAGCAAAGCCTGCATAAAACATGCTTGAATAGAAGACCATCACTCAAAGGGTTTGCAGTCCTCTGGATTTTAACTTATAACTGTGGATATAATAGAAATGATGAGAGATAGTGGAAACCTCCTAGGTGACTTCACCATTAGCACCATGGCACAGAGATGGATCATCAATGACCTTTTCAGTAAAAATGATCCAGGAAAACACTGTTTAACAGATGAATATTAACACAGCAGAGACTAACAGAGTGTGCAGAGCTTTGGGAGTTGCACACTGCTTTATTCTTGATTTAAAATTCACAAATGCCAATGCATTCATGGAAAATTGTAATTTAACTTCCTAACACCCATCTGTATGAGAGGTGCTTGTAAGCAAGGCCTGATAAAAGGCTGAGAAACATGCATACCTAATGTCATGTCTGAAAGAAAAGAGACCACTCAAGTTAATGACACAAATAAGTAAAGACAGACGTGTTTACAGAATGAAGATCAATATTAGAACTACTTTGCATGATGATGCAGGTAGAGGGAGATTTAGCTGGGTCCCTTCTCTACAGAGCTGAAAGAACACAGGGACAACACACAAATGGATTAAGCTAGGAAACATAAAGCTTGTCTCCTGAGCCTCAGACCAATACTGCAATGTAAAGACCTTCTTGCTTCTTCACAAGTGTCCATGATGAGCAAAACAGTACACAACATATGACATAACTCCTCAAGTTAGACTGCTTCATGAATGAGAGAAGTCGAGATATTGAAGTTTAACTGTGACAGAGGCAGCAGAAAATGCATCTCCATGAAGTCTAAACCTGTTAACATGGTTGTAAAACGAGCTTCTACTGGCATTCAAGGGGTTTGGGTGTTGGGTTTTCTAACTGCATGCTTATTTTTGCTGATTTTTTTTTTTTGCAAAGCACAGACTCAGGAAGGCGGCCAACAAGACTATTACCATCAGTACCTGCTTTGTTCAGTTTGTTAGAAGCCTGTGCAGGAGAGCAACAAGAGGACCTAGATAGGAATTTCCAGTATCTATTAAAAGTATGGGCTAGCCGCCAAAGAATTAACCTGGGATTCTAACCCAGCATCTATTCCCATATCTGCAGGCAGACTACTGCCTGCCTGCATCCATTCAAAACAAGATATGACCTATGATAAGCTACAAGAAAAAAACTAGCTATCCCCTTTTTAATGACATGAGGGGTCAACTGGACCTTCAGACGGTAGCAATGAGGAGTGAAGGCAATGCCATCATACCTCTTGGACCTTTCAATGTGTCCAAACCTAAATGATACAACCTGTGAGGATTCAGTTGTGTGCAGACTTAAAATTCCATGGAGGAAAAAGGAAAACCATTATGATACATTGGTTTTTTCTTCCTCTGAGTTTTTCTTACAAAGTTTGAGTTTAAGCCAGTTTGTTAAAGCTCGAGAGTCACCATCTTTAATAAACACAAAGTGCTTTAAATTTTCTAACTGCTGCTGCATAGAAACCACTGGATATTGTTTCTCTTGAGATACTATGGAAACAACTGTAACTGTTTTTTTCAGGTTTTCCCACCAGTGAAGCCAATACTATACAGATTTGTAATTCAGCAAATTGGTCAATACCACACTGCATCAATTCAATCATGTTAGAATGTCAGAAGGGATCAGATCCTTTACTTTGCTCTCATGCAGAAGAGACTTTTTTTTCTGAGTCACCCTTCTCCAGAAGCCTCTACATGAAATTATTTGTCCTACAGTCTCTTTTCCTGGGCATATATCATCACATCTGGTTGTTTTAAACTATGTCTGGGCAAGGCAGAGGAAAGCTGGTATCCTGGTGTTCCATTCTGACAACAAATGTGTGATACACATTAGTCAGGCTGGTGCAGCAATCTCCTAACTGCATTCCCCAGCCCAGCCATAATAACAAAAACCATCTAGCACCTTGCAGGACAAAGCCTTAATACAAAAGATAACAACTGCACCCAGGATGCTTGATGCAGTCAACTGAAAAGAACTGTTTGACCTGAACATCTAAATCAGCTTGTCACGCTGTATTGTGCTGGAAATAGGACTGTGCATTTGAGCAACTTGTGTTCATCACTTTCCAAACATCTGTGACCTGAGTGTTTCAGGTCAGGGAAATGAAAGACAAAGTAGTCCAGCATCAGAAAAACAAGTTCAAGAGGCCAGGGAAACACTGGCTGAGTCTTTGCACTGAAGTGGCTGTGTCTTTTGAGGATACTATTTAAACTGGCAGAAGCAGCTTTTGTACATGGTCATCCTTTCACATGTCCTGCATGAAACAGGATCTCTGACTACCACAGCCAGCTCAAGTGACACCATCAGACTAAGATCCAGGTGTCACAAACCTGTACATCCCCACTGCTTCTGTTAGCAGTCTGCAAAGTGCTGCAATTCAGTTTGCAATTAAAGCAAAGTGTGAGCAAAGGAAGGGAAGAGATCATATTCTTTCCTTGACCATAGCAACACTGTGAGACATTTCACTGTAAAACTCTCTTTTTCTGCTTGATCTTGAAAAAGTCATTTCAGTGCCCTGTGTAGCTTAGGTATCTGCATTGCTGCCCTAGTCTCATACCAAACCTGAACACATCTCTCTGTTGTAAGGAAGTACCAGCATCCACTGCAAAGGGAGAATGGAGACAGAGGAGATATTTAAATAATGTATCTGATACATAAAAACCTTTGGCAAAGCTGAAAATTATTCTGAGGCCACTTGTGATTTAACTCTATTCCTGGAATAATATTCCTGGAAGAAAGCCACATAAGCACACCAGAATTTTCTTTCCCTCCAGCAGCAGTCATTGCTCACTGCCACTACATTTTATTATTCTTTTCTTTCAAAACTTTTTTCAAAACAAAAAGTAACAACTATATTTGGATTCAAAAAGGATAAACATTGCAAGCCACATGCAGATAAACTATTCCTTAACCAGTTTCACTGCTCCGGGACATATGACAGCACAAATTTCACTAAAGCAAGAGATAAAATATCACAGCCTAACACAAAACTCTTCCTCCTCCCTTTCATTTGCAGAAGGTTGTGCTGGAATCACTCTCTCTCATATTACTCACAGCTGTCTTGCTTTCTTTGAGCTTCCTTTCTGGCCCTGTCCCTTCCCATCTTTTGTTTTATACATTGCCTGTAAGATCTTTTAGGACAGACATTTTGTATCTGGTTTTCTGTATTTCCAGCGACCAGCTCAGAAAAACAACCTGGCTACTTCAGTTAAAGCAGTACCTGAGTACAAAAACTACCACAAACATTCCCCACTTAGCAGAAGACAGTGCTCTACATGAACCATGGCTTTGGTGCTATGCAGAGCAATGAAATACATCTTTCCAGCCCACATAAACACACCCTTCCCATGGTAAATAAGAAGTAATTTTAACTGATTTAACTACACTGAGGGAAGATTAAAATCACCTTGAATTAACCTGAATTACCCTGCACTCCACATGAACAGGATCACGAAACCACACAGCAGTTGATGCACAGTAATTTCTTATCCAACAGGTTTTTGATGAAGTGTCTGTGCTGTGAATCTGAAAAGTATTGAAAGTCCCTTTTATTTGGCAATCAAGTTGCCAAATACTGTTCCCTGTTACCAGGTTCAAGTGCTAAACATGGGCAAGTGGGTAAAAACTGTATATATGCTATTCTCCACTCTAGGAGGCTGCCAGACTAAGTGGTGCTGACAAAGAGATCCCTGCACCCTCCAAGGCACTCTTCTTGTAAAGTAAGAAAGTTCTTTCTTTTCCCAAAAATCCTCAGTACTCTTTTTTTCCTCCCCCTCTAAAATAAACAACCCATGTTCACTCCTGGTTCTCATTCCCATCCCAATGAACTTGCAATAATATTAAGCTAGAAATTAAGCTTGCCCTGCTTTAACAATGGCAGGCTTGGAAGTTGCAAACAGCCTACCTGGTCCCTCTGGAGGCTTTGGAAGGGACACAGGCAACAGATTTCATTCTAGGCATCATGTTGTGTTAGTGAGGTAAGCTTAATTGTTACCATCTTATTTCCTACAGGGTTAGCTTAATTAAAACATAAAATGTCAAAAGCCAGTATGAAATAACTGTATCCCTGTGGGCACTTGGAGTGAATAAAGCGTATCTGTAACTGAAGAGCAGGCTGCAAGTCTCCATTTGGAGAAAAGATTATAACTATGGAGTAGAAAAGCAACTGGTAGCTAGAGAATGACTTTTTGCTGAGCCTGGTATTTGACAGCACTCGTCAGCCTTCTTGGTTGCATGCAGGATGGACCAGCCTCATTTACCTGTACCTTAAATGCACTGTGCACCTCTGACACACCTGCCGATGATACTGTTCCCAAACCCATTATTCCTCCTGCTTTTCCACATAACAGTTTAGCCTCAAACCTGGATAAGGTTTTTTGTTGCTTGGGAGAGAAAAATCTCACTTACTGATATTATTTACTCACACCTAAGGGGAAATGTAATTAAAAGAATGGTAGAGATCCACAGGACTGATGCAGTCCCATTAAAGGGAAACATTTCACAGTTTTTGACTGTTCCAACAAGACTCTTGCAAATCCCTTTAGCCAAAGCAAGCCAGCAGGCTCCCTGCTTTACCAGCTCGTTTTCTGAGAAAGGCTCTGAGAGGATGAACAGATTAGAAGCCTGGAATACTCTAAAACATAGTACTAAGAGTCGTAACCACATGTGCATCCTCCAGCTTGACAAGGAGAGATACTACTGGCAGTATTGAGTTCTAAAACCTTTGAGTTTTTAGCTCGATGTTTGAAGCTTCGTTGAATCACAGCTTCTACTTTGAGAATTATTGGCATATCTTTTAAGTTATTGATAGCTCTGAGCAAGGAAGCTGGTCTGAATACAGGGAGGATCCTCAGTGTCTCTATGCTGCACAGAGCACAAATACAACTGAGGCAATATCAAACTCCAACTTATGTTTCAGAGATAGATGCACACAGAGAACAACTTTATTCTCTTTAGTATTCTGCTGACCTTCCTCAAACATATGACAAGAGAGGAGCAGAAGAATTGCCACCCTTCAGCATGGCCCTTCTCAGCCTGCCCAGAAACCTGCCTATGTCTACAGAGAATGCTTCTCGTTTTCAGATGCAGGGTTTTTTGAAGCAGAAAGATGCCATTCACATGAGAGATGCAGAGGGACTGTGTGACACCCACTCCATGATTGTTCAGAGCAGTGAAGGCCTGCTACACACCACAGAGAAAAATTAATCCTGGAGAGTAATCCCACTGAAGCCAGTTCTGCTGTTTTAATGGATTCATTTCACACATTGCCTCTGTAAGCACAACACTTGATCTTCTTTTTATTTATAGCATTGTAAACTGGATGGATGCCATCAAATCAACCAAGTGACATGGCTGCTGATGAGAGGATAATCAAGCCCTCTGCAATGTCCCATTTCTCCTTCCAAAACCCTGTAGGGAACATGTAAGAGTCTCAAAGGCACAGACAAATATTGTGATGTGTAGTGTACTGTGTCATTGAACTATTTAGTAAAAAGTCTCTTTCACTGATATCCTGTGACATAATAGTAGTTTCCAAACAATACATCATTACCATCTGAATATATAACACAGATGAAGAATGAAGCATTGCTTTACAACTGCATAACGATGTTCACCAGAGCCATGTTCAAAATGCCTTTGCAGCCTGAAAACAGCCAGAGAAACGCTGTCATAATTGTTATCATTTGGAGAGAAAAAGGCAAAGGACACACTCACAAACCTGTACTGCATCCATCTGAAACTGCAGAGGGAATTTCAAACACATAGCATGTAATTATGCAGATGTGGTTTTAATGAGGGCTTCCCAACCATGTTTATTTCCAGATTTTCTGAGGTTAAAACCTAAGAAAAGGGCCTTGATGTGGACTCAGTTCACTACAGCCAGAGGCCTCATAATTTGTTCCGTGGTTGCCATGACACAACAAACCAGTTAACACCTGAATTCTCATCACTGCCAGCCTGAATCAACTCAAAGTCATAATATCCCACCAGCAATCCACTGCTGCCTCTGCAGAGAACAACTGATGTTGCTTAACACTCCAAGAAAAAACCCTCAAATGACTGTGTAGCACTGTCTAACTCTATGAGAAAAATATATAAAGATGGATATTTCTGACATCCATTTTATTAATCAGGCTATTTTTAGTAGATAAACCAGTCAAGAAAACAGCAGGAGTTTAATAAAGTATACATTAGTGGAACAATTATGGAGTAGTTGCAGCAGACTGTTCCCTCTGATAGCGAGCAGTAGGAAACATTGTTCAGCTGGAACACAATCTAGTAATGCAGTATTTAAGTGAATAATAAATTTCATGGTGAGTTAGCCTCTAGGTTATATTCTGCAAAGCAGCTTTTGAAAACGTTAGGGAATGTCTGATTGATTTCTATATTCCAGTCACCCTTTCAATATCACATTTACCAGTGAAAGATCTCAGAATCATCAAGGAATTTATCATCTTCCTCCTGTATGAGGAAACATTAGTATACATACTTTGCAGACAGGGATACAGTCTGGATTTCACAACGTAGACTCAGGGCTTGAGCCTGTATGTCCTCTCCTTTTATATGGAAAGTTCATGTTCTAAAAATTTAAGCTTTAAAGACTCAGGTGAAGGCTTTTTTTGTTTTGAGAGAACAAAAATACATCAAGCAGTTCCTTCAGTTGCAAAGCAGACTGTTACATAAACAGTCTGTTAACTGCTAAAGTACTAAGAGAGTCCTCAAACCTGTAGAAACCTGTGACAGGTGGCAGTTCATTTGCATTTACAAGAGACTGATGGAAACAAGATGCTTTCATCTTCTAAACTTCAGACTGGACCCAGGCTGAAAGTTTTAATACATGGGATGTACATCTAGCAGCCCCCAAAGATAACAGATATCCTTTCAGCAACATCAGCTGTGGCTGGATCAGTCCCTATGAACTCAAGTGCTAACAGATGCACCAAGTGATTGGTAAGAGATGAACTGCAAGGGAGCTGCTCTGGCTCTGACATCTCACTTTATTCCCCTTTGTCTGTACATTTTTGTAACTGCTCACTATAATTATTGAGGCTCATAAAAAATGAATTTTATGTAGTTACATGTTGGCTACTGTATTTTGTTTCAAAATAACTTATGGGTACTGTATTTCCCCACTGCAATATTAGTCCATTGCAGTAATAAAGTTGTCACACACACTATGTGATAGACCACTTTGCATTGCTGTAACTGCCTTTTTTTGGTATTAGAACAGTTTTCAACTTCATGTCATCTTCATAAATGTGATCAATAGCAATAATAAAGTTGCAAGACAGCTAATTCTTTTCCCCCCTCCCCACAACCCTAAGAGTTATCTTACCATTGGTGGGAGCACTACTTCAATTCTTCCCTTCTAGTTTTTCACTATGAGTTTGTTCGACTTCCCATGAACAAAACC
Organism: Urocolius indicus; assembly: GCA_013401255.1. NCBI lineage: Eukaryota > Metazoa > Chordata > Aves > Coliiformes > Coliidae > Urocolius > Urocolius indicus. Next base: position 18,263 of record WBNH01012085.1, on the reverse strand, counting down.
CACCCCGGTGTCCTTCTGCCGGCCTGTAGAGCTGGAGCAGGTCCTGAATGGTGACAGTGTAACCCTGCATACAACACAAAAGAACTGAGATTCATGAGCCTTCTACTTGCACAATAGTTGGACAAAATGCTCCATCTGAATTTCAGTGGGAATTAAATATGTTTTTGTATTTCTTGCTGAATCAGGAATAGAAGATTTCCCTTAAGTATTTGTGCTTCAAGCTTCTAGAAGCGAAGCCTGTCACATGGTGAAATCCCTGCTTAAACATTTCATGTTCCCCAGGGTTCAGTACCAAACAAAACGCCTGATGCAAACATACCCAGTAAGCAAACAGTGGCACATCCTCAGCAGGAGAAAAATCAGGGAAAGAAGGAACAAGATCAGTTCATCCCTATCAAGATAGTGACCAAATAGCTAAATAAAGTCATTATCATTCATTCTGTATATACAACTGTGCTAAAAGGCAGCAAGGGTTGGGTAGATAAATCCTTTTCACTTCTCAGGCAAACAGTAAAACTGAAGGTGGTGATGAATGACTTGGACATTTTGAAGTTCAAAGAAAGTTTTAGAGACTCCATTAAACAGGGGTTTGTTGAAATAAGCTTAAAAGGGGGATAAACAACTTTGTGAGTTATTTAATTGGCAGTTTTCTTAATTGCTTCTATTAAAAACCACACATTTTGTTGAAATGGAAATGGAAAGACATCATTGCAAACCTGCAGGTTTCTGTTCCATGAGGCTCCTGTGGGTGTCTTTTGAGTAGTTACATTAATTTGAGCCAACTCTTCACTAAAGCCAGCACACGAGTGTTTACAGAACTGTGGCCTGAGCAAACACTGCCACAGGGAGGAAATATTTGCCAACACTGTCATGCAGCATAATAGCACAAGCAATTTGATCTCACAAAGATCTATTATCTTAAGGTGGATGGATGGCTGAGTCTGATATTTCACAGGTACTTGGAGATAGCCCTGTCAGTATAGGAACTATCTGCCTCACTTGTCAGTTAACCTGAACCTGTAGATATAAAACTTCCCAGCTGCATCCTTCCACCTCCCTGCTCAGCTACGTGACCCTTGCCAATGAAAGAGCATGCATCCCCACGCTGGTTGGCAATCAAAGCAACAGCAGGAGCTAGACATGTCAGCCTCCACGTTCCTGCTGCAGATTTAGCTGATCTATAACAGTTACAAATCAGTCCTGGTCCTTTAGCTCTACAAAATTTCCTTCAACGTACCCTTTCTGGGACCTGTTTTGTCCTGATTCATTTTCCCCCTAGGCATTGAACACTCAATTGAAAGATGACCCTGTTGTTCTCCTCAAAAGCAACATATCCTCAGTGTTTTAACCATAGCTGTTTTCTCCTCCTCATATTTTCACAATGAGTTCTTAACAAAATGGTATTCATTATACACGCTCGGCTCATCCTGATCAGTATGACAGCTTCCCAGCACTAAGCACCAGGGTGCATCAGCAGAGAGAAAGCTCACTGCTTCTTCAAACAACTGCTATTATTAATAAGGATTTGTTGCAGTTTTCCTTATATAACTCTGTTAGACCCAGAGATAGCTAAAAAAGCCTGTGGCTTTAGTCACATTTATGTAAAACTTGCCTTTCCAGAGGTTTATAAATACTTCAACTCAACTGGGATTTTTCAGAACAAGTTTGCCAGTGTTCACATAGAGGTTTTGGGAGAAATTAGAAAAGTTGTGAAAGGATAGGCTGGCAAAAACCTGACAGACCTTCACCTAATCACCAAATCTATTCTCCCCAGACTTACAGTAGTTAAACTCTACTAGCATCTGTGGATCCTAATAAATCCATAAGATCTGGAGATCTAAAGAAAACTGAAGAAAAGTGAGCTTCATGGTCAGCTAGGTATTGAAACTGGGTTCTCTTGATTCCAAAGCACATCTTACCACAGTTAGCAAAACTCAGGATGAGCAAAAGAAAACTGCTCAAGTGTCTCCTGTTAGCTATACCACCCACAATAGCAGTTCCTCATTGAAAAAGAATTAGCATGGATAAATACCCAGGATGAGCAATGATATGCTGTTAACAATAATTCAGCTGGTGTGAAGGTATTCAGTGATTTCCCCAAAGTTTTGTGTTCTACTGTTTCCCTCTCCACTACTAAGATAATGCAATCAACCAAGAAACACAGAGTAATCTAGAGCACTTCCCAAGGTGCCACCATAATCCCTGATGGCCTGTGTGCTGGTGTCTCTATGTGCAAAGTGACACAAGAATTAAACCAAAACCCACCCAAAATAAATGACAAGCCAAAACCAAAAAAGGCATTCTCCAAGCACTCATGGCCAAGGTTCATGGCAGCAAACATGGACAAGAGAAAGAAATAGGATAATTAAGATTTGAGGCACGTGGCTTCCAAAGATGACTGCCTGGTGAAGCAATTACTCACAGATGCACAAAACACAGAAATCAAATGGGGTATGAATCAAGGGTGTGGGAAAGCTGGCAGAAAGCAAGAAACTGAACAATAAACAACTCCAGAGAGATGCAATTTGTCATATCCCCAGCCCTTTAAGGGAAAGTGACTGATGGACCTGATAACATCTCTATTAGCTGCATGTCTTACCTTAGGTATCAAGGAATCCAACACTGTCACAGTTAGAATGAAAATTCATACAAAGAGGAGGCTGGGTTATTAAAAGGATAGTAATTTGTAGAAATGAAACTCATTCAACTAAAAAGCTACCAAACTGGCACACGTGTGAGACAAATGTAAAATGATCAACTGCTGCAAATTCTGACCCCAAAACCCTGCAGCTCAATTGTGCAGGTTGCAGACAGCCTGTATTTTGTTGTTGAGAGAGTCTGCTCTTAAGTAAATCATCAATGATTCAAATCCACTTAACTTCACTAACAATCTTCCAATTGTTTCTACTCTATTGAATGTTATCCTGTAAGTTAGACATCCTTCACCAAACATTCTACTTCCTTTTTTCAAGCACATATAAAGCATCAGAAAGACAGGATTGCATTTGACCCACAGAGATTGTGAAGATGAAGCAAAAAGACTTTTTAACATAATAAAGAAAAAAAAAGAGAGGGCTACAAATATATGAGCAAATTGACAGAAGAATCTGCAAGGTATCATTTAGGAGAGTGCTACATATTTCACACTTGTCATTTAAGAGAGACAATTACAGAGCAAAAGAACCCTGGTGCTGTGGGAGTGTGTCTTCAACTGCAAATTTATGCTTGTTTTATGTGTATTAATATGTATATGTAGAACCAAAACTCTTGAGGATCTGTTGATGCAACAAATGCTTTGATGACATTTAAGAAAACAGGCTATTTACCTCAAAACATTTGTATTAAAACACATTCAGTTACAATCTACACTTTGTTTCAAAACGTCCTCTAAGAAGGCCTCAAAGAAAACAAATGGAGTGTTTCTCTAAGTTGTAGCTGCTCTTGGTAAAAGAAATTTTGCTGTACAATGAGCAGGAGCACAACTGCCTGTAATTAGCATGCTTCACTGAAAGAATTAAACACTTGAATTCTCAAATCACATAGCCTAAGCTGCTTCCACTTTATATTCCACGTGCACTTCAGGAACAGAGCTGCTGGGAAAATAGTTCTGCCTTGTGGAAAAGTCAATGTTATAAGAGCTGTTATTTCTTCCCAAAGTGGATCAAAATGTAGACTTCTCTTTTTTTGAAGGACATGCTGGGCTGAGAGTCAAAGCTTCCTCTAAAATGGATCAATGCATACTGCTTCAGCTTTCTGTATCTCACCTTCCTTAAAATGCCTGGGTACAAGATGGCACATCACTAAGGCATTCAGGAAACATCAGAGACATCAGAAACCTTCACATGAATCCTACTGAGTGAGCACATCGGATGGGATTTTCTGTTAAAGTAGTGGATTTAACCAGCATTCACTAGATTTTTATCTACCTGCCAGTGGGTAACATTTTACTGATACCGAAACTGTTCACATTGGAAGGTGGGAGGGAGGAGGGAGGGATATTTGGCTACCAACACACGACAGGCCACATTTATGTGTAATGCTTGGTGGAACCTGCCCAACTGTCCCCAACACACAAGGGCACAATAAGTGTTATTAGTACAACCTGAGCCTCCAGACCTGGTGCTTAAGCCAGCATCTATATCTCTATTTTAACATCTCTTGTACTGGGAGACTCAGGTAGGAACTTATTGATTTTAAAAGACACAATGGAGCCCAGAAACTGTTTTTCTGATATATTTCATTCCTCCTTTTGCTGCTTGATTGCACTGCTCTGCATATCTAATGGACTAGCCTCAGATTAACCCTGGACCTGCACAACTGGTAATTACCACAGGTGTCACATTCTGGCTGAGCTGAAAATGTCTTTTTTGTGATTACTCTGTGTAAGTTCAGCAGAGAAAGGGGCTATTTTGACAGCAGCATGCTCTGAAATACAATTTTACTGTCAGAGTGATGCTACCAAAGTTCAGCCTCAAAAGCAGATCACATGGAAATGAAAATCTACTTACCAGCTCTGAAACTGAAAATCCAGAACAATTCCTCTAAAAAAACAACAACCCTAACAAATGTAGTTGATCTACTTTTCTTTGATCAAATGGAATTGTTGCTTTATAGCCCTTTTGTAGAAATCACAGAAATCTTCATCTTCCTTCTAGGTAGTGCACTACACAATCTTTTTCCCAGCTACCTAATTCTGCCAGCTGGCATTGAAAGAGTTCACTACATTCACAGTAAGCAAAGGAAAGAAATCATTTTTCATTTTAAGTATTCAAATAAGTCCCTAAACAAAAAGCCATTCAGAGGTTGCTCAAAAAAATGTCGAGTCTGTGCCTGAAGGAAAAATACAGTCAAAAAAATCCCCAAGGTCTTCACCTTGAGGTTTGTATTTTAAAATAGAAAAGAGAAAATTACATTAAACATTAAATTAAGATCCCTCATCAGTAAGAAGATCAAAATAGATTAGAAGAGCTAGTGTAAATAGACTATGGATATTTTAATTGGTTATAGTCTAGCCAGATACATAAAACTAGAATTACAGCTGATAAGTAGATAGAGAGGCTGATACAACTCCTTCAGCTGCCCATTCACAACTCAGCAATCATATTGTGCAGCACAACAGCAAAATTCAACCTGATATGGCCTTGATCAAATCCATGCCATCAGTGTGCCTGTAAGCTGGTGTCCACCTTGACAGAGTCCTTGTTGTAGCTGTCAGGGAGCACAGGTATTCTGATAAATTACTCCCTGTCCACAGCTCAGACCTCACAACCACATTGCTATGATCACCAAACACAGTGAATCCTTAGGGCCTTTCCAATTGCTGTGGTCAGTGTTTTGCCATCCTGGGGGTCTCTCCATGAGTGACAGTCAGTGAGCAAGGCATGGTGCTTCATCTGCACTGAATTACACAGGGGATAGCACCTGCCATTAGTGAGAGAATGGTTTGAAGGTTCCCAATTCCCACATCTTCCAAAAGGTGTGATTATGTCCCACAAACTGGCCTCTCTGCTCCCATTCATCCCTTATTCTGTCCTCTTTTCCTAAACAGAAGACTCTGAGCTTTAGAAGCACTTAAGTCTCCATACAATTGATTACCTAAGAGGCTTCTAAGTATTTTTTTCTCACATAAAGACATTCAGCTGTCCCAGTGTACTGTCTGATAAGAATTCCTCTGTTTTTCCTTAGAACTATATTTCTTCCTAATGCTGGCTTTAATGCTCCACGCTTTTAATCATACTCTAACAGGCAAGAGATGTTTGAGAAGGTTTTCAAAACCTTACTGGTAGCTTGTGTGTCATGTTGTCAGAGGTCTAGTTCCAAAAAAATAAAAAAAGGTCCCATGAACCTTAAATTGTGCTTGAAACTGTACACTGGTGCTACTGATGGGTACATTGTTGGCATAAAACTGTCTCTTCCTAACTAGCAACTTTATTAAAATCAATCCCAGCACACCTCATTATCAAGTGAAAATACTGGCATTGAGAATTCTGGCTGGCAAAGTAGGATAACAGAGTTGGATGTTGATTTCAGTGTACCTGCTTTCCAGATGTGTGTCTGACATGACTTTGCTGGGTCCATGAGGATTCTTACAGACAGGGCAGCTCTTGTGCTTTTCTGCCGTGGCTCTCAGCAACCAGATTTTTAATTGAATTGCATTCCCTAGTTCTCATCTTTGGATGGAAATATATAGATTAATTTCCTGTATTTATGGCAGAGCTGTGAATAACCGCTTGAGAACAGCAACTTCCAAGCACAGTATAATACCCTGAACAGTAATACCTCAGTGGCAGAATAACCTCAACCTTCCTCCCCTTCCTACCCATAATTTAGCTATAAAAATGCTATAGTGTATTGTTGCCTTTGGGGAGGTGATGGGTTGAGAAGACTAAAAGGGATTAAACTCTCCATATTCACAGCATGAACCAATTATTGGGAGATAAAAAGAAAAATCTGCAGGTAATTTGCCTCTACCTCATCCATGGAACAGAAATAACAGCACTGCTGCTCTGCCCAGCTCAGTATTAAAAGGATAAACACACTGAAAGCCTTGAGAGTATTCAACATTGAAATGGGAGCTGAACAGATATTGTGGCAGTCAATGGTTATTGATGGGTTTAAGGCACAAAGCTGGGCATCCAGCAGCAGCCATGCCTGCAGCAAAGTGCCAGACAAGGAGATCACAGTTCTGCTCCAGAGTGCCACATCTTCCCAATTGTCTTCTTTACCACTTACCAAACCATGCTTGCCAAGCATTGATTTAAAAATTACCATTCTCAAACCTTCATCTCATCATCAGTCCCTGTGTGGATCAGATGTGGTGAAAGTAACAGGAGCTGCTTCCTTTTACATTCACTTGAATCAGTTGGGTTTGGAAGTGCCATTTGTTAATCGTTCCCCAGTTGAGAGCTGGCAAAATGACATTTCAGGCTGGTTTCAGGACTAACTATGGTAGATTTATATGGGAGATACCAACAAGATCTTAACTACAGAACTGTTAATGTATTGCTACAGTAACCCCAGAAACACTGAGTGAGTTTGAGTGGAGCATCCATATTTCTTCAAGATGGTTCATGACATTTTATAAGATTCGCTTCTGTAAAGGAAGTTCTCATATTATAACTAAAACATTTCACTGTTGCTGTGGTAACTACAGCACCAGCTCAAAAATGTACCCACAGAATAAATGCAATTGCCACGTAAAACTTGGAGCCAAGTTTTCGTTATTATCTAAACAAGGAAGAGTGCTGCTAGAAATACAAATGAACTCAAATCCAGAAGCAATAGCAGTTAGAAAGCCAAACTTCAAACTCAGCTTTTCAATTCGCTGACCAGCATCAACTGCCTGTCTTTCACTTCGTTTTTACTGGAGTAGTGTTATCAGCTGCTCTTTGTGGTTTTGAAATCATCACCTATTTTTGGAGGGTCAGAGAGCCCAGCTTCTTTCAACCCCAGAATTTCACAGCCACAAACCATCACATCAGTCATAAACCTGAGCTGATTTTTTTGTTTGTTTCAATACTATTTTGCTTTAAGGAAGCTATGTTCACTGCAGATTAATTTCCTATGGCTTGTTTTCATTTTAAAATACTCCATTTTGCACTTGTTTTCATATTCTCATCCCCAAATCTCCAAATGCTACACAACATAGGACAAAATGGTGTCCATAAACTCCAGGCTTCATCAAAGTGAACTGAGGTTTTTTTCCATCCCCTTCAGTGGAGCCAATATTCACACAGACTTTACAAATGAAAAGAAATATCAAGAAAGCTCAGAAATACTGTGAGTTTATCCTAAGTCTAGTACTAAGTTGTACTTTATGCAGCACTAGAGATTTTGTATTCTGAAATAGGACAGTGGTTTAGTGCATTACTCACCATAGGTAGGTCATATGTTAAAATCAGTAGCATATGCTCAAGAAAACTGAATTGTAAAGAGAATTTGCCGAAACAAATACCAATGAGCATACAAACATTGCACAAAGAGACAGTCTCTAACAAAATCTATCAAGGTAGACTTGTTAAATCAGGAACTGAAAGAACAACCGAGACAAAAGATCATGTTCAAGAAGCTGTATTAGAGTCAAATGACCCAGGATCCTTCTCAGAGGACCAACTGTTTCTTGATACCATTTGGGCAGGGGACAGTGAGACTGGAATAATGGCAGGCAGAGCTGCCCTCTTAGAAATGTTCAAATCAGACCTATAAGCAAGTCTAGAAGCCTTTCATAACCATCCCTGCTCTCACTCAGCAAGATTGATATCGTGGCATTAAGCCTGAGAAAGGAAAGCTGTTGAACACCAGCACCCTCTGGAATCAACATTATCTCCTTTAATCAAGGCAAATAACATTCATAAATCACTTGGTATTTGAACTTATTCAACAATGATGGTTATAGTCAATACATGCTATTTTACAGCCTCTGCTGACTCTCATATGCAAACGAGTTTCTCTTAGAGCACATGATTATAAATATTGCAAACAGAACTATCAGATTGCTTCTACTTCCTTGAAATGAGCTGTTACACATGGCTGTACACTAATATCTTCACAACAAAGCCCTCAGGGCAAATAGTGGTACGTGTAAAATTCAGCCCCAGCTTTCTGTTTCCAAGCCTACTGAGAAATTGTCATTTTCCCTTTGGTTCCATGGGACCTCCCTGGAAGGGTTCTCACACACACACAGTAATGACACCAGTTAATTGCACAGTCGCTGAAATAATGCATGAGTCTCTGGGAATGAGACCTCAGAAAGGTCACAGACTCCCTCATTATCTTTTGTTTCTGTGCTCTGCCCTTTTTCATCCTGAGAAAATGCTTCTGAATGCTAATGCCACGGTGCTTGGCATCCGCTTCACCAGTCATGTCAGCATAATTAATTAGGATGGTAGAACAAACACCATCTCACATAGGTCAGGTAAACCCATTTTGACACTAAAGGAAGAGCAAACACAGCAGGACAACACAGAGGACCCAAACACATTGCCAAGGCCCAGTAAATAGTAAAATATAACAGCTGGAAATGATGTGATAAAACAAAGGGAGATACAGCCTGCCTATCACTGGAAACGTATTATACTGTGGAGTCACCTACCAGGAAAGATGCTGGAAATAAAGCCAACTGAAGGTTTGAAGTTCTGCATAGTTAGAGTTAGACCTTGCCTTTAGGAACAATATGAGCACAGAGCAGTGTATGAAAACACTTATGGCTCATTTTCCCTTTTCCTTCTGTTTTGCTGACTGTCAGTAAAATTGGCATTGAAATATTTTGCTGCTGGTCTGATTGCTCCTAGAACGTACCATTGCCTGCAAACCCTTTCTGGTGACTCAGTTAACTACAAGAGAACAATTAATTTGTTTCTCTTCATCCTTTTACATGTAGACATGCACCCATACTGCTAAAAGGTCATTAGAAATAATACAGACTTTAATACCGTACAGATTTCTTTTGCAGTCAACCAATCGTGCTCCTCAAGCATAAGCTCACACACACCACCACCTCTGTGATTAATACCATGCTGCTGAGGCTACAACCTTGGAGGCAAAAAGCATGCTAGCTCTGACAAACAGAAGCAAAATGCTATTGCTGCTTACAAGATGTTAGTCACGCTGAGATGCCAGTATCCCTCCTCAGTTAACACAGACGCCTACAAGAGCCACTGCTGTGGTATTTTGGGCTTATAAATATAAGGAAATGTTTCTCTAAGTCAGAAGTCACCCTGACAGTCAGACAGTTACCCTGATGGGAGGATTCAAAGCAATATTCTTGTAGAAAAAAAAAAAAACCTTCCCTGGTGTGTACACAGCCACAGCATTAGCTTGTCCTTACTGCACAGTTAAGCTTAATTAAAGTAGATCTTCCCCAGGACCCCACGTCTCGCTCAGTTTGGGTGTCAAACAGGCAATCCCTGAGACCAAGAATAAAATGGTTAATGAGGACAACTGCCTCACTACTCCAGACTTGCTCACCCTGGTGTTTCTCCAACAATTGTGAAAACATTTACATTTGAGCACAACTGACATCAAATGCAGCAGCAGAGATGCTCTTTGCCTCAGCCTATTAGCCCAAAACGCAGAGTGCTAAAGAAGAACCGGAATGAGGGATTATAAGCAACACACATTCCCTCCTACATTGCAGCAGGAGGAGTGCACAGTTCTGTTTCATCTCTCCACTGTGAACATTCTTTTATTTTCTGTGAGTTGCCCTACAGAGGGAAGGAAAGATTGCTCTCAACGTACAGCAAAAAGAAGCTGCTAATGGAAATTTCAGCTTTTTAAACTTTCTTATAGAAGACAAAGCTTGAGGGAGGAATGCTGATTGCTGGAACTCTCACATGCCTGATCAAATTGAGTATTTTTAAATAGAAAGCAGAAACTAAACAACTTCAAATGTCAAAATGTTTGCTTTGTGGTATGAATGTATCGATTGTCACGTCCTCTGACACACAGAGAACGTGATTCCCCCGATGGAGTGGAAAAGCACATTCCTGATTGCTTTAAATGTCAATATGATCAAAATGCTGTGTCAAGGAAAGTCATGATATTCCCTTCTTCTGCATTAGAAACAGATTGTAAATATGTAGAGGAGGGGAACACCTGCTTTCAAGTCCATGCAGTTGAAGGAAAACATCTGAAACACGAAAGTCTAAAGAATCATCTCTGAATGCTGCTGTTTGCTGTCAGCCTAGAACAGGATAGGCTGGACTCAGAGCAGAAGTCTGTAGGGAGAAAGAAACTGGAGATCAAAGGACAAAATGTACAAACTTAGAACTAAATTGTATTAACCAATGGCACAACCTAAGAGAAAGGAAGGGTTAGTCCTCACAGAATCAAGCCTTCATGGTGTTTGAGCAGAGGGAAGCAGAGCAGCCATGGATTGATATCGCTGGTTACAGACAGGGTCTAGGTACAACAACACAATGTGGCTGTTGACACTATGGTTATTAATATTAAGAGATTATTTTATATTTTCAGGCTCCATTTTCAACACAGCTATTTGATCTCCCTTGAAAGCCCATTAGGATGCTATAAGATGTAGAGAACTTGCAAGGCAACTATGAAGCATGTACTCAGTGTAGGGCTGCATCACATGGTGCAAAAGGGAGATATTTCCATTTACAGTTGTCTTTACTGCCCTTACTAATATTGTTGTTGTATAGGTCCACATCTCTATTTTAGGCAGCACACAAGAAAAGCTCTAGCCCAGCTTCTCAATAAGCTGAGCTGCCTCCTGCAGCTCTGTGGGAATTTATTTCTTCCTCTCAAAAAGATGCCTTTTAGTTTCAGACAAAAATGGGTTTGTCAGCTGGATGGATTTGATAGTTAGATAAATGTGTTTTATCAACAGAATGGATTAGGCTGTTTGCATTTTGTCACCACAATCTCAATCTATTCTGCCAATAAAACATATTTCATCAAAGCTTTAGGCCACCATGCTAACAGAATGTGTTTTGTCAACAGCCTAAATCCATCCTGTCAACAAAATCCATTGAAAAAGAAAATAACTCAATCCCTTCTGTCAACATTACGAGTTAAATCTTGGTTGTTAGTGTATGAAAAACAAACCCAAACCTCACAGTTAGCCTTCCATATTTTCAGGCCAAAAGAGGAAGAACACAAAAGCATCCATCATATATGTAAATGTAACATATGTAAATAAAAACAATGGGAAAGATTGAATAATGCATTCATATTTCCTCATGTGATTGAGGGGTGATCAAGCTATGGAATTGTCCAGGGAAAGCCTGAGGTTTCTTCCTCTCAGACCTCAGGACTGAATTGAGCATCTAGATGCTGGATCCTATCAGGGCAGCCAAAGTGGCTTTTGTAGTAAGCTTTAGTGTACCTGGAGGCCTTCTAAGATCACAGGCAGGTATGTAGCAAATTATTGTGTTGAGTTCCAAAGGCCACACAGATAGGTGGCACTTGTGTTTGTGGGTTCATGTACACATATATTTACATGTAACTTTCCCACTTTACAGCAGCAACTACAGGTCACCATCATTCCTGTGCTCCCCTAGAGAGATGATTTATACAGCACTGTGGTCTTGCTCCTCCTTTCCTCCTCACATCAATCATATGACATTCTTTTCCAAAGTTTATTAAAATGGCCTCAAAGCAAGACTGCAGATATTAAAGTCTGATAGCTCCGACTCCTTGACTTGAAATAAAAGACTTGTCTCTCTGCTCATTCACTGTCTCAAAAATGTCTTGTGAATATTAGCGGCAGTTTTCATTTCAAGCCCTAAGTCAATAAAAATTTACTATTATCATAATAACAGTCAGATAGGCTTTTAAAAAGCTTTAGTGGCTTTGGATGCCTACCTTGAGATGTTGCAAGAGAGCTTGACCTTCCTGAAATGCAGGTTATATGCTTGCTTTCAGGAAAAGATGGTCAATAATCTCTAGTTGGGCACGGAAAATCAACAACCTTTTAAAAAGTGATGTGCTCTGGAGTTTGGAGTAAGGCCCTGGATTGTGTTGTCTGCACTCAATGTGAAGGATGCAGCACAGACACGAGTGCTTGAAGGAGTTCTACATAATGTTGAGGTTGGGATTTTTGGCAGGACAGTTTGCTTTTAGGTACATTACAAGCTGTGTCCTGCCTGCAAAACAGCTAATGAAATTGTTGTTATCATGACTCTCTTAAGATGGGATTTGATTTTGTCTTTCCTTTCCAATCCCAGCTCGTAAAGTAATTTGAAAAGACAACGAAAAATCTGACATTTGCTTTGAAATGAGATGTTTTCTTCTCTTCTGTGTAAGGGAAGATGAGCCACTGTGGACCTTGAAGCCTTAAATAGTAAAAGGCAAAAGGATCTTTTTAAATGTTACTTAACTAAACAGTCACACGACTCAGATCAACTGCTTGATTTTGTAATTCTTGGAGCTGATAACATCAGAATAACCTCAAACAGGGGAAGGTGAGAGATGAAATGGAAAACTTTTAATAATCAAAGGCAGATAAAAACCTAACAAACCGTATCTTTTTCAATAACTAAACAAAATATGCTAAGACATAATCCTGGGGCCATTGCAAACCACACTTGGTTCTGTATCTTAGCTTATCTCAACTCTTGATGCAAGTACAAACAAAGAGATTGATGTTGTGAAAGATACTCTGGAGTGCTGCATAATCAACTTAGAAATTCATTTTGAGCAACAAAATGTCACAGAGATCACTCCCAGGTAAGAAAGTGTTTGCATCATCAAATTTACTCCATTTCTTCATCATTTCTGTACTTCAGGTGAAATTGTCACTGTTTTTAAATTGATTTCAGCTTCTTATTAAAAGGAGTCTTCCTTTCTTACATATGGTGTATGCTAATCACCAGACTTGTGAACTGCCCTGTTTTGGGATGTATTGTGAAGTGAAAGGATTCATTTGGAACACTTGAAACAGAATAATGAAATGATCTCCAGGGGAATGTCACAATGGGCTTTGCACCTACAAAACAGTCTCAAGAGTTTAATGATTTATTGATGTAGCTGCTTTGGATTTCCAAGCTTTTAATTTTAGTTAATATGCATACTGTCTTCCAGACCCTTGATTACACCACTCACCTTGATCATTTACAACTTCAGATGAGCTGAGCAGGCTCTTCCCCAGCTCTGTGTCATAACACCTGGCAAATAGATATAAACAATAGAAGTAAGTATTTATTTTACCTATTATCAGAGAGCTTGAATCTTGCATTGTGACCCCTGGAAATGGGATGCTGCACTTTCATCAATAACAGGACTAAGTTATTCAGGGCAAGGGTCATCTATTAATTACCTGCACAGAAATCTATGCCATTGTAGAAATGTCGTCTTCATCTGATCAAAATAAATGGTTTCCCTGCCTGCCAAATTCTCATCTGGGTCACTCAAGCACTAATCAATTGACAGCTTTACAGAACCACCACCACACTCTTATTAAATTCTTCTGTGAGTAGATTCACTTGTCCTCTGAAACTTGTTAACAAGGAGCATCATTGAGATCAAACAGCTTCAGGAATATCAGAGCACAAGGAACACAGACCTGATTCAGTGTAGTCAAATCTAAAAGTGGCATCGACAACACGAAACAAAAGGAATAATCAAACATGAGTAGTAAGGCAAAGCACACTAATGAGCTGACACTGGTACAGTTCAGCATCAGGGCCAGACAAAAACCATCACAAAAAGGGGAGGTGGTGTGTGTGCATGTGTTTGTATATGTATATATATACACCCTAATCTAACATATAGCATCTATATATACCAAGCAAATCATTGCAGGGATACCATGAAGAGACTCATTTCTTTGACAGCACAGAAAACTGTCACACACTGAGAAGCACTGAAAGGATGCTGGGAAAGTTTAGCATTGGACAGTTTACTAATTGAACAAGGTACTAATTGAAATCTTGTTAACCCAGCTCTACAGTGACAGGCATTTTGACAGTTCAACTGCACATTTAGTACAAGGGGATTGCCTCACTCCTGAATTCTCCACACTAATGGATCTCACTCCATCCAATTCCAAATCAGTCAAACATCATTTTCATAGGCTTCTTTTCTAATAGGTTTTCAGGGACAGGTCGTTTAAAACTGATTAGTTCTGAAGAGATGACATTTCCATCATATGCACAAAATCCTTGTCCAGCCTTTAATTCATGTTTGCTTTCCTGATTGGGGACAAAACAAATGCATTCTCAAGCTTTTGGCACCTTGAAGCACTATTTGTTCGTATTATCTCTGAGGAACTGCAGGCTTATTCCCCCTGCTGCTAACAGGAATCAAGGTTTTTATTCTTGTGTTGGCTGTTACAGTTTTACTTCATGAGGGTTTGAGTGGCATGTCAGGAAAGGAGATTTTTTATTTCCCCAGTGATCAATTGGTTGACATTTGACTTCTATCCAACAGTCAAGCCTGAGGTAAACTGTGATGCCCATTGAGTCACTACTGAAATTCTGGTGTTTACAAGCCATTGGAAATGGTTGACTACAAGATAAGACATGAGGCTAAGAGCCAAGAAACCTCAGGTCAGCACTGCTCTGCTGTTACTCTGGAAAGCCTTTTCATTTCCCTGTACCTGCTGCTTTCTCTCCCATGCTTTATTACATTTTAAATACTTGGATTGTATTTTTTCCCAGGCCAGAAATGTGTGTGCACAGCAATCTCTCTAATGGAATCTTTGTTTCACTTGGTCCCTCTCTAGACTGTACCAGCCTTCAAAGTACAACTTCAATTCCCCCATGAACATATCTACACATATCTATTTAGAATAAAAAGACCCAAAAAATAGTGTATTAGTATTCACCATCATGGCCAGAACAAACAGATTATGTTACTTGAAGAACTTACTCATACTTGGCACCTGAATATTTCTAGGTAGAGGATTTCTGTATTTACATTTTTATTAAAACCTTATCAGGTCTGATGCTTTCATTTGTCATGGTACAATTATATCAAACTGGAGATTAGGCAGGGTCTCACATATCCCTTTTTTTAAGTGATGACATTTATCAAGTCAATACCAAATGGCCCTCCCTACCATCATATGTACTGATGGTTATTTTGCTCCTTATGCCTGTTACCTTCATTTTTCCATTGATGCTTCCCTGGCAAACTGCCTCTCAATATCAAAACGGCCATTAGAGAAACAGCCATGTGATTTGTCCTAGGCATTTGCAGGAGGGCTGGATGGAAGAGACTTTGATTAGAAGTGAACTCAAATAGAAAACATCCAGATAAGAAACCAAAGGAATCACTCTTAGCCTTTAATCCTAGCAATTTAAAAAATAGAAGCAGCAGGTATATCATTCATAGCAGCTTTCTCCACAAGGGCAAAGGATACTTTGTGCACCTGCAAAATCCATAGCATTCGTTTAGAGTTCTGAATCATCTCAGCTTAGTCAGATAAACACTCCCTTTCTGGGCAAAAGAGCTCTGTGATGCTCTTTGCTTTCTGGAAGCAAACCACCAGGTCTATAATGCTCTCCTGGAGGAGAGATTCAGCAGCGTAAATTCATCCATTAATTGGGATCCTGAACCATAGGTTTGAAATTCTCAATGCTTTCTATTAAATGCATTTCAGCATTGATTCTTAGACACTAAATTAAAAGCTCCTTAATTTAAACACAACAGAAGCAATACCTAAGCTGACTTCAGTTCCCAAGGCATCAGTAAACTTGAAAGGTTATTTCAGCCTTCATAGACCCCCTTATCACGTTTTTCCTCTCTGAAGACACTACCAGTAATGCTTCCATCCTTGAAGAAGTGCAAGAAAAGTATGATCATCCGCAAAGTATGCTGATCACTGCAGAGTCCCATCACATGCAGACAGAGACAAAACTACATGTGAAATGTCCTAGGCTGATTCACGTGCCAAAGTTTCTATGACAGAGAATGCTCAGTCCTACAGAGGAAGGATTTTTTGCATGGTACATGACTGAGGTTTTCAGGAATAAATGCAAAGAAATTGCTTGCTGAAAATCTCTCTACTCAGCAAGGGGCAGACAAATAGAGCAGCCAGATGCCATCAGCTCTAGGAAAAAGATGTCTGATTGTGCAATGAGCCTTGGAAAATTTCCCCATCAAGAAAGAAGATGAGACAGTGGCCAGGTATCCTCAACAGGAAAACTTATGTTCAAGCCAAGGGCCTTTTCTTGAGAGTTCATGTTATTAACCTCAAAACAATTCAAAACCAAGTGCAATATCAAAAAAGTGTGAACTCCCAGCAAAGTCAATGGGAAAGCTTGAATGGAAATTATTAAGCCGAGATCTGAGTGGGGCCAATTCCCTTTTTAGTCTGATGTGACTCCATTAAACTCAGATGAAGAACTCCCAGGTGAATGAGAAACTGTCTTTTTCTGAAGCCTGCCTGCCCTGCACAGTGACTTTATCAAAAGGAGGTACAATAAGAGATGGCAGCAAGCGTCTTGTATGGAAGCTTTACTACCCTGCTCTCAAACTTGCTTGGTTCAGAGAGCAAAGATCTGTATTACTGGTAGCAGGAAATAGCTTAACAGGCTAAATATTTCAAAGCGGACCTCTAGAGGTAGATAGCATCATTTTCACTCATGAATTCTCTAGGGAAGGAGACACCTCTCACCTGAACTATTACCTAAGCTTAATGAATGAAAGAAGTGGAGAGAAAAAAAAAACAAAAATGTGTGTCTCTAAAGTTTTAAGTGTCCTTTTATCCTCTCAGTGCATCACATTATAAGCATTGGGTAGAGCCACAGAATGATACCATAAAATGAAGAAGAGCTTCCTCCCCTCTCAACTTACTTTCAGCTCAGAAAGCATCTATTGGTTCCAAGCAGCAGATTCCCTGAATGGAAAAAGCAAGCAGAGTCAAGGCTGGCTAAGAGCTTCCAACTGATCAGAGAGGTCAACAACAGCAGGGTAACATCACTTCTGTCTTCTCACTTCAGTGCCAAACATGCTGCTGCTATTTTTGCAATTGATTAACTGTGGAGTAAGTCACATTCTCCTGAACTTCATCTGGAAATCATCTTCCCCAATTCCTTCTCCTAACCAAACCGCAAAGTTACTTTCAATGTGAACAGATGCTATTGCACTCCCCCCAAAAAAAAAGTTGCAATGAATCAATAAGTTGGGTTGATGGTGCTTTGAAGCAAGCAGTGGCTAAATCATTGGGAAAAACCTCACTTGGCAGAAGATATTATAAGCAGCAAAGCTATTTTCTAGCAGCATAGAAGCAAAGAGGCTTAACAGCCCAAGCATCCCCATTCCAGCACCGTAAAAGCTGGTCAAATAATGGAAAAATTTATGCAAGTATAAAGTCATTTGGTGATAGATGGGGAGGATTAAGTTCTGTTGAATAAGTTATCCTCTGCAGAATATCTTTCAGCTTTACCATACTGCTTGACAAATAATGGACAGATTAACTGGCTGAGTTTTGCACAGTGTATTGTTTCCTAGGGTTGTAAATTACCCCTTTAACACACACTCCCCCCCACCCCAAAAAGTGATATTTTGTTAAGCTTGAAACTAGTTTTCTGAAAATTCCTCCCCCATGCTTAAAAATCTTTCTCTTTACAGAAGAACACAATAAAACTAATCTGCATCAAGTCCTAAAACGGATTTATTAAACTGTATTAAATCCCCACGGGGACTATTTGTTCAGTGCAGTTTAATATCCTTCATAAATGGAATGTGAGATATTGACCTAAGACTACTCTGAATTTGGAGGAGAATTAACAATGTGCTTTAATTAATCCACTCCAAGTTAAAAACTTTTGTTAATTGAAAAAATATATATATATATTATT